>OY744539.1:82305350-82435350 GCA_963556195.1 Sepiola atlantica | reverse complement strand
GAAACGCGCATCCATGTCTAACTTTTGTGCACGCAAAAATTAATTTGTAAATTAATTATTCAAAAAATGTGTATACAATAAATTAGTTCATAAATTAATGAATTAATATATATATATATATATATATATATATATATATATATATATATATATATATATATATATATATATAGTGTGTGTTAGACTTAAATAAATTCCAGAAGGAAATCCGAGTATGAGAGCTCAATGTAATAAACAGAGCAAGAATAAAATAAAGTAACACGGAATCACATAATCACCGGTGCAATGATTTATTTCGACCTTCTTTAGGTGCTTGAAAATTATCGCACCGATGATTATGTGATTCCGTGTTACTTTATTTATATATATATATATATATATATATATATATATATATATATATATAAAATAAAATAAAGTAACACGGATATATATATATATACACACACAGTCAAATAGAACAAATGATAAAATTCAATATAAGAATAATCCATTATTAACGTAAATTAAAGTAAATAACAGTACAAGTAGTAATACTATTTAATCTATAATTGGAGAGGGAAAGAGAAAACGAGCCAGGGGAGGGATAGATAGTGAGCAGAAAGACACTAATTCTAGATTTTTATCTTTTTATTTTATTTTTTCATTTAACTGACTTTTCAAACTCACTGTGACCCGAATGAAACATTTCAACCCGAGGCCAACGGGCCACTTTTTTTTTACTAGTCTCATAGTTGGCTTAAAATACGACAAAAGTATTTCACCTAATATCACAACAGCTAATAATAAAACGTACGTTTTTTTGTTTGTTTATGACTGTTGTATTACTTTTTTTCTTCGTTACCACCAACTTGAGTGCATAACACATTTTTGCAAATTGCCAACAGCAACAACATTCTTTCTGCCTGCTTTTTTACGCAGAAATCTGCAACCAGGAAGCATTGCAGAATTTCGGCGCCGGAAGCGGGGAAAGGGGTGAGCGGCGAAGGCATACATTAGCAAACTTAACTGGTGAAATACTTATCTCTCTAGATGCTACAAGCCTACAGACTGCAAATAGCCCACATAGAATCAGACTATTACATCTCATAGATTAAATTAAATATCATATATATATATATATATATATATATATATATATATATATATATATATATATATATATATATAGAGAGAGAGAGAGAGAGAGAGAGAGAGAGATAATAATATATATATACGTACATAGATAATAAACAAAATAAATATTTATCATTTGTAGCCCCTAGAAAACTCTCTAGATGGGCACTGCAAGTGTAGTATTAACACAGCATGACGTCGCTAGCTATATATGCATCGTTCCTTTCATTAAGTAGAACGCTCTCTTGACGCCAAGCTGCCGTGTAAAGTGTTAAAATTATCACCGTTTATTCGTTGTTCAACCTTGGCCGATTGGTTAAGGCGTCGGATTTGAGTTGCAAAATATTCGTAATCCGGGGTTTCGAATCGCATGACCAGTCGTGAATAGTCATATCTCTATGCTGATGAGTCCCGATTATTAAGGACGAAACGTATACGTACATAGATAATAAACAAAACAAATATTTATTATATATATATATATATATATATATATATATATATATATATATATATACGATCCCATGCGACCGTCTACGACTGCTACTCCTGCACTGATGAGGATAAAAAACCGAAACCATATCGTCTGTAGGTGAAGAAACACTTTAATATTTACAGAATAGTCCATTTTAATAAGGTAATAGTCTTAAAGGTAGAGCACCGTGAAATTGAGAAAGTTTGTTGTCATCTGCGATAAGCGAGTTCCGCGCGAAAGTTGAACACTGTAGACAGCAATGACACTTCCCCCTGCCTCCTCGGGTAGGTGTATCTCAATTTTAATTACTGTCTGTGCCGATTGCTGACGGTCGTGTGGCCCTGAGTGTTTGTCTCGTAGTTCTAGCCTGAATCTACGAACTACAACCGCCACTCCTGTACTGATGAGGTAAAAAAAAAACCGAAACGATAACGTCTGTAGGTGAAAAAAACACTTTAATATTTAAAAATATTCATAGTATATATATATATATATATATATATATATATATATATATATATATATATATATATATATATACGAGGTCTGTCTAAAACGTATCCGACTTTAGGCCAGAAAAAATATTTCAAATACGTGACGGTGTTGGGACCTTACTCCCCTTCAAAGTATACCCCTTGTGCTTACACACACTTATCCATTTACTGCCGGAAACAACTCTAGAAGTCAAAACTTGTTAGGACAATCAAGAACAAAGAGTTCATAGTCAATGAGATTTCAGTTTGTGTTAAAATACACTGTTTAGTTTGTAAGAAAAAGTTTAGTCGACATGTTTATTTCGGCTATCGCCGTCTGATTTTGCGTGTGACGGTGTGTAAGTTCGGTAGGCTAGCAGGCGGTATGTATGCATGTTTTTGCTTAGTCAGCGTGAGAGTGTATATGTGTGAACTTGTATGTGCGTGAGTAGTTTGAGAACGTTTTTGTTGCATATGGCACGGGTCTTCGACTGAGGTTGTTTTTTTTCTATAGGGATGTCCTCACGTGCGTAACAAAAGATACTGAAGGAACACTCGTTTGTAATTATTATACTATTTTTTGTTGTTCTAGTCATGCCCAGTTGTTATGAGCGTGGCGATTACTAACGTTCATCTAAAAAAATACATAAAAGATTGTTTTGAAATTTATATCAGACAAATGGCGGATGTGGTTTGCAATAAGTTGATGGATTCGCTACCGGAAGTTACCAAAAGTTACCGGAATTCTTTTTAATTCTCCGCGTCATCTCGGCTAGAATTGCATCGATTTCCTCTCCGATTACTTTCCTTAAAACCTTAACGAGTTTGATGACGGTGTTAGAAAACCTTCTCGTTTCGGCGTCCCCTAAAGAAACAAGTCATAAGGGACTCTCGGATTTGCGGAGTGTGGAGTCAGCCCTTATTTACCATCACTCTTAGGTTCACTCTGACCTTGAGTGACAGTACTTTGCCAGTGTCCTATCTATTCGTAAAGTAGAACTGCCTTGGGCATCCTTAGGTAAAATGGTCAACTCTATCATTATCCTGTAATTCATTTACCCCAGCCATTTCTACCTTTTTATCACCGTCTTACTTTATTTTTAGCGTTATAGTCGAGCAGCGTGTTTCTTCTAGGAAAAGTCTTGTGTTGATAACACGCCGTAGCCGCAGTAGTCGCTATTGTCGTAGTGAGGCCTCTCCAATAACAACAGTAGCATTCTTGTGTTATTGTTCGTAGTCGAAGATGTAGAATAACAACATTTCTATTTGAGCTTTAATATTCTTCTTCGTTTTGTTTTCTCTTTAATTTTATCTCCATATGATTATACATTATTAATAACACGTAGAGCGGAAAAGAAATGTTTCAAAAACACGTCCGTTCGTCTCGCAGACCAAACGCCAAGAGAAAAATCAGACTACGTTATTCTTCCATGTCGATTTCCCGTTAGAGACGTGACTTCCTTTGACACGATGACTTTAATTATAATCTTAACTTCTACTGGACATTTCCTGTTCGTACGTAATCTAATTTCTATTGAAAATGCCCCTTTTCTAACAGCCCCATATTTCCTAACTCTTAAGCGTTTTATACTTTGAATTTAATAAAAATGTAATATATTTGAAGTTTTAAGGCGATTATACCCTCATGGCCCGTTTAGGGGTGCATTTAGAGATTCAGGAACACTTCCGTTGTCTCTCCCGGTAAATTTTGCATGAGAATTCACTTTTAGATTTTATGTAGATTCTGTAACCTTTTTTTATGAAAAAAAAAACACAAGTATCACACAAACACGCACATATATGCACGGAGACATTGAGTGTTATATATATATATATATATATATATATATATATATATATATATATATATATATATATATATATATATATATATATATATATAAATATTTGAAAATATTAAGGATTCGAATCCTAAAACTTTTACCAAAAATCAGTGGATTCGGTATTGGTAACTCACCAAAATAGGGTTGATGTGCCATAAAACTGTAGCATAACATACAGGGTTTCTTCGATTGCAACTGTGAACAACTTCCCGGCGTTGTGTAGTGGACAGAAAAAAAGCTGCTTGACTTTCTCGTTAACATGTCTCAGTTGGCTCATTGGATAGCGACGTCTTCCAGCAATTGTGGCAGTAGCAGTTGCAGAGATAGATGATCCTTCCTTCTCTCTTGGTGGTTGGAGTAATAGAAGCAATAAAAAAGAATAACAAATAACTCCATTAATTGCTCTGGGATTTGAGTCACTTCTTTGGGTAATCTGCAACAAGTATATCAATATGAACTGTAACTCGAGTCCAATCGCTTCGATGTCTAATTTACAAAGGCAGAACTCTATAGACTTTTGGTCACATACATCCTCCTATGATATCATATCTTGTCGCGTAGTTTTAATTCTAAACTTCTAATTTCTAAATGGAATTTTCCACTCTCTGCTAAATTTTAACCTTACAAAGAAAATACCGTTTTTAACATCATTTTCACAAACCTGTATGTAAATATTGCTATTATAACAAAACAACCAAACCATCAACACTCAATGATCATTGATACTGAAAATTAACATGGTAGAGAAATATTTATAATGATTGCATAAAATTAAAATGGTGGAGTCTAACCTACCGATTTTGACTTGTCCCGTCTCTCTAGCCGGACTACACTCCGTACAGTGCCCACTCCAAATGGGAGTAACCATTTATCCCTCACCCCTGTACTAATTTTTTGGAAAATAAATTCACCATGAAAACTAGAATGGCACTCGGGTGATCACATATCTCCGCGATGGCCAAACAGTAGTATTAAATTTAGAGACTTGCAATGACAGTGAAAACTAATTTTTTTTAACCACAAAATTAATATTAACCTCACATAGTGCTAATAACGTCATTACCAAATAAGGAAACGACTACGTGTAAACAAGGGAGACAAACAGCTGATCCCGTCAGCGAAGGAGAAAGCAGACAATCGATAAGGATTGAAGAAATAACCCATGCTATGTTGCACTAGGAGAAGGAAACAACTAGACGTCACTACCAAATAAGTCAACTACTACATTCTAACGAGAGAGATAAACAGCTGATTATGTCGATGAAGAAGACGGCAGACAGTCCATGGCGATTAAAGAAATTTCCACTGCGATATTGCACTAGGGGAAAAACTACTACTAGACCTCACTACTCAATTAGCCTACTACGACGTGCCAACGAGAGAGATAACAACCTGTTTCTGTTGACGAAGAAGATGGTAGACAATCAATGGCGATTAAAGAAACCTGCAATGCTATATTCCCATAGAAGAAGAAAGACTGACAACTAGACATTGCTACCCAATGAGCCAACTACTATGTGCCAACGAGAGAGAAAGAAACTGCTGTATAGGAAGAAGGTGGCAGACAATCAATTGGGATTAAAAGATCTCCCATGCTATGTTGCACCAGGAGAAAGAAAACTAAAAACTAGACGTCACTACCCAATGAGCCAACAACAACGTATCAACGAGAAAGACGAACAGCAGTTTCTTTCTATGAAGAAGACGACAGACAATCCATGAGGATAAAATAAATCTCCTATGCTATGTTGAACTAGGAGAAAGAAATAACTTTTTACACTAAGAAAAGAAAAACTTACAAGTAGACAACACTACTCAATGAGCCAACTACGACGTATCAACGAGAGAGAAACACAGATGTTTGTGTCGACGAAAAAAACGATACACAATCTACGGGGATTAAATAAATTACCCAGGCTATATTTTACTAGAAGAAAGAAAAACTTACAACTAGACCTCATAACCTAATGAGCCAACCACAGCGTGTCAACGAGAGAGACGAACGGCAGTTCCTGTCGATGAAGAAAACAGCAAATCATTTATGATGATTGGAGAAATCTCCTATTCAATGTTGAACTAGAAGGAAAAATTTCAATTATATGTTAGCACGCAATGAGCCAACCGCTGTGGGCCAACAAGAGAGACAAACAGTTCATTCTGTGCCAAAGAAGATCGCAGACAATCAATAGGGATTGAAGAAATTTCCCTATTCTACGTTCCACTAAAAGAAGGAAAACTTAAACCTATAGATCACCAACTATACGTCTCAATGAAGAGACAAACAGATGTTTCTCTCTATGAAGAAGACAGCAGACAATCCATGAGGATTGAAGAAATCTCCTATGCTATTTTGCAACTAGATATCACTACTCAATGAACCAACTACTACTTGATAACAAGAGAGACGAACGCCTGTTTCTGTCGTCGAAGAAGACGGTAAAGAATAAATGGGAATTAGAGAAATCCCCCATGATATGTTGCACTAGGAGAAGGAAAAATTACAACTAGATCTCACTACCCAATGAGCCAACTACTACGTATCAATGTGAGAGATTAACAGCAGTTTCTGTCGGCGAAGAAGACAACATACAATCTATGGGGATGGAAAAAATCCCCCATGCTATGTTGCACTAGGAGAAACAAACCTAACAACTAGACCTCATTACCCAATAAGCCAACTAGTACGTGTTAATGAGAGAGACGAAGCGCTTATTCTGTCGACGAATAAGGCGGTAGCAATTCATAGCAATTAAAGAAATCTCCCATGCTATGTTGCACTAGGAGAAGGAAAACTTACAACTTGATGGAACTACCCCCAATGAGCCAACTACGACGTGTCAATGAGAGAGACGAGCAGCTGTTTCTGTCAGAGAAGAAGACGACAGACAATCCATTGGGATTAATAAAATCTCCCATTCTATGTTACATTAAGAGAAGGAAAACTTACAACTAGACGTTACTACCCAATGAGCAAACTAATATGTGCCAACGAGAGAGACGAACAGCTGTTTTACAATTCTATTTAAAAAAATATCAAAACGATTTAATAGCCTAGTAAAAAACATGTTAAATATGAAATATCAACTTTATCGTGGTCACTTTATCTGAAATAGGAAATTACGAACCGGTGCTCTTAAAACATCACCAATTATATTTAAACCCTGATTTTTTTATCGGTGGGGGGGGGGCATAATAATTGATATTTCAACAATTTGGTTAATTATAAATAAATAATAAAATGAAACTGTTTTTATAATTGTAATTTGTTTTTATTTTATTTTTGAAAATATGTTTAAACAAATACCAAATCAAACATTTTTATAAAAAAATGTTTTATTTTGAAAATATTTTTAACAAATAACCAAATAAAACTTTTTTATAAGATGTTTTTTTTTAAAATATTTTTAAATACTTTAATTATTAACCAAATATAATTATATTACAAATAAATAAACAATTATCAGCAAATAATAAATCCGAGGGGAGGTAATTACTATCTAATTAATTTCCAAGTCAGAAACATAACAAATACATTAGGGCACATATTAACGACTAAATAAACAATATATAATTTCGACGTCGAGATTCGAACTCGCAACCTTAACGTCAAATGTTATTAAGAAGACAAGTTAGAAAAACAAATTTGATTTAACTACTTACCTTATATAAATGTTTTTTTTTCATTTCTTTTACTTAGCACAAAACTGGTTCTTCAATATCCTTTGGGTTCTGCGTTCGTGCTCGTGCTCGATTTTTTTAAGTGGGAGCGTTTTTTATTTCGCGGGAAAAAAAATTTGGCAGGAAACAAATTTTTAAAGAGTGGTGAGACATTTTTAGTTAAAAAAAAAAAGCTGTCTCCGAATATTTTTTGTTTAAAAAGAAAAAAAAAATTTGTCGGGAAACAAATTTTTTTTTTCCTTTTTAAACAAAAAGTATTCGGAGACATTTTTTTGTTAACTAAAAATGTCTCACCACCCAAGAACGCGGCAGCCTAGCAAAAATAGACGACCGTTAGGGAGTCTATTTTCGCTAGTTCACTTATAATATAACAAACACCTTCTCTGTCTGTCATTCTGTCTGTCTGTCCGTCGCCAAGAATTTTTATGAACGTAATTTCAAAGTCAGAAACATAAATACACAATAAATAATTTCAGCGCCCAGGCCTTAATTCGAACTCGCAACCGTAACGTCAAAGAGGAATTTGGAGGAATTTGTCCGACGTTCTACCACTGAACCACAAATTGAAGAAACCTTTCTACTTAAAGAAATAATATTCACTTTTTCCAGTTAGCAATGAATGATCGTATCAAAACTGGTTCTTCTTTATAGTTTGGATTTTTTTTGGCGGGACAAAATCCTCGCCAGCCCCCAACAAAAATTATTCGGAGACAATTTTTTTTTTAACTAAAAATGTCTCACCACCCAAGAACGCGAGAGCCTAGCAAAAATAGACGACCGTCTATTTTTGCTTGTCCACTTATAATATAACGAGCAGTTTCTCTGTCAGGATGTCTGTCTGTCCGTCCTGGAGATTTTTTGTAAACGGGAGAGGGGGCGGGTAATTACTATTTAATTAATTTCAAAATCAGAAACATAACAAATACATTAGGGCACATATTAACGACTAAATAAACAATAAACAATTTCGACGCCGAGGCTGTAATTCGAACTCGCAACCGTAACGTGATTTAACTACGCTCGTTCACGCTCGTTTTTTTTAAGGGGGGGGGGGGAATTTCACCCCCCCCCCCCAAAAAAAATGTAAAAACATTTTTTCGGAGACAAAATTCCTTTTTTTTAATTTTTTTAAAACTAAAAATGTCTCACTACCCAAGTACGCAGCAGCATAGCAAAAATAGACTCCCTAACGGTCGTCTATTTTTGCTAGTCTTCTGATATAAATAGGGATTTTGTCCGCCGTCTGTCTGTCCGTCAGTCACAATTTTCTAAACGTAATAAATCCATCGCGAACTAATGGAAAATACTGCATTTAGCTTATGTAATATTCCAATCTAATCTAGTCTAATTTAAATATGAATAAAGTCGAATCTTTCCTATGTATATTAACAGCAAAACCTTTCAGTCTTACTTAAATATAATGATACAGTATAGATAGTAATCTCGAAACTGTGTCAAACAAAACCCAAACAAAGTTTCTAATGAATTAATATTCTATAATATACATTTATAATTCGTATTTCCAATTTTTTTTATAAACTAGCAAAAATAAAAAAAACATACCCACCCTCCGGGCAGCTATTAATCTAGCTGTAGCGTTATCTATAGAAAAACACAGAAACAATTTTCTTTTCACATTTTGTTAATTTGAAGAAAAATAACAAAAAATTATTGTCATAGTGTTATTGTATATATTGAAATGTTGAGATTTGATTTTGTGCAAGCATAAAAATGAATTCTCTATAATGAACGGAATACACGAAAAATCGAGGCGATTGTCAAGAATAACCAACAGAAATAAAGCGACAAAGAAAACTAATAATCAACAAATAAC
The DNA here is from genome assembly GCA_963556195.1 of Sepiola atlantica. Lineage (NCBI taxonomy): Eukaryota > Metazoa > Mollusca > Cephalopoda > Sepiida > Sepiolidae > Sepiola > Sepiola atlantica. The sequence continues at coordinate 82,425,930 of OY744539.1, read as the reverse complement.
TGTTACCAAAGGCAATAAAGTTACTTTTCTACCTACCAGCCTATTTTTTGTGTGTTTATTTTAGAGCGTTTTTATTGCATTTTAATAATCCGTCCGAATCCGCTAGCGTAACCGTTCCATTTTCAAGATGGAGTATGCGAACATCCCCGAAGTTTGTTTAATGAGTTTTTTGTCTTTTTGTGTAAAATAAAACAAACAAATAGTCAACAAATAACTGTCTCAAAAGCTTTAAAATGTACTTTCTACCTAATTGAAAGGAGAAAAGTACAAAAAAATGCCTAGACTTCGTAGACGGTCGGCGATCGACTTTCAGCGTCTTTGTTTTTCAATCCAACGTAATATATTTGACCAAATTTTTTCATTGAAATTTAAAAAAAACACTTTAAAATACTTTTAAAAATAAAAAATAAGGTAAGTAGAAAAGTAAGTTTTATTGCCTTTGGAAACAGTTATTTGTTGACTATTTATTTTTTGCGTCCCTTTTCTTTCTATTGGCTATTCTTGACAATCACCAAAAGCGGAACGTCAATTGGTCAAATAAAAGAATGATATATCCCTGAGTAATTTAAAATAGTTACTTTATGTTTTTCATTTCTATTATTAAAGACAGAAACATCAAAAAAAAATTTAATGACGATTTAAAAAAAAATGAATCTAGTTTTCTTTGCAATTTAAAAATTAACAACAAACGTTAGTAAATTTGTAGATTAAGACCCTCAGCGAAATTATCTACCCACTTATAAAAAATGACATTCTACTTTTAGGTAATTCGAACTTATTAGGTCAGTAAACTAATACATTTTTAACACTAACCCAAAGTCCGACTGGCAAGGTCGTACAACTACACGTAATCGCCTAAAAAAGTGGACCGCCTAATAAAAAGAATAACGCACAGAAATTATCTCCAACAATAGCAATTAAAAAAAATGGTTTCAGTTCGCTATAGCTTCGCAAAGTGAATTTCATTCATAAGTGTCTTGTAAACACGAGACAAAAAACTTTCGCATTTATTCATGAAATAGATAACTATTAATATTTTGGTAATTTCGATAAGAATTTATTAATCTTTTAAATGAGAAATAAATGAATAGAAAAAAGAATTAAATTCGCTTGGGCGATGATGCTGGGCTCTTTAAAAACAATAAAAAAAGAAAAATTGGCCTTGGCGTGGCGTGGTGTGGCGTGGTGTGGCGTGGAGACACAGAGAGAGGGTGAGAAGGAGAGTGAATGAGGCTGTGAGCAGCATAATAGTTATCATCATCAACAACAAAATAACGGAAGTAACCTTTCGAATTTCGAAATAATCATTTCGAATGTTAAACGTTGTTCATTAAATTGTTGTAATTAATATTACTACTAATAATAATATTAACATTAATACGAAGAAAAATGTTAGATTTGTATAAGGAAAGTGGAGTACAAAAATAGAAATGAATTGTACAGAATATTAATTTATTTGAGAGTGTTTATAAAATTATTATTCTAATAAAGCGTCTTTGTCAGTGTGTTTTTGGCATTTTTCTGTTGGGTACATATACTGTGTGTGAAAATATGTAAATGTAAAATTGAAATAAATAAGCTTAACGTGTTTTGATATGAATATAGTTGAGATAAATAAAAATATAAACTTTCGCATTGATTCATTAAGATTCATAATTTTTTCTTCGATAGTAATATTATTATAATTATTAATACAATAATTTGAAGAGATTTTATTAAAAAAACGACAGCGTTTTAAAAACGTTTTAAAACTTTCAGTTCCTAGGGAGATAATTATATGAAGACTTCCGGCGCTTATGTTAAGAGAACAGATAGTACGCTTTGAATTATTTATTTGCATAAAATTAACATTTAATACAAGTTAAAAAAAAATTATGACTAGACATTTTTAAATGAATGAAAAAAAAGAAGCACCGAAATGAAAACTTGCCGCTCCCAGCCTAGCAAAAATATGCGATCGGAGGGAGCATATTTTTGCTAGTTTAAATATTTAAAAAATAGTGTAAGAAGTTGAATGTTTTTATGGCGATGCCAATGCAATTTTGGTTGAAAACACATTTGACACGAGACAAAGACAAAGAGATGAAATGAGAATATTGAAGAATTTCATAATTTTAAATTGAATATTCATTTATTAACGTAGTGTATTGACTCAGGGTGATATGGTATTTATTATTATTGTTTTAAATTTTCGAGGTATCACCTCCTTATTAAAAGGAAATTTCCACTCAATTCGGAAAGTGTTTTCGCCTGAAAAAAAAACTTATATTGTTTTAACTATAATTTATTTATTTTTTTTCTGATCACGATTGAGAGCAAATTAACCCATTTCCTTGCCAAGCGAATAAATTTACATTGAATTTAGATAAATCTTTGTGAAAGCTGCCAACGAAATATCACGCATCCTGATTGTTAATGTGTTCCAATTTTGTTATCTTTTTCTTTAATCCAAAGCAATCAACGTTCTTCTTAGTTTAGAAGTCAGCGAGTGACGTATGTGTCACGGGCTGTGTAATCGGCAAGACGAGTTAAAATCCTATCAAATTTACGACGGCCATTTTCGTACTAATATTATTAGGACAGGTACAAACTTTATTTTATTTATTTATTTTACTAATGAGCTAACATTTGGCAAGTCCAAAGGCTACTCAAGGATAAGGGTTAATGAGATGGATGGATTGTCATTTGGATGATGAATAATATTATGAAAGGATTGAAAATGATGAATGGAATGAACAAAATTTGATTACTTATGAGGACGGTTTCTGACAAGTATTTGTTTACATTGAATTTGAATACGACTATGTTGTAGTTCACATAGAAGCAGCCGCGTGGTATTATGTTCCACAGCCGAACGTCCTTGGAAAGAAAATCTGTTCATGGAAATTTCGCCCGACGCTAGGCACTCGGAGTTCTTTCAGTTTTTTGGTAAAAGACGACTTCTTGCTGTGAATGCCATACAATGATCAACCAGAGATTTGAGCTTGGTCGAATACTTTTTGGTTTCGAATCTCGCTAGGTCTAGCCACGCTGATAAACCGTAGTCGGCGAAACACGTGTCCATGGATAATTATATCTTATAAATATTTATTGCTCTCATATAACTCTCGTGAAATAAACAATTTGCCCCCTGAGAATTTAGGTAAATGCCCCCCCCCGTAAACAGAGATTTGAATACGTTCGATTATCAATATAGCAAAAAAATATATGAATTAATGACAACATTGAGATGCGATATACCTCATCCAATGTTAGCAAGTTTTCGTGACCCAGTGGTAAGGGCACTGATCTTCAGTCTTCAGTTTGGGTAAAAATACGAGTTCTTGCTGTGAATGTCTTACAAAGATGAACCATAGATTAGAGCTCGGTCGAATACTTTCCGGTTTCCTACCTCGCTAGGTCTAGCCACGCTGATGAGCCGTGGACGGCGAAACACGTGTGCGTTTAGAATTATATTTGATAAATCTGTATGCTCCCATATGGTGCAATAAAAGGGAACAATACCCACTAGCATTTAGGTAAATGCGCCTCCTCGTAAAAAGATACGTTCAGTTATCAATATGGCTAAAAATACAATAATATAGATATATGACAATATTATATATATATATATATATATATATAGATCCCGTTAGATCACCGAAGTTAAGCGGCGTTGAGCCTGGCCAGTACTAAATGGGTGACCATTTGGGAATACCAGGTGCTGTATGTGCTCTCTGCGCTTATCTCGGCATTGTTTCCAGTCGTCTTGTACTATACTTGCCATTGGAATCAAGCAATGCCGACTCAGGAGAGCGGTTGTTAAGGATTGCGCAACCCTTGCAATTTCAAATTCATGCTGGGCAGCCCCTGGTGGGGCACTCATACGTCAATATATATATATATATATATATATATATATATATATATATATATATATATATATATATATATATATATATATATATATATATATATCATTTTCTTCTTTATTTACGTCATTTATTTATTTCCCACATTCTTTCTTTCTCTCTCTTTCTCTCTCTCTCTCCCTCTCTCTCTCTCTCAGTTGCTAGTACTATGACTCCCTTTATTTCCCTCCTCAAACATAAATGCCCCCTTCCCTATTCCCCTCCCCCATTACTTATCGTCTCATTCGCTATCTCACCATGTAAAACATTCAATACGCAAACAAGCAAGCAAGTAAGATTATCAGTCTTAGTATTATGTACATAGGCTATAATAGACTATACTTTAATTACACGAGGTACATGCTAAAATACGCCTTAATTCTGGGATTCAGTAACGTTATTTTATATTCTATTTTAACCCTTCTAATAAGCCGAAATTTATAACTAACTGAACAAGTCATCAATCTATCGCTTAACTATCTATGTATTTCTCTCGACCCCTCTCACTCTATGTTCATTCAACCACCCTCTAACATTTCTTAATGTCCCAGTGAGCATTTAGAGACAGACAGACTGACTCTTTCTTTGCAGACAATTTACATTGTGTGTTTATACGTAACGAAAACACGTTTGTAAATTGTATAGCAAAATAATAGATCGCTTTTCTTTTCATATGACTCACAAGGATATAATATAGAAATAAATAGGATGATCATTAGCCATCGCTTAGAAACCAAATACGATGCAAGAAGAGTTTCTTTTCAAATAAATGAAAACAATATTACAAATCAAATATATCGGCCTTAACAAGCCTTTTTCAATGATATATAGACAATTAAAAAAAAAAAATTCCCGCCGAAGACATCCGACATCTCGCGAGTTATTGGACGATTGTTTTTAAATGTTCTGATTTTTTTTTGTAACGAAACGCTGGCACGTGTGTGTGTACAGTTATTAGATTCAATATTTATACATTAGAAACATCGGTTAATTAAAATATTAGAAACCAAATCACGATGCAAGAAGATTTTTTTTTTCTTCAAATAAATGAAAACAGTATCATAAAGCAAATATATTTGATTCATAATATTGTTTTCAAATATTTAAAAAAAATCTTCCTGCATCATATTTGGTTTCTAAGTGATTTTTCATATTTTCATTAACCGATTCTTCTAATATAGACATATTCAAAGGCTAATTATGTTTAGCTATGCAAGAAGAATGCCTTACCAGATATATCGTAGTTTGTGAATTTTCGAATCGAATCAGGATAGAATAGTGTTAATGGCTGTGACCCAACGGGTCATGGGTATGTAAATCGCCGGTCGGTTGATCTATCTGTCACGCTTCTGTTTACTCAAGCTTGAAATAGCATTTTACTCAATAAACGTTCAGATTGAATGGACGTATCTCAGGAAAATCCGTTCTTGTTAAACGCTGGAATGGAAAAGAGGGGGTAATGCCTGGAAGGATGGTATGACTACAGAACAGATACTACACTACACCTCCCAACAAAGGAGAAGGTAATACCTGGGAGGACGGTATCAATACAAACATATACTACACTTCCCCTCAACGGAGGTGGCAATGACTGGGAGGATAATCTCTTGAGAACAGAATAGATATTACACCGCCTCCTCAAAGGAGGATATTATGCCTGCGAGGATGGACTCGTGACAACATAATATATACCACTGTGGCAGTTGCATGAGCGAACTATTTCGTATCGATGTAAGTTAGCTTTAACTGAGATGGTGATTCGGCGTTGCGTATGCATAATTATTGACTCTTTACTGCGTAGGCGTATGACACGTCAATGTGTAGCGAAATTCATACGCGTCAACAATATACGACGTCAAGTCAGTTCCCAGCTTTCCTTCTCGCCGTCAAGATGCATATTTATCCTGATGTCGCTCTGCTTTAACCAAAGACAGACAAGATGCCGAACTACAGGATATTACATTATCTAACCGACATGAGCCAGCCTATTACACCATTTCTCTTTTGTTCCTGTATTCCCGTGAATAAATATTAACATCTATTTAGTTGTGGATAGATTATTTATTCCAAGGAAGAATGGTGGCCCGTTTTTCTTGTGTAACATTTCTATTTCAGTCGGATTCGGCCAGACGTACTAACTCTTCCAAGTAAGTTTGTCATTCTGACTTTCTTCTTGATTTAAACCTTCCTAATGAACTATGTCTCTTACCCATCTAAATCTGGTAACCTCAATTGTTGCCAATCGACTAAACTACCCGACTTGAATAGAAAACACGCCGCGCGTGCGTAGTCCCCCTCTGTATGTGACTCGATGTGGCGAGTGTAAAATGCAATAAATTTGGGAAATTTGGGGTATTTTTGACGCCCTGGGGGCGCGAACCAGAATTTTTCTGAGGTCAAGGATGCTCATTTTATATCCAGAAAAATTGCCTCTGCATTTTGGCCAAGTTTCAGAAAAATTGAATGGATGGATCAAACGTTATGGGAGAAAAGGGTAATTTTTTGCTATTTTGGAGGCTTTTGGCCCCTTGGGGGCGCGAACCAGATTTTTTCCAAGGTCAGCGATACTTATTTTCTATTAGGAACAATTGCCTCCACATTTTGGCCAAGTTTCAGAGAAATTGAATGGATGGATGAAAAGTTATGGGGCAAAAAATGTCATTTTTTGCCATTTCGGGGCCTTTTGACCCCCCTGGGGGAGCTAACCAGATTTTTTTTTAAATCGGAGAATGTCACTTTCTAACCTGACCAAAGTTACAACTTCATGCAAAATTTCAGAGAAATTCAATGGATGGTTGCGGAGAAAAATCCGGACGGACGGACATGCCTCAAAACATAAGTCCCCCAATTTTATAAATCGGGGAACCAATTAAAAGATAGTACAATAATACCATTTAATAGAAGTAATAGTGTATTTAAATTAAATTTAAAGCAACTTCCCTTACACAACACCACAATGAACAATCTCAATCTCAATCTCAATCTAAATCTCAATCTTCTCTCTCAGCTGTCAAATTTCGACCTGCGTGACTTCCCTCATTCGTTCCTTCTTAAAATAATTGCTCTTCGCATACGTAAATAAATGCCATCTATAAAAAACCTAACTACGAACACGAGTTCTTTTTTTCCACTGAAAATCGAATGGCCACAATCCGAAAGTGTCCACACACTTCAAAACTGGTAACCCTTCATTTTTTTTCGTTTTTACAGTAGGCAACATTTAATCCTTCTTTGTATTTTAAATCACAATACCGAATCTCCATAAGTAATGGATGTATTGTGTTTGTTTGATTCTGGTTTTCCGGCATATCAACTCTTTTAGGGTTTATTTAATGTCAAAACAGAATACATCTATTAGTAATGGCGATTTGGTAACTGTCTGCCTGAAACAAAAACGATACTATTACTTTCTCAGCCTACCGCGTTTTCCATCTCCTCAATGTCTTTTGAAATCTACACAAACCCACAACTCTGAGCATGCGCCTTTTCCCCTATTGTAAAAGTCGCCCGCCAAACCAAATAGCGGGGTTGCTTTGAACTCGTTAAGTTCTCATGTCTATTATCAGTCATACAGAGAGTCAAATCGTTGACCTGTAACGATGTTATCGCTTCGTTTGTAACCCGTTCCACTTTTGTGTAAACCTGCGCATGCGCGTCCTTCAAATCAAGCTTTTCTATAGTCGTCTAAAAATATCAACAAGCGGCTTGTCCATCCTTCCATTTAATACGCATAACATATGATGGCAGTAGCAGAACGAAGAAGAATAATTGAAAGAAAGAAACAAAAAACCCAGCGAACTCTAAAAGTAAGACATTTTTCTTTTTCCTCGTCGTTTTTTTTTACGATTCAAGCACGCAAACCTAGGTCAAGATTGCAGCGAAACTGCCATCTGCAAAATCACAAACTCTATTAAATAGCTAACATTTCGATACCAGTTCTCACTTTTGATTGGGGTTCGCTTAACATCGCCGAATCATTTCAATTATTCCAAATAACGTTTAGAATTATATTTCAAAGTTATGAGAACAACAAACGAAGAAAGGTTACCTATTATTCTACTCGCAATTGGCGAAGAAGGAATACACGGATTCAACAGCTGGTCTATATCAAGTGGGGACCGGAAAGACGCTCACAAAATTTACAATACCTTCATGGAGCAGGTAAAACCGGCAATCAGCAATGTAGGCTTGAACTCAGCAAATACAAACAAAAGCCGACTAAGACGACTAACACATTCTAAATCAAATATATTTTACTAGCGAATACATGTGATTTCACAGCCTTCGAATTTAATTGAAAGTTTGATAGAATTACTTATGGCCAACACGCCCATACCGGATTTACAAAAATGACTTTTTCATAAACCAAAAGGCTACAAAATTGAAAAGGCTGTGAAATTGCACGCCCACATGATTCTTCAGCTATAGATGTAAACAGGCTACAACAACTACACAACCGATCATCTTCACAGGTGGACACCATAAATCGCCAACATCGGGAGGCGAAAGAAACTCCAGACCCTTATGTAAGAATTTCGAACGTGACGACTGTTTTGGCAGAGAATGTTGCTCTGTCAATTATTTTATTGGAGAGGGGGTGTATATTATACTAATAAACAGTCTTTCATGTTTTACGAAGGATAGATTCCTATTACCGCTAGATAGGATCCTGAGAGGTATGCCCACTCCGGACCAGAATGGACCTGAGAGTAATATAAACTATATCAACTAAAGGTTAACTCAACACTCTCGAAAGTTCCCAAATTGGAACCTCACGATAAAATGCAGTTTCATGGACCAATAATTGTTCTGGATTGGGACAAAAATAAAAAATTACCTCAGTCTAGAACGATTTCTCCTTCACTGACCGAGGACAGAAAAGATGAAGCGTAGTATCATAATAGATACTACACTTTGCTCCTAGCCAAGGAATTTCATATTATACTAAGGATAGATTCGATTTAATCCATAGATGGGACCCTGAGATCTACGACCACTCCGGGTCAGAATGAACCTTAGATCAATAGCAAATATGGGGTGACTATACACTCCCCCAAACTCACAAAGTGGGATTTCCCTATCGGATATGGTTTCATGTCATACCACGGATATATTTTATTTAACCCTAAGATGGGACCCTGACAGGTACATAGTAACTGGTATGCCAGTTGTCATACCAGCCAAGGTTCGCCATGACATAATTCTGGCAACCTAGGGACTGATTTGAATCATCAGATCCGTCCTATGTCGGAATTTGGTATTGCCATCTCGGTCGTAGGAGATCCACCCTTCCATGCATTGCCTTCTTCTTCGGAAAGAGTGGCTATTGCCGATCGCTTGAAGCGCTCCTATCGGGGAATGCTGAGGGTTCCGTTCTCGGGTATTTTTGTGCCCGAACAGTGTGCCCACTTTGGGGAGCTGGTATTCCTGATCTTACCACCTTGTGCTGCATCTAGCTGCAGCGTGAAGCAATTACTCTTGGTGCATGGCAATTAAGAGATGCTCCACGTGTCTCCAAAACTATTACACCGATAACTCAATAACGGATGCGGTTTCATATGATACAAAGAACAGATTCTATCTAACCAATAGATTGTTCCCTGAGACGAACAACCACACTAGGTCAGAATGGACCAGGGAGTAGTACAGGGTGGCTCCATATTCCCAAAAGCTTCAAAAATAGAGACGCGGTCACTATCTGACGCGGTTTTAGATTCTATTTAACCCTTAAATAAGATCCTTACAGATATATACCAACTGGTGCATCAGTTGTCATACAAGCAGTTGGCATCATTCTGGAAACCTCGGGACTGAGGAGTCTGTTCTTGACCAGAGTACGCTCATTAGAGAGCTAGTTTTCCTAAACTTCTATCCTTGTGTCGTTGGAAGCAAGTAATTCATGGTTCATGGCAACTAATAGGGTGCACCACGCTCCGCAAAGCTCTCAAATCGGAAGCTCAATGCTGGATACAGTTTCATAGCACACCTATGACAGAATCTATTTAACCCATAAATGGGACCCTGGCTAATAATAACACACTAACTGGTACGAGTGGACCCGAGAGTAAATAGGAACTAAGGGGTTACCTTACCACCGGATGCAGTTTAAGGTGATATACAATACACGGCTTATATAGAGAGGATTTTAGGAGAAAAATGTTGTAACCAAAAGAAAAAAAAATTCAGATATAGAGAGGGAAAAATATCTTGTAATATATATATATATATATATATATATATATATATATATATATATTTAACTTGCGGAATATACCTTGCTCTGAGCAATTGAATTGAAATTTGATTTGGCTTTTGCTTCTCTAATTCCTTTCCATTCTTCTTCATATATATATATATACGAGTTTTTTATTATTGTTTTTACTGGCGATAGAAGCATAGCTTTTTGTTCGTATTTTTCCACTTCCTTAGCGGTAAAGAACATTGCATTAAGTCACCTTTTTAATATGACGTGTAATTATTTTATTTATTTTATTATATATATATATATTAATTTGTACGTACATATAAAATGAATTCATAGACACGTGTTTCAGCCGTCATCAACATGGCTACCCTGGGCAAGGATCGAACCTACGATATTACTGTTTGCAGTTTGGCGTTTTGTCACTATACCACAAACACCTTGCCGAAATATGTACGATTTTTTTATTGCCATAATGTTACGTAGTTGTTTTTGTTATTGTTTTTACTGGCGATAGAAGCATAAAAATACTAACAAAAAAAACTATGCTTCTATCGCCAGTAAAAAAAAACAATAACAAAAACAACCACGTAACATTATGGCAATAAAAAATCGTACATATTTCGGCAAGGTTTTTGTGGTCTAGTGGCGAAACGCCATATTTTAAAGCATGAGACTTTCGACAGATGTGTCCTCCTCAAAGCGAGACTACTCCTTTTGTTTTCATTTTACTCGTATTAACCTCATGAGGGATAACTCTCCCGTGGAAATCGAAAAATATACGCCTGGTGTTGCTGACGAATGTTTTAAAAGTAAAGTCGGTGCTTGTATAATAAAAAGCCGAAAAAAAGTGTTTTTTTGTCTTTTAGTGTTGGAGATGTATATAAGGGGCAGGTAACTCTTCACAACACCTCTAGCTTTCGAACAATATTTTTCTAACCCTAACCCCAACCCTAACCCTAACCCTAAACCCTAAACCTAAACCTAAACCCTAACCCTAACCCTAACCCTAACCCTAACCCTAAACCCTAACCCTAAACCCTAAACCCTAACCCTAAACCTAAACCCTAACCCTAACCCCAATCCTAAACCCTAACCCTAAACCTAAACCCTAACCCTAACCCTAACCCTTTTATGCCTAATCGACGTTCTCCTTGCACAGTAGCCACATGTGCAACGCCAATTAAAGCCATCAGTTTTGATTACTGGACAATCGTGTTTAAAATTCGTTGTAAGAGTTACCTGCCTCTTATTTACCTCTCCAACACTAAAAGACAAAAAAAAACTTTTTTTCGGCTTTTTATTATACAAGCACCGTAAAGTCTAATATGGATGTGTAGAGAGTTGTTGGTTCTTTTTTGGAACAAACGAAGTTGGTTGCATCTTAAGAAACATTATTGGCGTATAGTATTTCTTTTTATAGAAATTTGAAAAAAAAACGAAACAATGTAAAAAAATTTTATTCAATGAATAACATTTTGTATTTTACAGGCTTCCGACCACGTCATATCCTCTACTTTCACATAAATCATTTGTCTACTGTCTAAAAGGGATGCTAATATATATGGAGAGCGCCCACTACTTTGCGGAAAACAATACGTCACAGAATGCATTGCAGAATAGAAACAAAGACACGAAATGTTAATCTCGCGTGATTTGGAAAAAATCCGACAAAATAAAAAAAATGAAAACACTCTAAATAATTAATAGTTAACTTATGCAGATCAGAACAGATTAGGTGTGATTAAATGTAGTTGATATAAATCTGCGTATGCACACACACACACACACATATATATATATATGTATGTATGTATGTATATATATATATGTATGTATGTATGTATGTATATATATATATATGTATGTATATATATATATATATGTATGTATGTATGTATATATATATATATATATATATATATATATATATATATATATATATGTATGTGTGTGTGTGTGTAAAACAAACAATAACTTGTTTTGCGATCAACGTCCGATAAGCAAAATAAGTCGAATTAATTGAGTTATGGAATGTATGCATAGATGAGAGTGTCACTGACCGCCACTGGTGTAAACAATATGCGAGTTATTTTTAAAACAGGATACGAAGATAAAGTCACGTAATACACAAGCGACGTATTCAATAATATATGATAAAGGGAATAATAGTTCTATACAAATAAATGCACATTGGCCCTTATTATAGAGTAGATAAAAACCAGGAATAAGGGAAATAAGCAAAGAATAAACTATAGAGTAGAATAAAAGTAAATTAACACAGAATCATGCTGATTTCATTTAGATAAATCATTTCATTTACGAAACTTTGTCATATATACCATTTATTGAACAGAGCCAACTCTACTCGCTCTCACTCTAACACTGTCTCTTACTTTACACACTCCGCATTTGGGTCTTCCTTTCTCTCACAGTTACTTCCAAATGTATGTATATCTGCTTTGACGCTGTTAAGTAACATGCTATTTTTTGACAAAGTTTCGGAAATAAAACGAAATATCGAACTGAAATCAGCATGATTCTGCATTAATTTCTTTTTGTTCTATATATGTTTATACCTATATATTTTTTACCTCGCTTTTGTACCTTTCCTTTTTCTACACACACTACCAACTTTATGCATATTTGATTGACCCTGACAAAGTTTCTTTTTTGCAAATGAAACAACATATCGAAATTAAATCAGGATGATGTTGTGGTAATTTCTCTTTTGTTCTATATATGTTTATACCTATATATTTTCCACCTCGCTTTTGGACCTTTCTTTTTTTCTACACATACTACCAACTTTATGCATATTTGATTGACCCTGACAAAGTTTCTTTTTTGCAAATAAAACAACATATCGAAATTAAATCAGGATGATGCTGTGGTAATTTCTCTTTTGTTCTATATAGTTGTTTTTTGTTGTTGCTTATTTACAATAATTCCTGTTTATACATATATTTCTGTTGAGTATCTATCGTTGTCTTTATCTGAATAGTTGACCACTGTGAAGAAGAGGAAAATGACGTGGCACAGCCATGTCACACGATTATCCGGTCTCGTGAAGACAATCTTACAAGGAATTGTACAGGAAAGAAGAAGGGGGAGCAGATAAATACAGAAGTGAGAGGACAACATCCGAGAGTGGGCATGACTGACGCTGAGTAACACGCTCAGAAAGGCAGAAAATGCGGAAGGCTGAAGAAAACTAATTGACAGGTCATCTTTGGCGCACCAACGGTCATCCAGACCAAGAGACAGATGATGATGATTTATCCTTTCAACATACATTTCACATTGAAAAATATGTAAATCTGTTATATCGTAGGAAAAGGGTGTCGACTTCATAATTACCTGTCGAATCCATCCTATGGGTGAATTCGGATCAGTCAACAGCAAAACCATTTAATTTTAATTTTAAACGCATTTTAGTAGAAACGATTTGGAGTTCCGATTGTAACAGCTTGCAATTTTTTCACCTTAGAACTAGATCAATCGAACTATCTCCACCCCTGTCTTATTAGCAGTCATGTTAATGTTATTGTAAACAGACTGAATGAGTAAAGATAGACAAGCTTCAATAATAAGCTTTTTTTTTAGAAATAATAATAAAATACTTATTGCATCGGATTAACCTACATACGACATTATTTAATATAATCGATATTATTATCATTGTGCTGTTTTTTTGACGAAAGCAACGTTAGACACAAGGTTGGTTTCGATATGGAAAATCCAGCTTCCAAACACGGGAACTTTGGACTGGGAAAAATATAACTCGTATGGTGCCGTTGACAAGCTCTCACGACTGATGAGGTCTCAGACGACAAGCGATAAACACATATCGCTCTGAAAGACAAACTACTACAAGTCAAATACTGTATTCTCTAATGAAGTGAATACTAGTTGTTTGTTTGCAAAAGAAGTGAATTTCCCCGTTCTTATTTGCAAAATGTGCGAAAGATAAGTTGATATGAAGACGTAATAAACAAGACGCACACTTAGTGGCTACTATTTTCTTCCTGTTTCCCAACATGCCAACCCTATATGTGTTTGTACTTGCATGACATTTTTCTTTATATTATCATCCTGATGAAGTCTTATAAATAAAGACGAAACGTTGATGTACACATAAAAAAACATCCATTTTTTGGTTTTCCTTTTTCATTTTCCCAAAAGGATTAGTGTATATGTATTGAAATTATAATCACAGAAATGCCTTTCAATGAAAGTGTGTTTGCGGCTTAATTAAAATACCAACTTATCTGATACTGTCCGTTTAAGTATAGCAACCCACTGTGCTTATATATCTGTTTAAGTATGACAAAACTCATGAAAGAGGGTTCCGTTTTACGTTGCAGGTGCGTCCTAATTTAAAAGGGAAGGAGGAATTGCCTTTTCGCCTTTATCCCGCCAAAATTAAGTGGCTGGTGATTGGTCAAAGGGAATTATCTTACCCAATCAAATGAGGCTATTTCAGAAGACAAGGACAGGGGAGGTAATTTATTAACATACTCTAGCATGTTCGAGATTAACACATACCTTGGCGTGAAACTCGACCGCTCACTGACATACCGTCAACATATCGAAAAGGTGACAGCAAAGGTGACATCACGTGCTGCACTGATTCGTCGTCTGGCCGGTACTACATGGGGAGCTGCAACCAAGACCCTGCGGATATCCACCCAAGCACTGGTTTTCTCAGCGGCCGAGTACTGCGCCCCGGTTTGGTGCCGAAGTACCCACACCAAGAAAGTGGACGCAGCTCTAAACACCGCCATGCGCACAGTCTCTGGGACACTCCGCGCCACACCGGCGAACCAACTACCGATACTCTCCGGTATTGCCCCACCCGCTATCCGACGAGAAGCGACTGTCCTGGCACTGTCACGCAAGGCCAAGATCGACAAGAGACATCTGCTCCATGACATCATGAGCAAACCTCCTCCACCAGTACGCCTCAAATCACGCTACGCACTCTCCCAGCACGCGCATCAGCTTCTGGAAACCGTCCCAGACACCACCTCAAAGCAGATGTGGACCAAGAACCGCTGGAGGGAAGATTGGCAGCAAGCTGACCAACACCGACTGCACATGTTCATCACCGACCCAGACGTCATACCAGGGGCTGAGCTGCCACGAAGGCAATGGACCAATCTGAACCGCCTGAGAACTGGTGTGGGCCGTTTTTCTGCCACAATGAGAGACTGGGGTCTGAGAGAGGGTGCTGCCTGTGAATGTGGCCACCCAGAACAGACAGTTACACACGTCATAGAGGAATGCCCGCTGTTCAAACCACCCAATGGCGAGCAGGGCATAGCGGACCTTGATGACGAGACGAGAACCTGGCTTGCCAAGACCGAGCTGCAGCTTTGAGGAAGCTGGCACAAGAAAGAAGAAGAAGAACATAAGAAAACAAAGACTCTATTTGTATACTAAGAAGTTGTGTAAGCTAACAAAAACCTACAGTATTAAGGGCATACCCTCTCGCCAGATAAGTGACGAAGAATTCGTAATAGTGGGCTTGTAGTTTTCTCCTTATGTGAAGAGAGATCAAAACCGACTCTGTTAATCTTAAAATTGTCGGACTACCTGTTTGGTCTTGGTGAAAAAGTCATGTTCAACATTGCTAAACAAGAACAAATTTATTAAAATGCGAGGAAAATATTCATAACGAAAATAGATTCCAGCGGGCCACATAAAGACAGTTAGCGAGCCGCATGCGGCCGCCTAGCTATGTGTTTGCGGTCCATGCAACTAGAGAATGTTTTAAATCTAGAACTAACTTGGTATTGTTTCAATATCAATTATTTTAAAGAATTACATTATTTAAAAAAAAAATGAACCACAGAAAAAATAAATTAAAATGTCATTCACTAGCAGAGATATCCGGTGTTGCCAGGGAGCCTGTGGAAATTCCACGGTTGGTTACTTACTTCATCTATCTGTATAATTAAACTGATAATAATGTTCTCTTGTTATGTTTAAGGTTTAACTGGTGTTGCTAAGATAACAAAAATCTGACTTTACCAATTTTAAAATGAATTTACTTAAGCCGTTAAAAATGGTATGAAGAAGGAGGGGGGCCGTTCTTCTTTCTCTCGTAAAAAGAATTGTCATTGTCAGCTAAATATCATTAAAATAAATAAAACAAATATGTATTTTCTTTCTTCATTTATTTAACATTGTAACAATTTAACGAATTGTCATTGTCAGCTAAATATCATTAAAATAAATAAAACAAATATGTATTTTCTTTCTTCATTTATTTAACATTGTAACAATTTAAAGAATTGTCATTGTCAGCTAAATATCATTAAAATAAATAAAACAAATATGTCTTTTCTTTCTTCATTTATTTAACATTGTAACAATTTAAAGAATTGTCATTGTCAGCTAAATATCATTAAAATAAATAAAACAAATATGTCTTTTCTTTCTTCATTTATTTAACATTGTAACAATTTAAAGAATTGTCATTGTCAGCTAAATATCATTAAAATAAATAAAACAAATATGTCTTTTCTTTCTTCATTTATTTAACATTGTAACAATTTAAAGAATTGTCATTGTCAGCTAAATATCATTAAAATAAATAAAACAAATATGTCTTTTCTTTCTTCATTTATTTAACATTGTAACAATTTAAAGAATTGTCATTGTCAGCTAAATATCATTAAAATAAATAAAACAAATATGTCTTTTCTTTCTTCATTTATTTAACATTGTAACAATTTAAAGAATTGTCATTGTCAGCTAAATATCATTAAAATAAATAAAACAAATATGTCTTTTCTTTCTTCATTTATTTAACATTGGAACAATTTAAAGAATTGTCATTGTCAGCTAAATATCATTAAAATAAATAAAACAAATATGTCTTTTCTTTCTTCATTTATTAAACATTGTAACAATTTAAAGAATTGTCATTGTCAGCTAAATATCATTAAAATAAATAAAACAAATATGTCTTTTCTTTCTTAATTTATTTAACATTGTAACAATTTAAAGAATTGTCATTGTCAGCTAAATATCATTAAAATAAATAAAACAAATATGTCTTTTCTTTCTTCATTTATTTAACATTGTAACAATTTAAAGAATTGTCATTGTCAGCTAAATATCATTGAAATAAATAAAACAAATATGTCTTTTCTTTCTTCATTTATTTAACATTGTAACAATTTAAAGAATTGTCATTGTCAGCTAAATATCATTAAAATAAATAAAACAAATATGTCTTTTCTTTCTTCATTTATTTAACATTGTAACAATTTAAAGAATTGTCATTGTCAGCTAAATATCATTAAAATAAATAAAACAAATATGTCTTTTCTTTCTTCATTTATTAAACATTGTAACAATTTAAAGAATTGTCATTGTCAGCTAAATATCATAAAAATAAATAAAACAAATATGTCTTTTCTTTCTTCATTTATTTAACATTGTAACAATTTAAAGAATTGTCATTGTCAGCTAAATATCATTAAAATAAATAAAACAAATATGTCTTTTCTTTCTTCATTTATTTAACATTGTAACAATTTAAAGAATTGTCATTGTCAGCTAAATATCATTAAAATAAATAAAACAAATATGTCTTTTCTTTCTTCATTTATTTAACATTGTAACAATTTAAAGAATTGTCATTGTCAGCTAAATACCATTAAAATAAATAAAACAAATATGTCTTTTCTTTCTTCATTTATTTAACATTGTAACAATTTAAAGAATTGTCATTGTCAGCTAAATATCATTAAAATAAATAAAACAAATATGTCCTTTCTTTCTTCATTTATTTAACATTGTAACAATTTAAAGAATTGTCATTGTCAGCTAAATATCATTAAAATAAATAAAACAAATATGTCTTTTCTTTCTTCATTTATTAAACATTGTAACAATTTAAAGAATTGTCATTGTCAGCTAAATATCATTAAAATAAATAAAACAAATATGTCTTTTTTTTCTTCATTTATTTAACATTGTAACAATTTAAAGAATTGTCATTGTCAGCTAAATATCATTAAAATAAATAAAACAAATATGTCTTTTCTTTCTTCATTTATTTAACATTGTAACAATTTAAAGAATTGTCATTGTCAGCTAAATATCATTAAAATAAATAAACAAATATGTCTTTTCTTTCTTCATTTATTTAACATTGTAACAATTTAAAGAATTGTCATTGTCAGCTAAATATCATTAAAATAAATAAAACAAATATGTCTTTTCTTTCTTTATTTATTTAACATTGGAACAATTTAAAGAATTGTCATTGTCAGCTAAATATCATTAAAATAAATAAAACAAATATGTCTTTTCTTTCTTCATTTATTAAACATTGTAACAATTTAAACAATTGTCATTGTCAGCTAAATATCATTAAAATAAATAAAACAAATATGTCTTTTCTTTCTTCATTTATTTAACATTGTAACAATTTAAAGAATTGTCATTGTCAGCTAAATATCATTAAAATAAATAAAACAAATATGTCTTTTTTTTCTTCATTTATTTAACATTGTAACAATTTAAAGAATTGTCATTGTCAGCTAAATATCATTAAAATAAATAAAACAAATATGTCTTTTCTTTCTTCATTTATTTAACATTGTAACAATTTAAAGAATTGTCATTGTCAGCTAAATATCATTAAAATAAATAAAACAAATATGTCTTTTCTTTCTTCATTTATTTAACATTGTAACAATTTAAAGAATTGTCATTGTCAGCTAAATATCATTAAAATAAATAAAACAAATATGTCTTTTCTTTCTTCATTTATTTAACATTGTAACAATTTAAAGAATTGTCATTGTCAGCTAAATATCATTAAAATAAATAAAACAAATACGTCTTTTCTTTCTTCATTTATTTAACATTGGAACAATTTAAAGAATTGTCATTGTCAGGTAAATATCATTAAAATAAATAAAACAAATATGTCTTTTCTTTCTTCATTTATTTAACATTGTAACAATTTAAAGAATTGTCATTGTCAGCTAAATATCATTAAAATAAATAAAACAAATATGTCTTTTCTTTCTTCATTTATTTAACATTGTAACAATTTAAAGAATTGTCATTGTCAGCTAAATATCATTAAAATAAATAAAACAAATATGTCTTTTCTTTCTTCATTTATTTAACATTGTAACAATTTAAAGAATTGTCATTGTCAGCTAAATATCATTAAAATAAATAAAACAAATATGTCTTTTCTTTCTTCATTTATTTAACATTGTAACAATTTAAAGAATTGTCATTGTCAGCTAAATATCATTAAAATAAATAAAACAAATATGTCTTTTCTTTCTTCATTTATTTAACATTGTAACAATTTAAAGAATTGTCATTGTCAGCTAAATATCATTAAAATAAATAAAACAAATATGTCTTTTCTTTCTTCATTTATTTAACATTGTAACAATTTAAAGAATTGTCATTGTCAGCTAAATATCATTAAAATAAATAAAACAAATATGTCTTTTCTTTCTTCATTTATTTAATATTGTAACAATTTAAAGAATTGTCATTGTCAGCTAAATATCATTAAAATAAATAAAACAAATATGTCTTTTCTTTCTTCATTTATTAAACATTGTAACAATTTAAAGAATTGTCATTGTCAGCTAAATATCATTAAAATAAATAAAACAAATATGTCTTTTCTTTCTTCATTTATTTAACATTGTAACAATTTAAAGAATTGTCATTGTCAGCTAAATATCATTAAAATAAATAAAACAAATATGTCTTTTCTTTCTTCATTTATTTAACATTGTAACAATTTAAAGAATTGTCATTGTCAGCTAAATATCATTAAAATAAATAAAACAAATATGTCTTTTCTTTCTTCATTTATTTAACATTGTAACAATTTAAAGAATTGTCATTGTCAGCTAAATATCATTAAAATAAATAAAACAAATATGTCTTTTCTTTCTTCATTTATTTAACATTGTAACAATTTAAAGAATTGTCATTGTCAGCTAAATATCATTAAAATAAATAAAACAAATATGTCTTTTCTTTCTTCATTTATTTAACATTGTAACAATTTAAAGAATTGTCATTGTCAGCTAAATATCATTAAAATAAATTAAAAAAATATGTCTTTTCTTTCTTCATTTATTTAACATTGTAACAATTTAAAGAATTGTCATTGTCAGCTAAATATCATTAAAATAAATAAAACAAATATGTCTTTTCTTTCTTCATTTATTAAACATTGTAACAATTTAAAGAATTGTCATTGTCAGCTAAATATCATTAAAATAAATAAAACAAATATGTCTTTTCTTTCTTCATTTATTTAACATTGTAACAATTTAAAGAATTGTCATTGTCAGCTAAATATCATTAAAATAAATAAAACAAATATGTCTTTTCTTTCTTCATTTATTTAACATTGTAACAATTTAAAGAATTGTCATTGTCAGCTAAATATCATTAAAATAAATAAAACAAATATGTCTTTTCTTTCTTCATTTATTTAACATTGTAACAATTTAAAGAATTGTCATTGTCAGCTAAATATCATTAAAATAAATAAAACAAATATGTCTTTTCTTTCTTCATTTATTAAACATTGTAACAATTTAAAGAATTGTCATTGTCAGCTAAATATCATTAAAATAAATAAAACAAATATGTCTTTTCTTTCTTCATTTATTTAACATTGTAACAATTTAAAGAATTGTCATTGTCAGCTAAATATCATTAAAATAAATAAAACAAATATGTCTTTTCTTTCTTCATTTATTTAACATTGTAACAATTTAAAGAATTGTCATTGTCAGCTAAATATCATTAAAATAAATAAAACAAATATGTCTTTTCTTTCTTAATTTATTTAACATTGTAACAATTTAAAGAATTGTCATTGTCAGCTAAATATCATTAAAATAAATAAAACAAATATGTCTTTTCTTTCTTCATTTATTTAACATTGGAACAATTTAAAGAATTGTCATTGTCAGCTAAATATCATTAAAATAAATAAAACAAATATGTCTTTTCTTTCTTCATTTATTAAACATTGTAACAATTTAAAGAATTGTCATTGTCAGCTAAATATCATTAAAATAAATAAAACAAATATGTCTTTTCTTTCTTCATTTATTTAACATTGGAACAATTTAAAGAATTGTCATTGTCAGCTAAATATCATTAAAATAAATAAAACAAATATGTCTTTTCTTTCTTCATTTATTAAACATTGTAACAATTTAAAGAATTGTCATTGTCAGCTAAATATCATTAAAATAAATAAAACAAATATGTCTTTTCTTTCTTCATTTATTTAACATTGTAACAATTTAAAGAATTGTCATTGTCAGCTAAATATCATTAAAATAAATAAAACAAATATGTCTTTTCTTTCTTCATTTATTTAACATTGTAACAATTTAAAGAATTGTCATTGTCAGCTAAATATCATTAAAATAAATAAAACAAATATGTCTTTTCTTTCTTCATTTATTTAACATTGTAACAATTTAAAGAATTGTCATTGTCAGCTAAATATCATTAAAATAAATAAAACAAATATGTCTTTTCTTTCTTCATTTATTTAACATTGTAACAATTTAAAGAATTGTCATTGTCAGCTAAATATCATTAAAATAAATAAAACAAATATGTCTTTTCTTTCTTCATTTATTTAACATTGTAACAATTTAAAGAATTGTCATTGTCAGCTAAATATCATTAAAATAAATAAAACAAATATGTCTTTTCTTTCTTCATTTATTAAACATTGTAACAATTTAAAGAATTGTCATTGTCAGCTAAATATCATTAAAATAAATAAAACAAATATGTCTTTTCTTTCTTCATTTATTTAACATTGTAACAATTTAAAGAATTGTCATTGTCAGCTAAATATCATTAAAATAAATAAAACAAAAATGTCTTTTCTTTCTTCATTTATTTAACATTGTAACAATTTAAAGAATTGTCATTGTCAGCTAAATATCATTAAAATAAATAAAACAAATATGTCTTTTCTTTCTTCATTTATTTAACATTGTAACAATTTAAAGAATTGTCATTGTCAGCTAAATATCATTAAAATAAATAAAACAAATATGTCTTTTCTTTCTTCATTTATTTAACATTGTAACAATTTAAAGAATTGTCATTGTCAGCTAAATATCATTAAAATAAATAAAACAAATATGTCTTTTTTTTCTTCATTTATTTAACATTGGAACAATTTAAAGAATTGTCATTGTCAGCTAAATATCATTAAAATAAATAAAACAAATATGTCTTTTCTTTCTTCATGTATTAAACATTGTAACAATTTAAAGAATTGTCATTGTCAGCTAAATATCATTAAAATAAATAAAACAAATATGTCTTTTCTTTCTTCATTTATTTAACATTGTAACAATTTAAAGAATTGTCATTGTCAGCTAAATATCATTAAAATAAATAAAACAAATATGTCTTTTCTTTCTTCATTTATTTAACATTGTAACAATTTAAAGAATTGTCATTGTCAGCTAAATATCATTAAAATAAATAAAACAAATATGTCTTTTCTTTCTTCATTTATTTAACATTGTAACAATTTAAAGAATTGTCATTGTCAGCTAAATATCATTAAAATAAATAAAACAAATATGTCTTTTCTTTCTTCATTTATTTAACATTGTAACAATTTAAAGAATTGTCATTGTCAGCTAAATATCATTAAAATAAATAAAACAAATATGTCTTTTTTTTCTTCATTTATTTAACATTGGAACAATTTAAAGAATTGTCATTGTCAGCTAAATATCATTAAAATAAATAAAACAAATATGTCTTTTCTTTCTTCATTTATTAAACATTGTAACAATTTAAAGAATTGTCATTGTCAGCTAAATATCATTAAAATAAATAAAACAAATATGTCTTTTCTTTCTTCATTTATTTAACATTGTAACAATTTAAAGAATTGTCATTGTCAGCTAAATATCATTAAAATAAATAAAACAAATATGTCTTTTCTTTCTTCATTTATTTAACATTGTAACAATATAAAGAATTGTCATTGTCAGCTAAATATCATTAAAATAAATAAAACAAATATGTCTTTTCTTTCTTCATTTATTTAACATTGTAACAATTTAAAGAATTGTCATTGTCAGCTAAATATCATTAAAATAAATAAAACAAATATGTCTTTTCTTTCTTCATTTATTTAACATTGTAACAATTTAAAGAATTGTCATTGTCAGCTAAATATCATTAAAATAAATAAAACAAATATGTCTTTTCTTTCTTCATTTATTAAACATTGTAACAATTTAAAGAATTGTCATTGTCAGCTAAATATCATTAAAATAAATAAAACAAATATGTCTTTTCTTTCTTCATTTATTTAACATTGTAACAATTTAAAGAATTGTCATTGTCAGCTAAATATCATTAAAATAAATAAAACAAATATGTCTTTTCTTTCTTCATTTATTTAACATTGTAACAATTTAAAGAATTGTCATTGTCAGCTAAATATCATTAAAATAAATAAAACAAATATGTCTTTTCTTTCTTCATTTATTTAACATTGGAACAATTTAAAGAATTGTCATTGTCAGCTAAATATCATTAAAATAAATAAAACAAATATGTCTTTTCTTTCTTCATTTATTAAACATTGTAACAATTTAAACAATTGTCATTGTCAGCTAAATATCATTAAAATAAATAAAACAAATATGTCTTTTCTTTCTTCATTTATTTAACATTGTAACAATTTAAAGAATTGTCATTGTCAGCTAAATACAATTAAAATAAATAAAACAAATATGTCTTTTTTTTCTTCATTTATTTAACATTGTAACAATTTAAAGAATTGTCATTGTCAGCTAAATATCATTAAAATAAATAAAACAAATATGTCTTTTCTTTCTTCATTTATTTAACATTGTAACAATTTAAAGAATTGTCATTGTCAGCTAAATATCATTAAAATAAATAAAACAAATATGTCTTTTCTTTCTTCATTTATTTAACATTGTAACAATTTAAAGAATTGTCATTGTCAGCTAAATATCATTAAAATAAATAAAACAAATATGTCTTTTATTTCTTCATTTATTAAACATTGTAACAATTTAAAGAATTGTCATTGTCAGCTAAATATCATTAAAATAAATAAAACAAATATGTCTTTTCTTTCTTCATTTATTTAACATTGTAACAATTTAAAGAATTGTCATTGTCAGCTAAATATCATTAAAATAAATAAAACAAATATGTCTTTTCTTTCTTCATTTATTTAACATTGTAACAATTTAAAGAATTGTCATTGTCAGCTAAATATCATTAAAATAAATAAAACAAATATGTCTTTTCTTTCTTCATTTATTTAACATTGTAACAATTTAAAGAATTGTCATTGTCAGCTAAATATCATTAAAATAAATAAAACAAATATGTCTTTTCTTTCTTCATTTATTTAACATTGGAACAATTTAAATCTTTTTGAAACAATAAATATTCTCCTCCTTCTTACCGTAAAAATAACTGTCATCCAAATATTTTTTAAATAAATGAAGCGAAACTTTTCACCTTTTAATTAATTCAATTTTGTAACAATTTCAATCTGTCCGTTAATAATTGTCAGCTGCATATCCTTTTACTAAATAAAATTAATGTCATTGTTTATTTTTATAATTGGTAAAGTCGGAAAGATTTACTTTAGCGACAGCAGTTATTTTTAAATTGTTGTTCGCATTGCATTTCATCTTTGGCGACCAGACGATCTCACTTTTTAATGGGTGTGAAAGGTGGTTATGTGCATACAGACGAGAATAAGCGTATTATTATATAGATGATATAAATCATGAATAATAATGATAATAAAAAAATAATCTAATTGTTAACATTACAAAGCTTAGCGGAATAAATATATTCCTGAAACCGAACGAATACTACACATTAATCTGAACTAAAAAGGCCGAAAAATTTCGATGTTCTGAATGATTTTTACTGTCCATTAGTGTTTCGCTTAATGTGGAATTAACAATGTGGATTTCTGTCATATTTTTACATACGTAACGTAGCAATAATGCTCGTCTTCTTTTTGGTTGACACGTTGTAAGTAGTTGGCTCAATGTTAGTGGCCTCTCTCTCTCTCTTTTTCTCTTCTTTTCCACTGTTGTTAAGCCATTACAATATTCGTATTGAAAATATAGCTGCATAAGTTTCTCTGTCTTCATCTTTCCTTTGGCCAAGATCAAAGTGTAGTATCTGTTCCGATGGATACTACACCCTATAGACCGGTACCGTCTTGGCCTTCGGGCCTTGATTTCGCCGATCTGTGGGTTTGTCCTGTGCAGTTCTAGGAGGTCCACCCTCCCAGGCTTTGCTTCCCCTCTTTGGAGAGGAGTAAGTTTATTGCTTACTGCCTGGGGCGCCCCTACCGGGGAATGCCGACGGGGCTGCCCAGGCATTTTTTGTAGGCCAGAGTGCTCACTTTCTCGGGCGCTGGCTTTTCAAATCCCACTTTCCCAACCTTGTGTCACATCTTACCGCTGTGGGATAAAATACATAACTTCACCTTTCCTTTGATTCTGTCATGCGGTAACAATTAAGAAAAACGCCAAAAATATCCTTGCTTTATGACGTCATGTTCTTTGATATTTTATTCTTTTTACAGCGCTACATAGTTACATATTACGTAAGCTTCTCCTCGCACACACACCCGGGTAGGGGATAGCGATAGAGCTTCGACAAAGACATCCGAATCCAGTCAGTTCGCAAGCTAAAAAGAGATTTTGCTATCTTCTTTGCTACATGTCTCTGTAACTAGTTGGCTCAATGCTTAGTGACGTCTCTCTCCCCCACTCTCTCTCTCTCTCTCTCTTTTTATTCGTTTTTTTCGCTGTTTTTAAGCTGTCATCATAGTGTTTTATATACCTACCCTCTGAAGGGAGATCTAGATGTCTCAGGAGTCATAACCAAATAAAATACATGGGGTGTTATCAATGCAATCGTAAATCATAACAGCACAATTAAACCCTACCTTGTGACAACACTCCTTCCACGACCGGGGCACCTGAAATTAATGTCTCACAACAGAACGAAGAAACGAACACATCGTCGAATTTGGAGAAAGGACCCTTTATTCAAATGTTGGCTTTTCTTCTACTAGCAGCGGAGAAAGGGGGCATTCCGAGCTACGGATATCTGATGTCACTATGCCCCTTAGTTTACCGTCGATCTTAAATCATTCTCTACCCGTGCGGATCGCTCTAAGACTTCCAACCGACTGCCTACTTCTCTAAATCTTTCCACTTTGAGTAATATGGCGTCACGTCTGCTACTGGCTACAAGGTTGAGGTGACATTTGAGCACATACTCGCTAACCCATGACCCCGATATCCTGTGTACGTGTGAACGCCGCCCTGGGAACCCAAATAACACACATATATATATATATATATATATATATATATATATATGTATATATATATATATATATATATATATATATATATATATATATATATATATATATATATATATATATATTCTAGCGACGTACCGATTACTATTTCAGCCGCAGTGAAGATATGGTAGCAGAAGTTTCTGTCTTCGTATTTCCTTTGATTCTGTAATAGGATAACAAATTAAAAAAAAACACCAATTACATACTAATTCACTGACATCATGCTCTTTGATGTTTCATTTTTTTTAATACTGTAAAATTACATAATGCGTAAACTTACCATAGTCCGCTCTTCGTGGCAGGAGAGATGAGGGTTTCAGGACATATACTGAGCTTCAAAAGGACGTCCGATTCCAGTCAGCGCACGTGCTCAAGAGGAATATTTCTCTATCTCCTCGCTACGTGTCACTTCGGACTTCCTGTCCATGACGTCATATCATAAACACGTAACCTTAATTCGATTTTTTAAAAACTTCTAATGGAATTTTCCACTTTTCTGCTTAATCTGACCTTATGTTGAAAATACTGTTTTTGAAAACGAAACATTTCCGATTCTGGCTTACCCTCGCCTCTAAATATTTATACAAAAATGTGTCAATTCAAATTTCGCAATAAGCGATCGAAATACTGTTTAGAACGGCTACGTGACAGATTCGGTAACCTACCGACAGACAGAGCCTCGTATAGAAATGCAGCGAGGCATCTACAAATAGTATGTCAGAATAGTCCATTTTCTTTAATGATTTAGTTTATGGTGATACTTCACCGATTAAACATTTGACAGCGAATAATCCGATCAAGTCGCTAATTAAATCCGATTCTGAAATCTTAGGGATTATCATACTTATATAATTTTAATATATTTATATTAATGATGAATACCCGTATAATACCTTTCGATTTTCCTGTTAACACAGACCTGGTATTTTACAAGCAAATCAATCAGTCACGAATCGGCAATAATACTAATAATACTAACCTTTCGTTCTATAATAAAGCCCAATGTGTATTTATTTGTATATAAAAACATAGATACTGATACATCCTCCACCACTCAATAATAGTTATATATATATATATATATATATATATATATATATATATATATATATATATATATATATTGAATATAGTTCACCCCAAACAAGGTAGGTCGCCACTGTAGACGTACGTTTTGTAGAGTGTAAGTTTTGGGTGTCATCCTAAGTTGGGAGCTGTACAGCGAGATGTCTGTTTACATTAGTTTTAAACTTCTGCATGTCGGTACAGTCATGGAAACAGGGAGCAGGGGGAGTTCCAGAGGTCGACAGCACGAGGTAAGAAGATATTGAAGTAGAAGGCTCTCCGGCATATGGGGACCTCCACAGTGAATGGATGGGATTTTGCTTATTGTCGGGTTGATCTAGTGTATTTACGTCGAAGGGGCACTAGATAATCTAGTTCATCGGAGCACAATCCATTGAAGTATTTGTAAAACAAGCACAAGGATGCAATATTGCGGTGATGGGACAGGGGCTGGAGCTTGGTGGATAGTGAGTGACCTATTAAGTTGTCGACTCTTTTTTTGGACCTTGTCTAAGAGGGAGAGAGTAGTAGATGATGCACCAGCCCAGATGTGGCAACAATACTCCATGCATGGGCGGATGATGGCTTTGTATAGATACAGGATAATGTTAGGTGTGAGAAGTTTACTAGCACGGTAGAGGGAGCCCACCTTATTTGCAGCAGCCTTGGCAATGTGTTCGATGTATTTGTTCCAATTCACGTTACCTGTGAATGTAAGGCCGAGGAGTTTGAATGTTGAACTCTCAAGTAGGTTGTTATTTGCCGTGGCAATCGGTGGTTTAAGAAGTTAATATATATATATATATATATATATATATATATATATATATATATATATATATATATATATATATACACAAATGAATGAATGTTAAGTCATTATTACCTCTATACGCCGGCATTTAAAGCTATTTGTTCTCATCAGTGTAGGAAGTGGTAATTTCAGACAGTTGTAGGACGTGAACCCAGTTTACAGCTATCACTTTATCCTCACCGCCACCGGGAACTACCACCACGTGATTAAGGAGAAATTAAGTTCTGCCGTAAGAAAGCGGCAGCAGACAGTAGACAATCGAGAGGGTGACAGTCTATTTTTAATCTCCCTGAACAGTGTTCAACTTTAATTTCCTATATATATATATATATATATATATATATTGGACTTTTTACCCTTTTTATATATATATATATATATATATATATATATATATATATATATATATATATATATATATATATATAATGTATTTTTATGTAATTGTTTTTATTGGTGATTGCAACGTTCGTTGTTTTTTTGCTTACTACTATTTCGATTATTTCACTACCTAAAATAGGACGTATAAAAGTAATACATGGACATGTGTTTCTGGCACACAGCCGTCATCAGCATGGCTAACTTAGACAAGGGTCGATATATATATATATATATATATATATGTATATATATGTATGTAAATGGCTCTTGATTATTGAGTACAAATTGTTTATTGATCTTTATAGTTATCTCATTGAGAAAATTATTTATATGATTTAAATTGAGGTGTGTGTGTGTTTTCTGGGTTTCTCTGGAAAATGAATCATACATTTATTTATAAATAAAATATAGTTATCCACCGACACGTTTTCGCCGTTACTGCGGCTCATCAGCGTGGCTGACTATTGCGAGATTCGGAACCACGTCCACGGTTAATATAGTCAGAAACTTTACTGCTTTAGTGCCCCGTTCAGCCACGATGATGACAAACAGATTATATATATATATATATATATATATATATATATATATATATATATATATATATATATATATATATATAAAGTTGGTTGAGATAAATAAAATTAGCACATTATTTATATCAGTTCCAAAAATCCTGACACAACAAATATTTGACGTACGATCGTTTCTAAAAAAATGTGGAATGTTTTATTTTGTATTATATTTTAGATGATTCTAAAACGTCACTTCTCTAGCGCCCTTACAACATATATACTAGCTCACACGACCTATAATTGCCCGGGAATATCTTGCTATTTTTTGTTTACTAAAATATTATTAATAAGAAGAGGTAGTTTGCTTGAAACATTGTGTAATACGTATATAGAGGGGTATTAGAAGGCTATCACAATGCAAGAAATGGAAACATGTCGGCGTTGAGAAGTAAGACAAAAACAAGTGATTTTAATTCATATATTTTTTCAAAAACTTTTTTTAATAATTTTTTTTTCCTATATAGCAAATCTTACTTGATTATGCAAGACTTCAACACTGTGATGTAATGTGTATGACCGTGTTCCATAATATATTTCGAGGAAGACCTCTTTGTCAAATGGTAGGTGTTTCAAATCTCAAAAAACGCGTGGCTGGCAATATTGCTTATAACGCAGTAAATATTAATATCTGCAGCAAATGTAATAAAACTAAAACTATAACTGATTTTTTTTGTTTTTATTATTTTAATTACTTATTTATTTTATTTTAATTTCAACCCTTCCGTCGATCATCTTCGCAATTCTCGTTTCACTTATTTTATCAAATTTCTGACTATGCTGTATAATTTTCTAACAAAACATAAAATTATTTTTAAACGGATTTTAAAAAGTTAAAGTAAATTACTATGATTCGTTAATCAATTTATTACGTGAACACAATTGTTATAAAACTATAACGAAATCTGTGATCTTCATGTTGTTCATATATAGACACCTGTTGGAAGTAATGTCATGGTTTTTTAGATTTCAACTAATAAAAACAGTAAAATATGTTTCAATTACTTTTATATTAAAATTATTATTTAAAATAAGATATTACGATTAGTTTTATTAATTTATGCTTTTTTTATATTTGGGTTCAAGAAAAATATGTTTACAACAAAGAGGAATTATAATCTGCAAGTCATGTACAAGTTGACTCGTTGAATAATCATTGGTGACTGAGGTCTAATATCCGTGACTTGCATATTATATATATATATATATATATATATATATATATATATATATATATATATATATATATATATATATATAGCCTTAGAATTTTTTCAACCTTTAAAACTATATGAGAAAAACAACTTTTAGTCCCATATACTTCGTTGGAAAATTCCTTTGCTTGTAAGTCAATCAATCTTCTGTAATCACTGTATTAGTTTGCTTACAAGAATTTACGCTAGTCTTAATATTTTTGTAGGGATCATCAGATGTTTACCATTAAAAAAGTTCCGGGGATTTAAAAAAAACAGCATTTTTCTCATGCCTCTCCAGCAGTGTTGATCAGACACCACCTCCCTTAAAAACAAAAACGAAAACATTCCGGAATCAGATCGCGGTTTTTGCTCTAGATTATATTTTTCCTAACCCATTTGGTTATTAAAAATATTCTCTTTACCTGTGTTGTTCGTCTTTGGGGTTTTCAATTGCATCTCGGACAGACAGACAGCCAGCCAGACAAATAGACAGACAGACAGACAGGCAGACAGACATATACCATTTTTATACTATAGATACAGTTCTGACTTTAATACAGAGTGCTTGAGTTTGTTCCATTTTGTAGTATAGGACTCTAAAATGTTATCCATTGAATCGTCAATACAATTCACAATCCTTTCTGCAATCCAACCATATTTGATACAAATAAACTTTAGTCTATGACTGACTTGTCCACCAAATTTCAGTCATGAATGCCCAATAGTCTTTGTTATATCGTTTTTCTATGATATGCTCCAAATGTGGACCTCTTCTTTACAAGCACATCTTGATACGACTGATTTGAGCTGTGATTGCCCTCTTCAGTTTACGAATAATATGTGGATTGTTTTGATCGATTACTCCACAGATAAAAATATGGGGTTATGGTCCGATGAGTGTGAAGCCTAATGAAATTCAATTTTCCTTATTGGCCGTTGTGCATAATGAATAGACATTAACAGTGCCGATCCTAGTTTGGCGTTCTGCTCTAAATGTTCAGTTTATCGTGACTTTTTTTTTGTTCGGCTTTCGTTCATCATTATCCGAAGGAGTTGTCTACGTTGGTAGAGGTGTTATAGTTATGTTCTTAATTATTACGTGCCTTGAATTCCGTTACATATATTTATTAAAGCGAACACTGATCTATTTATAGAACTGTTAATATCTTGTATGCAAGCTTATTCAAAACGAATCAACCGATTTCATGACGACGCATTGCTTCAGTTCTCAAGCATCGTCATGGAATGAGTCAGCTACTATTTGAAAGAGGAGTTTTCTAAGTTTTTAATGACTGTCTAAGCGATTGTTGCAGTCGCGTCGTTCCCCTGGCAACATTCAGTTCTTCATCTGTTTCCCCTCAGAACGACGTGTCCTCGGCAAAAAGGATTCACGGCCACAAATTCGGTTTAATTAACTGGTGTGTGCTAAAAAGACGTCTATATTTGAAATGATACAAACTACGCTTCGTTCTAAAACTTACCAATAACGACAAGAGGAAGCGGATACAATTTTGCTCTTTGTACGCTGACCTTGTCCAGACCTTGCCGTGTGTGATTTTTTATGGGTATACGTAAAATATCGCTTTTATGTTCCACTGCTACCCACTAACCTCGATGAGCTTAAACATCGAATGACAACAGCAATCAACTCAGTGGATGGTGATGATATATTGATAATGAGTGGCATATTTTGGCGCAACTCTCCAATGCCACTTTAGCAATGGCAGTTCGGATTTGTTCCTTAAGTTCCACGATGCTATGAGGTATTGTTGAGTAGACTTTGTCTTTGAGAATGCCCCACAGTAAAACAGTTGGGAGGGGTCAAATCTGGTGATATATATATATATATATATATATATATATATATATATATATATATATATATATAGAGAGAGAGAGAGAGAGAGAGAGAGAGATAGATAGATAGATAGAAGGATAAAAGGGAATTAGAAAAGCGATGAAGGCAGATCATTTTTTTAAATTCAGTTGCTCAATGCAAGGTATATTCTGTAAAAAGCAATTTATTTAATTAATTTTTTCCTTAAGCCAGGCTTTTCAAAGATCAAAATCTTAACATCAGAGGAAATTGCTGGGATAGATAAGATGGCGAAAAAAAAAAAGAAATATATATATATATATATATATATATATATATATATATATATATATATATTTATATATATATGTGCAGATTAGTAGTCCGAGGCTATAGCAATGCGATGTAGTTGCCGGAAGATGGAAAAAGTGAACAGAAATAAACGATGAGAGAAAGTGAAACTCAAAACGATTTATTAATAATTTCACAAAAAACTGATTAAATACCAGAATAGTAAATACTGTCTGGTAAATAAAAAGTTCGGCAAAAGGTAATCTTAAATTTTCAAAAGAAAAACTTTCATTTTCAAAAGACAACAATAGAAGACCGAGAGGGTCGAAAAAACGGGGAAAACCGGTGTTATACCATTAAAATACCGCAGCAGACAATTGGAAGTAGGAATATATATATATTAAAATAAACATAGTTTGAGTATCCGACAATTGTTTCAGAACCTCTTCGTCTCCTCCTCAGGGTATATCCCTGAGGAGGAGGTTCTGAAACAATTGTCGGATACTCAAACTATGTTTATTTTAATATAAAAAGCTCTAATATATATTGAGCACTTTTGAAAAGAATCGGTTTTGTTAATTTTGTTAATATTTGATCTTAATTAATATATATATATATATATATATATATATATA
Organism: Sepiola atlantica; assembly: GCA_963556195.1. Taxonomy (NCBI): domain Eukaryota; kingdom Metazoa; phylum Mollusca; class Cephalopoda; order Sepiida; family Sepiolidae; genus Sepiola; species Sepiola atlantica. Next base: position 82,392,609 of record OY744539.1, on the reverse strand, counting down.
TATATATATATATATATATATATATATATATATATATAATGAATAATTATAAATTCCAATAACCAAAAAATTCAGTCTTTACTCATATCATTTATATTTTATTTTTTCAATATAATTATCATTCCATCTCATTAATTCATATTCTCGAGTGGATTTTCGCCTGGATAATTAGTGATCGATTTAGTAAAAAAAAGGAGCTGTATTTGTAAGTTTTCCTTGTTTCGGCACGAACTGAGATACAGTGCCGGGATTGACAGTTGATTCGGCAATTCTTGACGCCGTTAAATGACCGAAGCAACCAGTATCCTATACCAGTGTAACTAGAATAATTTGTCTACGATAATTGTACCGTTATTTTTCAAACACAAGTCAACCTCCCTCTCTTTATATATATAAAGTAAGGTATGTGTATATATTTATATCTTTCTATGTACAGGATAATCTCTAAAACTAATGAAGAGATCATTATGAATTTTGGAATATATATTCTAGGAAACACAGTGATTTACATGGGCACCTAATTATTTTTTCTTCTTGAGTATTTTTTATATTTAAATGGTGCATATATATATATATATATATATATATATATATATATATATATATATATATATATATATATATATATATATATATATATATATATATATATATATTAGTAAGTTTTTGAAAGGCTGTGGGCAATGCAAGTTCCGGGTAAGATGCAAGTTGTAAGCAACAAAAACAATAACAATAAATCGAATACGAAATATGACTTACTATTTATTTTTTATTTTTTTCTAAAATCTTACATAACAGCAAGAGTGTTTTTAGCTGTTCGTGTGATGTCCGGGTGATTAAAAATCACTATTTGATATTTCGGGAAAAGACATCCCTTTGTCAAAAATAATTAAACCAGAAGAAATTTTTTTTTCTTCTCCGACTGTGTAGAGAATACTACAAAACAAAATGGCTGCCAGATGTAGACCGCAGCGAAAACTATAGCAGTCTCGCAGAGAATGTAAATTAAATTAAATTTTATTTTAAGGTTATGTTAAATATATGATTTGGTGTTCAAAAATATTTGTGTAATGTTGGTTAAGTGTATGGTGTTCGATAAACTGTTAGTTTTAATAATATATATATATTTTTTTTATTTATAATTTTTTTTTTATTAAGCTTATATTTGATTATTTACTTTTATTTCAGTGTGTTTTATCTTCATATTTTTATTTTGTTTATCTTTCTTTCGTATTTTAAGAATTTTAATATAAAGTAAAGTAATTATCTCACATTTTAAATATTCTAGATCTATCAAACTTATCGATTATCATCTATTTAAGAAGTGTTATTAATTGTGAGTTTTGTCAAATTAGTTTATCGAATTAACTTGATATATTTACTGTAAGATAAAGGGGAGTAACTCTGGATTTTTTTTTAGGTGGAAATCTGTATAACAATATTAGTATATATATATAAAACATATATACACATACATGCATATATACATATATATATACATATTTACGTATTATTGTTTGTTTAATTGTTTATTTATATATATTCTTCATTTTCTTTACATATTTTTTTATTATTATTATTATTTACTTTTTTAATTTATTTTATTAATTATTTATTTAATATTTGCATGTTATTTGTATACATTTTATATGTGTTTGGATTAATTAATTAATAATGCTAGGTTATGGGGTGACTTATTTTGGTGGGTTAGAAGAGTATGTTGAATATGGTTTTTGGTTTGTGGTTGAAAGTGTGTAAGGATGGAAGTTCATATGGGGAGGGGCCTATTTGATTGTTTGGGTGTGTGGTGATTTATTATAGGAGGTAAGTAATGAGTGAAGTGGTGGAAACGGAGGCTGTTGAGTGTTAGATACGGGGGTTGGTCGGTGGATGGGGGTAGATATTATAGAATGAATGGTGAGTGGAGCTCGTGACGCTGATTGAGTGAGGGGTTTAATCTGGAGATGAGGATTGATTCTAAGATCACCAATGTTTCTGACAGACGCTAAGATGGAGACATGAATATCACGCTGATTGTTTGAGCAAATCTCTGTGTGTTTGTGGAAAGAGGATATACGGGTATTCAAGTGCTCCTTTATGCGCAAGTGTAGCGGTCTTGTAGTGTTGTCGATGTAAAATATATATATATTTCGTTTTATAGAAATAAACTCGTATCATAATGAACCGATCATTATGAATTTTGTAATATATATTCTCGGCAACGCAGTGTGTAACATGGACACATTATTATTTTTTTGTAAATATTACCATTTAAGGGGTGAGCTACCACAAACTCACAACCCCTCTGCAAAAAATTTAAAATAAGTTATATACAAAATATTTGATAGAGAAAAGAATTGCTCTACATCAAATGTTTAGTTATATTAAGTAATATATTTTAGAAGGGGTCGATGCGCACGTATGAGCGTCAATAATATGTATGTGCTTGGTAAAATCCTGAACTATTTAACTTTTCATTACGAATTATGGAATATGTATTCTAGGCGACAGGAAGAGTAACATGGGTACATTATTATTTTTTATTTGTAAACTTTACTATTTAGAGGGGTGCACCTAAACCGTACCATACCATTTCAAACTAATGCTACATTGATTGCTTACACATGTCATGAGCCGGGTATTATACCAGTTAAAGGGTACTTTATTTTACACACACACACACATATATATATATATATATATATATATATATATATATATATATATATATATATATGTGTGTGTGTGTGTGTGTGAAAATTTGAGAAACCAGTTAACAGACGCGTGAATTTATATCAATAATTGAAATGTATTAATAATTTTTTTTATATATTTTATAAATCTGAATTTTCGGTTTAACACACCTTAATCATGGAAAAGAGACAGTATATATTTTTTTCTTCACACCGCCGAAGACTGACGATTCTCTCCGATGTTTGGTGAGTGTTTGTATATATGTCCGGTGCTAGTAATGAATGCGCCGTGAGCATGAGTTAGAATAAATAATCAAGGAAATATTTATTGATATAAATTCACGCGTCTGTTAACTGGTTTCTCAAATTTTCAAATATATCTGTTAACGACGTTTTCAATGCTGTAGTAACACTCAGATTATTCTAATCCATACAGCGCAGCGCATTCACTACTTGCACCGGACATATATATATAAACACTCCAATAACATCGGAGAAGATCGTCAGTCTTCGACGGTGCCGTTGACTTTCGTCATGAAGAAAAATATATATATATATATATATATATATATATATATACTGTCTGTTTCCATGATTAAGGTTTGTTAAACCGAAAATTCGGATTTATAAAATATATATATATAAATTGTTAATAAATTTCATTTATTGATATGAATTCACGCGTCTGTTAACTGGTTTCTCAAATTTTCAAATATATCTCTTAACGACGCTTTCAATGCTGTAGTAACACTCATATTATATATATATATATATATATATATATATATATATATATATATATATATATATATATATAGAGAGAGAGAGAGAGAGAGAGAGAGAGAGAGAAAACATAAGGGAGAAAGAGAGGGAAAAGAGAGAACTGCATAAGCAGATGTTGTTATGTTAGCTAATTAGTTCGACTCTCCAAAATATGTTTAATTTCAGGAAACAAAACATATTTCGCTTTCATTGAAACAGGATACGCTTGAACGATTTCCGTTTCCATTTAGTTGTATTGCATAATGCGAGCAAATATATTCGCTCTGCGAACACAAATATTTTATAGTTAGTCACGAATGAATACGAAAGTTCACACAGGTTTTTGGTTTTTGTAAAATAGCTTCGTCATAAAAATTGTTCACATACTGTTGCTTCGTGCAAACATCATTAAAAAAAGAACTCTTCTATCTGGTTATACCTTTTTTATCTTTTCAATTCTTCTAATGATTTTTTCGTATTAAAATCAAACACATTTATGAAAGATCCGTATGTTTTACAAACGTTTTCGATTCTTTCTCGAATCATCGTCAGGTGTTGATGGCAAAAATCGAATAAAAAACTGGTGAATGGATGAAATTTTAAAAATATATATCGGAGAGACCTGCGCATAAAAGAACACCTACAAAAAAAACCTGCCCTCCATCTGAATTAATGGTAAACAACACCAAAATAATACATTCTGAGACAAATTAGAAAAAATGAAAAATACTTGAAGCCATCTACATAAAAACACAACCATCTAACATTAGTAATGTGTAGTATCTGTTCCGATGGATACTGAACTCTATAAACCGGTATCGTCTTGGCTTTCGGGTCTTGATTTACGCCGGTCTGTGGGTTTGTCCTGTGCAGTTCTAGGGGTTGCACACTCCCAGGCTTTGCCTCCCCTCTTTGGGGAGGAGTAAGTTTATTGCTTACTGTCTGAGGCGCCCCTACCGGGGAATGCTGACGGGGCTGCTCAGGCAATTTTTAATGGCCAGAGTGCTCACCTTCTCGGGCGCTGGCTTTTCAAGCCCCACTTTCCCGACCCGAACTTGGGTCACATCTTACTTGTGGGAGTAAGATAAACCTGGCCTTGTGCCTAACTCCTGTAGCGGAGTAAATAAAGTGCAGTTCTAGGGGGGGGTGCACACTCCCAGGCTTTGCCTCCCCTCTTTGGGGAGGAGTAAGTTTATTGCTTACTGCCTGAGGCGCCCCTACCGGGGAATGCCGACGGGGCTGCCCAGGCTATTTTTGCTAGCCAGAGTGCTCACCTTCTCGGGCGCTGGCTTATCAAATCCCACTTTCCCAACCTTGTGTCACATCTTACCGCCGTGGGAGATAGATAAATAAAATAGTAATATTGCATATGAAACCATTTTAAAACGCTTTGCGTAGTTTAATTCAGTTCGTCGCTAATTCTCGAGAAAGAAGGGGCATTTTCATTAAATTAATTATTGCCTACCTCCCCATTTTTCCTTCTCCATAATTATTCGACTACATCAAAGAAACCAGCCATTACTTTTAATAAAAATTAATAAATACATACGTCTTCTTTGAACAATGTCTTTTATACCCACGTATCTTCGATGTATCTCGAACACCACGGGGTGGGTGGTGGGGGTTAGCATGATCTTGTTCTATCAGCCATGACTGGGAGAAGTCATCAGTAATTCGCAATTCTTCGTATCGCCCGCAGCGAGGATTGAACCATAAACCTTCAAATGACTATCACTTAGAACTGAATTTAACTTAGTACTATATCCACTGCGCCACGGGTCCTTCCGTTCGAAATTCAGTCCAGACTCCCGAGTTTCAAAGAAATATTCCCAAGTTCGAAGAGATGCACCTGAAGAAGGCCGGAGGTTACAGCGGTCGAAACGTTGTGATGATAACACTCAAGATGAGAAAATAGAGTCCGAATTAACAAAATTATACATAAAGTTTTTTTGTTGTTGCGTTAAATCTTAGATTTAACCATATTTTTGTTCTTTTTTAGGGGAGGGGGGATTCTGTAGTCATCCGATTTTAAAGTTAGTGGTAGGGTTAAGGGAGTTGGGTTGGGAGAGGGATGTTTCCACCCGGATTTATGGTTAGTGGTAGAGTTAAAAGAGAGTTGTTTTTATTTCAACCCCCCCACCAAAAACACACAAATATTTATTTCCATTTACCCTCTCGCCATAAAAAAATTTTTCTGATTATATGCCCTTAAAATATCATTTGGCTAGACATACATCCGGAAATAGGTGATCATTTTACGTTTAAATTTCTATGCGAAAGTGATCCCCCATTTAAATTCTAAAATAATTAGGTTTTATGCCCCAAGACTTTTTCAGGGTGTTCATACGTAATCGCCAAAAAAGGAGAATCTCATTTAGCTGAGGGTTCTTCATCTACTTTTAAATGTAGATATATGTTGTTTTTTTTTCATTTAACAAACTTCTTAATGTTTCCCCTTTATGTATTGTATCCAAGATTTTGATAAACTCGTTGTGAGATTTTTATTCATATTTTTTCACTTGTGCCATTTTTATTAATCAATCCACTCGTGCCATTTTTACCTGTGCCATTTTTATCTGTGCAAGTTTTAGCATGCAATTTTACCGATGCAATTTTTTAGCTAAATTCGTTATTATAATCTATAGATTTTAGTCTTACTGGTAGTTTAAGATCGATACATATTTATCGTTCTTTCATTAGTTCCGAGCGATGGAAAATTAAGTTGTAGACAAACAAAAAAGTTTAAAGAATCGTTTTTGGAATCGGAAATTTTTCTCATCTCTAAACCAATTCCGATGCACCAAAATCTTCCAATTTTTTCGATTTCCGATTCCTATTAATCGTCCCAACACTAATACACACAACTATTGATCATGTGTTGATCTACTGACTCGAGGATAATGGAGACATAGTTTAATACATGGCTTTTCGCTATTGCGCAGAACTGAAATAATAATTTATTACATGTTATTTCTCGACCACTACTACTATTATTAATGATACATTTCAAATAACTGTTACCAAAGGCAATAACGTTTTTTGTTGTTTAAAGTATTTTGAAGCGTGTTTATTGCAGTTTAATAATTCGTCCAAATCCGATCGCGTTATCGTTCTATTTTCAAGATGGCGCAATCGGATGTTCCCGAAGTTTTTTTTTTCTTTTAGGGTGAAAAAAACAAAACAAATAGTAAACAAATAACTGTCCCAAACGCCTTAAAATTTACTTTTCTACCTAATTGAAAGGAGAAAAAATAAATCATTATTCTTTGGAGACTGTCGGCGAACGAATATCAGCCATCTTTTTTTTCAGTCTATTTGAACCAACTTTGAATTAAAAAAAAATAAACGCTTTAGAATACTTTAAAACATAAAAATAGACTCGTAGATAGAAAAGCAACTTTTATCGCCTTTGGTAACAGTTATTTGATGACTATTTGTTTTTAACACCCTTTTTTCTTTCTATTTGTTATTCTTGATAATCAACAAAAGCGAGCGTCAATTGGTCAAATAAAAGAACTATATATTACTAAGTAATTTAAAAGTTACTTTTTTACGCCTTTTGGCGATTCATAATGATCGATTCAGTAGTTTAGGAGTGAATCCTGTACATACAAACGTATAAATATATAAACACACCTAATTTTATAAAGGTAGAGGTAGCTCCTAATGTCAGTGGTGTTTAAACACTGTTGGCATTTCTGTCTTAAGTTCGCGTATTTAGAAGTAGCGTGCGGTTATCCAAATAACTGGATTAATTTTCATTTTTTTTCTCTTCTATTTGCTAAGCGGCCATTCAATCTATTTTCATAACCCACTTTACTCGGTCTGATGAGTGCATTAATACGAAAATCGGATTTACTAAATGTGTTGAACGGGGAAGCATTTATATTTTGTTTATTTGTGTGTGTATTTGTTAAGACAAAAAGAATTCTTTCAAATCACTGCCATCCTATTTTTTTATTACTAATGATTCACCACTTATCAAGGACAAAAACCACCCGAGGATAAGGATTAATAGTATGGAATCATGACCATACCTATAACAGAGCAGGCGATCATGCAACTGGATCTTTTACTGGATGCGATGTGATTTTTATTTTAACTAATTTATATAGCAGTTAAAAACAGAGGGAAAATTATCCTGTGAGATTAGATTCATGTTTTTTATGTTTTATATACGAAGTAATATTAAGCTAATTGATAAATTTTACAATTATTGACGAATTCCTATAGATGAAGAGACAGGTAACTTTGAATAAACAACGACAAAGATATTTCAATGAGTGATTTTTTTTAAATTTCAATATGGGATTTTTTTTTAGAGAATTTATACTAATGTCAAAACATTATGGCTTGAATATTGTGGTTAAAAGAAGGATCCACACCAGCTGATATCAAGCAGAGAAACAATTTGTTCAAATGTGATGATATTTTTTTACTAACCAAAAGTTAAAAATTTCTCATTTCAAATCTTTTCAACATACCTTTTTGGCTATAGTCTTCATTTCAAACAAAGAAAACGAAGTCCAAACTAAAATTTCATGATTAATGGAATGAACTGAGATAGATTTATTGATACTGTTATAGCTGACGCACCAGATATCCGTGACTTCGCGTCGGCAACGATCGGGAAGGTCTAGGAAGCGCCCGAGAGCTGACGAAGTATTAACCAATCACGTTGCAGCATTCATTCGCGAAGCAGGCTATAGCAAGCAACCGACAATATTTGGAAGAAAACAATAATCGCGTTCTATAAACAATAACCGACGAGACGAGACGTTCGCTATTAGTATTAGCAGCAGTAGCAGTTCTCCTTTCTTCTATTCACCGACGAGACGAGACGTTCGCTATTAGTATTAGCAGCAGTAGCAGTTCTCCTTTCTTCTATTCACCGACGAGACGAGACGTTCGCTATTAGTATTAGCAGCAGTAGCAGTTCTCCTTTCTTCTATTCACCGACGAGACGAGACGTTCGCTATTAGTATTAGCAGCAGTAGCAGTTCTCCTTTCTTCTATTCACCGACGAGACGAGACGTTCGCTATTAGTATTAGCAGCAGTAGCAGTTCTCCTTTCTTCTATTCACCGACGAAACGAGACGTTCGCTATTAGTATTAGCAGTAGCAGTAGTTCTCCTTTATTCTCTTCACGGAAAACAGTTAAAAAACAATAGATAAACAACACCCGTCCAAAGCACACTCGAAGTTCAAGCCATTTGCAGGAGAATACGTGACATATACGGAACAGTATTTTTTTGTTAACAAAAATAGCATACAACCTACCTTACAATATTTAATATGAGTAGAAAGTAGACCTTGGGTTTACTTTCGGCAAACTCCTGCTTTCCATATATTTTGTCCTTTTGTCCTCAAATTCCACGAGCAATGTTTCTGACAAAAGGGAAACAATTGCTGTTTTCTGGAGCGGCTGTTGCTTTAAATAGATGGTATGTGGAGACAAACAGCTGTAAATCACAGAATCGGCTTGGGTTAGGCCGCCTTCACAAGAAACAAAACAGTCCTAACCTCTAAACTCATACCATACAAAATCAAAGCGAAACTCTATAACGAATATGTCCTTCCTGTAGTCTTATACAGACTTGCATGTGTTAATTGGACTGTAAAATTACGTCAGAAAGTAGAAACTTTCCAACGCCACATCATGTGCTTCATTATTGATCATAAACTAGCTGATCACATCCGTATCGAAAACTTACTGGCATCCAATCAATATCTTCTGTCATAAAATGTAAAGCCTTGAGATTGTTTGGTCACGTTAAGCGTTCTAGTTTGGGATTATGCAAAATATGCGTTGAAGTCATAATACAAGGAAGCCGGTCGAAATGTAGACAAAAGTAAAGATTGATAGACAACGTCTGTGAATGGATGAACATGAACATAAACCAAGCGAACACCTTGGCTCAAGATCGTAGGGCTTGGAGGACACGCAGTCATGTTAGTGCTTACGTTGCAGCTAGCGAAGAAAACGTTTAATAAAATATGTGAAGACTTTCAGTCGTCTCATAATATTCATCATCATTACACTGTCAATCTATCTATCTTATTAACCCCTACCCTTGAATGGTTTGGAGCCTTGATAAGTTGTAACTTATTAGTAAAAAAAAGCAACTTGATCAAAAATGAACATGCGAGTTTGATCAACGATGGGGTATGTTAAACGGACCGATTCCTTGTGAGTGTAAAGCCATTGCTTTTATACACAAAACTTCAAATCATCAAATAAATTATGTTTATCTTGGATCGGGTGCCTGTACTCAAGGAATAAAAAGATCCTACTCGGATGTCAAAATAATTCCAAGGAAAAGATAGAAGTTGCACAGCAATGAAAAATAAACAGACTACAATAGAGTGTTCGGGACAAATTTGATCATATTTTATATTCTTACATTTCAGAACAATTTAAAATATTTAATAGCGATGAAGTGCAATGGATAGTTGTTGCTGTGTACTATCAATGAGCTTGTGGGCCGGCGACCATAGACAGCCGGAAAGCACTGGAATATTGGAAGAGAGTGACATTAAGCATAATGATTCGTGCTGGATTAAAAAAAAAAAACGGAAATCTTAGCTGCAGCTCCTTGAATAAATTGAAAGCCGTGAGTTGTGAGCTGGAGAATAGTGATGGTAATGTGGAAGCAGTGGCTAGCAGGAAGTATCATAGTAAGCGTTATGAGACAGAGTTTGAACAAAGAAATTCGTCGAAAAGCCGCAAATAAGGTGCGGCAAGATCAAGGCAAGGCAATGCAGAGATTGGCGAGAGCGAGATGAGTGTCGGAGTGGCGACTATGAAGAAAGAGCTGGGCGAGGATCTTCGCTCCATAAAAGAATTGCAAAGGTCAACTACTCAGCACCAAGCCCCAAGGGAACCACCTTACAAAAAAACAAGAAACTCCTCAACAAGGTCAACCACGCAGTCGAGCAGGGGATTCCCTTGTTCTTCTTGGGATCAATTGAACAATGCGAAGAACAACATGTAGTTAGCCTACAGCATGCACAAAGTCTAGCGTATCACGAAGACAAAGCTCCCTAAAACTCTGATAATCCTTGTGTATGTTTTCGGCGAAGGTCACATCATGCCGCTTCACATCTTCAAATATGGGCTCAAACTCAATTCAGATTGATATATTTAGTTGCTTTGTTGTCAAGCGCTGGCTGTAGTAAGATCATTTGTATAGCAACAGTCACGCCTTCGCGAAAACCCAGAATTGGCTGTCTGAGAAATTCCACTTCACCAGTTCCAACATCTGACCTCCCAAAACAACATGGTTGCAACCCTATGGCCTACTGTGTGTGGGCGCAGTTAAAAAAAGAAACCAATCGTACCGCCTGCAACATCAAGGACGAACTGATTGCTAGTATAAAACTGGTGTCAGGCGTCTCTTAAAGAACACCGGTAACGCCGTATGATCTAGGTTTAGATCCTACATTGCAGTCTTAGTGGAGGCTGGGGCAATCCTCTAAGAGATGCACTTTGAATTTTGAAGAATACACCATTTATTGGTCAAGATAAGACGTTTTTCTTTACTTTCCAAAACGTAGCAGATTTCTCCCGAACACCCTATATGCTGTCCACCTTCCTATACTTGATCTACAGAAAACATGTGAATTATACAACCATAAAGTATGGAGGTGTGCTGCCTGGTTTATTTGTTAAAACGAACTGCTTCCTTGTTACTTTGGAAGCCATTGCTTTTATTCAATAGACTGTTAATCAAAATAGTATGTTGATCTTGAATAGTGTGACCGCATTAAAAGAATAGAAAGATCCTGATTGGGTGCAAAAATTAATATACTCAAGAGAAAAAAGAAGTTTCTACAGAAATGTTACCGTCGCTAAATAAACAATAAAATGTATACATGGTTTTGTTTACGTCATATCAACCATCTATGGGTTATTTAATGCCGAATAAAGTAATCAAATATAATTCTATAGGTATAATAATTATTTATATTCCTAGAATATATTGATCTTAGAATACATTGCTCTTTGAAACATTGCTCTTTGAAGACATTGCACTTTGAAGACATTACTCTTTGAGAATAACGAGACCCAAGCTGGAAAAGACTCCGACAATCTTTCAGGCGACAGCCCCATACCACAAGTTTTATGTTTGAAATAAAGTTATCAAATATAATTCTATATGTAGGGCAATTATTTATACTAGCCAAAATAGCCTTCCTACGGTCGTCTATTTTTGCTAGGCTGCCGCGTCAGAAATGAACGCTCACCAGTAAACCGATGGGTGGGTAGACATTGATTTTCTTTGTTTCTAACCAAGAATATTTTTAGTTAAAAAAAGAAAAAAAAGAAATTTTTTTTTACCCCCCCCCCCCATTTTTTTTACCCTCCCCATGAATACTAATATTTTCAGTTAAAAAAAGATAAAAAAGAAACAATTTTTTTTAACCCCCCCATTTTTTTACCCTCCCCCATGAATACTAATATTTTCAGTTAAAAAAAGAAAAAAAAATTTAATCCCCTCAAAATTTTTTTTTTACCCTTCCCCACGAATAGTAATATTTTCAGTTAGAAGAAAAAAAAAAAATGTTTACCTTCCCCCCCTCAAAATTTTTTTTACCCTTCCCCATAAATAGTAATATTTTCAGTTAAAAAAATTTTTTAAAAATGTTTTTTAACCCCCTCCAATTTTTTTTTTACCTTTCCCCATGAATAGTAATATTTTCAGTTAGAAAAAGAAAAAAATTTTTTACCCGTCCCCCATTCATAATTAAAAAAATTAGGAGGCACCTCGGTCATATCAAAGAACTCATGTTTAAATATGCTATTGAAGGCGCCTACGTCATATCAAAGAACCAGTTTTGTTATTCTTCCAAAATGGTTACCCATTTAGTAATGGCCGAGATATTTGTTGCTTAACTTCAATTTACAATAAAACACCTTGTTTTATCAACGTAATGAATATAAAGAATGATAATGTGAAAAAATCCTCTCACAATGACGTCACTTCCGGACGGACCGGAAAGATTGGTCCGCAATTTATTTTTCCAAAATGGTCACCAATTTACTAATGGCTGGGATATGCCTTGATAAACTTCAATTTAAAGCAAAACCCATTGTCTTAACGTAATAAAAATAAAGAATGAAAACTGTGAAAAAATCCTCTCACGATGACGTCACTTCCGGAAAGAACCGGAAGGATGAGTCAGCAATTTAGTTTTCCAAAATGGTCACCCATTTACTAATGGCTGGGATATGCCTTGATAAACTTCAATTTAAAGCAAAACACATTGTCTTAACAACGTGATGAAAATAAAGAATGAAAACTGTGAAAAAATCCTCTCACGATGACGTCATTTACGGAAAGAACCGGAATGATGAGTCAGCAATTTAGTTTTCCAAAATCGTCACCCATTTACTAATGGCTGGGATATGCCTTGTTTAATTTTAATTTACAGCAAAACACCTCGTCTTGACAACGTAATGAAAATGAAGAATTATAATGTCAAAAACAATCCTCTCAAAATGACGTCACTTTCGATAGGATGACTTTGCAATGTCACCAGTACTCGCCATTGAAAGTATGGTTTAGAAAACTGGCTGGTTTATGAAGAAAATTGCTTTAATTAATTGTATGAATTATTTTTTATTAATATCACCTTATCGGAAAATATTGTAAATACATATGTAATTTTGATAATAGCAGTTATAAGTGTATATTTGTAAATATGAATTTAATTGAAGGTTAAAAGGAATGAATTATGTAAATGGCACAACCCGTCTAGTGTCTGAACGACTTTTTGTAACAGTTGATAAAGTATTAGTTTAAGTAGGATTCTTGACACGTTTTCCGTTCTAATCGCAGCCTCGTCTTGAAATTTCGTTCGTCTTTTTTTATATGTTATCTAATGTTATTTAATGTTATCTAATCTAAATTAATTGATTAATAGTTTCCTAATTCTAAAAGTATACAAATATTATGAACGCCGGCGGACTTAGTAAATAGACATACTACTTTTATGGAGTTTCGGCTTCAGACAGACAGACAGAAAGACAGACAGACAGAGAGATACATAAACTCCATTATTAATAGATTCTCAGAATACATTGCTCTTAGATAACCAGAATGCATTGCTTTTAGATAACCAGAATGCATTGCTCTTAGATAACCAGAATACATTGCTCTTAGACAACCAGAATAAATTGCTCTTAGATAACTAGAATACATTGCTCTCAGAATACATTGCTCAGAAGGAACTTTCATAGTGAAACCGAAAACATTATTCCTAGAAGTGAACTTTACTGAGAGAGAGAGCAGCATTATTCCCAGCAAACACCATTCCAAGAAAAACATTACTCACAGAAAAACATTACTCTTTAGCATTAATACTCTTCTTTGTTCTCAACGTGATTGACCCTTAGCAACAGCATTCTAGTATTCATTAGGGGGGGTGTAAAAATAAAAAAAGAGAAATAAGGTTTTGATTTTTTTAAGAATCAGATATAATTATACGGTTGGGGATGAACTTATATATACTAGGGTATGACGTGACCAGCCGATTGATCGAATTGGACCTCTCCGACCACCCAGCTAGCCAAAGTAAGGGCCGAAGTAGACGAATGCCTATCCACTAGGATCCCGTCCTACGGCATAACGGGTCGCCACTCACGGCCAACAGGTGGCTCTGTTTTCGGGGTGGGGGTACCTCTCCGCATGGGGGTGCGGTCGGCGAATTCTAAGTTTCGCCGACAGGGCAATGAAATGGATGGAAGCCACATCCTGTAGAAAGCATGGCTACATTGAGTGAGTATGCAAAATCCAAAAATGTGCGTTGCGGTAGGGATGCGTGGGTGTCCAAAACTATTATATTAACTGACCCAAATTGACTATTTTTGATGGAAGATTGGCTCAAACGATTCGGATTATTTATTTTTGTCTTGCTCACAAAATATAAGGCGTGTTAATCTAGACTTAAGATTAAATGGTTTGAATTAGCGTGGAAGCCATTGTTTCCAGTAACAAGACTGGTAATCATCAAACACATTCTTCTAATAGTTTTGTTTGGTTGTTTTGTTTTACGGCATATTTTGTTTTACGGCATATCAACCCTTTTCGGGTTATTTAATGCCGAACTTGGTCATTTTGGTGAAAGTGTTTATGCTACAAGTTCTTTATATCGTCAAATATTTATTCATGGTGTTTCGTTTGGTTGTTTTGTTTTACGGCATATCAATCCTTTTCGGGTTATTTAATGCCGAACCTGGTCATTTTGCTAAAAGTGTTTATGCTACAAGTTCTTTATATCGTCAAATATTTATTCATGGTGTTTCGTTTGGTTGTTTTGTAGAGGAAAATTGTTGTTTCTGTTTTTTGCTTTGATGATTGGGTTTTGCAAAGGGAAAATAATATAATAATAACATCAATGTTTGGTGCATTTTAAGTCAGGAAGCCGGTATCTTCAGACAGCCTGATCTGGTAGCACCAGTATATTCTGCTGATCTTGGATTGTATGTTCGTACTCGAGGAATAGAAAGATCTTGGTTGTGTGCCAAGCTAAATATACTCAAGAGAAAAAAGAGTTCCCACATCAATCTAACAGTCAGACGTATTTCATATTTTTGTTGGAAAGTTTGCCAAAAAATAATTCTGATGGTGTTTGTTTTTCTTACAAGATAGAAGACGTAATCGTCGAGGCTAAATATTCATTGGTTTCATAAGAAATATCGGTGCTTATTTAGAATAGGGTCCCTGCAGAAAATTATTTTCATGTAAAATCATTATTTTGTACTTACTCGGTCATAGTTTCTCACTCACGGCACGAAAAAGAATTTAAAAATATCAAGCAGAACTTTAATTAGAACGATTTTTCCATTTCCATAAGGGCGATATAAAACGTCGATTCGCCGACATTTTGGGTGTGGCCGATTGATGGAATAGCTAACTAAGGGCCCCAGTTACCATGTAAATAAGAAAAAAAAACAAGAAAATTATATCGTGGAAAGTACCCCGGTGAAGAAATCAAAAATAATTATTTAATTTTCTATTTTTTTACTTAATAAATCTATATTTTATTATTATTGCATGTGTTTCTTTCTTTTTTAAATTCTAACAATAAAAACGGAGTTATTGCCCTTGGCTATTCCATCGATCGCTCACACCCAAAATGTCGGCTCACACCCAAAATGTCAGCGAATAGAGGTTGTACATCGAAATGGAAAAATCGTTCTAATTGAAGTTCTGCTTGATATTTTTAAATTCTTTTTCGTGCCGTGAGTGAGAAACTATGACTGAGTAAGTACAAAATAATGATTTTACATGAAAATAATTTTCTGCAGGGAGCCTATTCTTAATAAGCACCGAATTATCTTTTATTTTATTAAGAATTTTACTATAATTTCTGTTTGTCTACGATTTTAGTTGAATATTTGATAAGATTTTATTAAGAATTTTATTATAATTTCTGTTTGTTTAGATTTTAGTTGAATATTTGATAAGATTTTATTAAGAATTTTATTATAATTTCTGTTTGTTTAGATTTTAGTTGAATATTTGATAAGATTTTATTAAGAATTTTATTATAATTTCTGTTTGTTTAGATTTTAGTTGAATATTTGATAAGATTTTATTACGAATTTTATTATAATTTCTGTTTCTTTAGATTTTAGTTGAATATTTGATACAATTTAAAAAAAAAGATTTAAACATCTTGTTATGTTGTATATTGTCGCTGTTTTTTTTCGTTCTTTTAAGAATGACGATACACAATTATGAATAAAAATGTGAGATTTTCATCTATATTTTTCACTTATTCCATTTTTCCTACTTATTCACTGGTGCCATTTTTACCGTGTCATTTTTACCTAAATTCGTTATGATCTATAGATTTTATTTTTTATATGTAGTTTAACACCAATAAATCTTTATCATTTTATCGTTAGTACAAGCAATAGAAAATTAAGATTTCAACGAAACAAAAAGAAAAAGCAACTAAAAGTATCGTTCTGGGAATCGGTAATTAGTCTCAATTCTTTCTGATTTCGTTACCGATTCCGATAATCCCAAGAGTACGAATTCTCCGATTCCACCCTCCCGATATGGATGAAAAATTAACTACAGTTCAACGAGCCGTTTACAATAAATCATTTTAAAATATTAATAGTGTTTCGACATTAAAGAAAGGGTTCATGTGCCGTAAATCAGGACGATGAAACAATTTGGAAGATCGATGTTGCACAATTTTACGGTGGCTAAGTGGTTAACGACACGGACTGACGACCTGGGTATGCCGAGTTCGAATCCAGTTCGTTCCACAGAAACACTTTCACTTAGGATGTTGGCAAACTTCGCGTGGTTCTTCCCCGCAAGTACCCGATGTCTTTCTAGAAATAATTCTAACTAGAGATATATCGGGGAAACCAATGCCAACACTAGAATCATCTGATTCACACGAAATGAATGAATGCACTCGTTTTGCATTAAAGTCCTACACTTAAGATAAGCTTAGTAAACAAAAATGAGTTAGAGAGATAGATAAGGCTTGAAAGTCGGATCAGGTTTCAATGACGTCGCAACGGGTTAAAAGCCGAGCCTCTCATTATCACGTGAATCGCTAGATTATTCTCACGCGTGGTTTTGAATTTATTAGAAAACGTCATCAGAGAACCGGGATTTGGTTTCAATTTCAAACTCGACGCAACGCATTAATATTCATCAGAAACTTTCGTCAACTTTCAACCTAGAGAAAAACAAAACAAAGGTCGTGACGTTATTAAAGAAACGTGCAGTGAGAAAGTGGAATGTAAACATCTTATTTACAAACTAATCAAATATTAAATTAAAAGCCTAAAGTTTAATGACTAACGGGACCCCGTCGAAATTCCACGGGTGTTTGTTTTCTGTATAAAAATCAAATTCGCTTGGGTCTGCATGGTACGACTTTTTTTTCTCTTGAAATAATACATACATTCAAGTTTTAATGATATACAGAAAAAATTGTATTTTTCTTTTTTTGAAAAATAATTGCTATTGTCAGTTAAAATTTAAATGAATACAACGAATACGTTCTTCTTTTTTTAATTATGTATTTAAAATTGTAACACGTAGATGCGTATTAAAATGTCATTAAAGTAAAAAGAATGTGAGTTAAAACAAAACAACAGAATTCGATTTAGGAACAATTCATTTTAGGATGTGTAAAGTCAGAACATTTACTATAACAAGACCAGTATATTTTTCATCTTGGCAATCGGATGATCTCAGTAAACTATAGGGAGTGTGGCAGGTGATAACATACGTACGGAACCAACATGCCATAACGTATTATTATATAGACTAGCGGGAAAAAGAAGAAGAAGAAGAAGAAGAAGAAGAATTGCTTTTGAAATAATAAATGTCTGTCAGGATCAACACTATTAAGAAAAAAAAAAGAACTCTTTCTGTTTTCCGTAAAAATAATTCTCATCGTCAGCTAAACATTATTTAAATAAATTAAACGAATATGCCTATTATTTATTTATTTAAAATTGTTGCAATTTAATTCGTTTTTAAAACAATAAATATTCTCTGTCTTCGCCCAAATAATCGTCAGTTACATATTTTTCAAATGACTAAAACCAATGTCACATTTTGAAATGTGTTTATTTACAATTGTACGCTTTCAGTCGTTGGAACAGCAATTTGCGAACAATTCATTTTAAAATAGGTAAAATCAGAATTGTTTACCTAAGCGACATTAAATAACCAATCACCATATTTGCTGATCGGACGATCTCATTTTTTTTAATGCGTTTGAAAGGTGATAACGTACATACAAACATGAAATGCCTACTGTTGATGCTGACTTTAAATAATATTGAGTGTTTTAGCTAGAAGGCATCAAGTATAATTTTTTTAGTTTTTGGTGTGACTCGACCGACGATTGAACCCTGGTCTGTTGGTCCATTGTGCCAAATGAGTTCAATATCAAATACAAGGCTATAGCACTAATAAGGATCCGTGCAGTTAGACATTTGAATGAAAAATATGTACAAAATAAATATAATTAAAGTATCAAATGAAATAATAAAGGCATTTACACTAATAAAGAAACGTTTAGTTTAAAGTTGAATGAAAAATCATATTTAAAAAGCAAGTAAAACATTAAATAACGTTTAATATGTAGTTATAATATTACGTTCAAGGTGATTTAAAAAAAAAATTTTTTTATTTACTCCTCTCCAGGAGTTAGGCACAAGGCCAGTTTTATCTTACTCCCACAAGAAAGATGTGACCCAAGGTCGGGTAGGGAAAGTGGGGTTTGAAAAGCCAGCGCTCGAGAGGTGAGCACTCTGGCCATTAAAAATTGCCTGGGCAGCTCCGTTGGCATTCCCCGGTAGGGGCGCCTTAGGCAGTAAGCAATAAACTTATTCCTCCCCAAAGAGGGGAGGCAAATCCTGGGAGGGTGGACCTCATAGAACTACACAGGACAGACCCATAGACAATACCAGTCTATGGGGTGCCTAGCAAAAGTGTGCCAGATATCTTTAAGGTGATAATACTGATGAAGACCCGTCTTCGTTACGCCTTCCTCGTTGTCGGCAAGTACTCGGAGCTGTACAGAGACGGGTCTCACAACAGTCTGGTAGATCTTCGACTTTAGACGATCGCTGATCTTGCGGTCACAGAGGATGCCAGTAGTGATACATCATTGGAGCCACGTCGCATTGATGCTCGCAGCGACTTCGCCAAGGATGTTACTGCCATCGCTGAGCGTCGAGCCGAAATACTTGCAGGTGTGCGTTCGGGGAAATCCTGTCCGCCAACTGGGATGGTGCCATGTTCATCTTTATCGGTGGTTAAATACTCCGTCTTTTTTATGTTTAGCTGGGAAACCAAACTGCACCAAATTGAAAATGTTAAATAAGACCCATACTTCGTAAAATTAAATTGTATTAATAAAAGTAATGAAAGTTAGAAAGTCAGTTGAAAAATCTTATTTCAAAAATATTTTATGAAAATATTAAATTAAAAAAGCAATAAAGCTATAAGATTTTATTTTTTTTAATTATAAAGATTACAAAATTGAATGATAAAAGTGATTATTTTTTTTTAATATGTAAATATTAAATTGAACCCGATATTTACTGATAGTAGTATTAACAGGAAGATAAGTCAGTCGTGAGACTGCATACGATAACGTAAGTATAGGTCAAAGTCTTATATGGTCTTTACTTCTCCATATTGAACGAAGTGTTCCCAAAGTTATGCTATGGAAATGTTGATAACTCAAAAACTATTTATTTGATCCGACTGAATTTTTACATGGTCGTTACCGTTATAAAACAGCATCAGATTCATACATTAAATTTGGAAAAATCCGAAGTTGAAATTTCGTCAGAATTTCTATCTTGCCAAGTTTTTTAAGCTAAAGATCAGATGTGAGGGTCAGCATCATATAAGATGCCGTACTTCATTGTCTGCAATATGAGCAAAGTAGCAGGTCTTTTCGATTAGCATAACCGAAGTTATCGCCCAAAATGTGACTTTCACTTATTCCATAACCTTGATCTTGATCTTTGACATAGATATGTTAAAATTAAATCAGTTCTGATTCAAAGCATGCCCGATACTTTTACCAAGTTTGGTGACGATTGGTTAGCGATATGGACGCTAGGCTGTATATAAACAAACAAACAAACAAACAAACAAACATTGTGGCAGACCAATTCGACTGAAAACCCAACATTCGCGTTAACAGCTGAGGTAAAAAAAAAAGTTATAACACTAATCAATAAATATCCAGTTAGAAACTTGAGTAAAAAATATTGTTTAAATATATAATGCAAATACTAAATTATAAAAAACAATAAAGATGCATTCACTCAGAAAGTTGCATAAACAATACGGTTAGAAAAACTAATCAAAATATTAAATGTCTAAATGAATAAACGCGAAAGTTTTTTTTCCATTTATCATTCCTACATTATAATCAATAATACAACATGAAATCTTGATATTCTGTATATATAGTGACTATAAAAGATTAAGAGAGAACCCTTTGACTGCCTATCAGCATAACTATTTTTTAAACCGTTCATAATTAATTAATGTTTAGTATTACTATTTTAGAA
Source organism: Sepiola atlantica (assembly GCA_963556195.1). Classification (NCBI taxonomy): domain Eukaryota; kingdom Metazoa; phylum Mollusca; class Cephalopoda; order Sepiida; family Sepiolidae; genus Sepiola; species Sepiola atlantica. The sequence continues at coordinate 82,372,068 of OY744539.1, read as the reverse complement.
TTGCATTAGCTTTTGTTGGCTATCTATATGTAATAGTTTCGTTTATATTAACAGTAACTAATTAAAGTTATTTGATAAATAAATCGGAAAAATATTTAAACACCTTAAGTTTTAACTCCATGTGCTCACTGACAACCTTAGAGGTAGAAGCGAGAAAGGGAAGAGATTTTTGGTAGGGATAGTGCGGTTGTCTCGCTTAATCCGCCGCTAAATCCCCCCTCCCCCCCCCCAAAAAAAAATTACTACCTGTTTTAACTTGATGGAAAGAAGAAAAGAAAGGAAAACAATTATTTTATCATTTAAAGTGGGGAAAGTTTCAAAATATAAATTGAATTTCTCGGGACAATTTTAGGGCAGTTCAGTCAAACTTAAGGTTAGTGTTAAAAACATTAACTGTCCTAACAAGCTAGACCCTAAAAGGAAGAATCTCATATATATATATATATATATATATATATATATATATATATATATATATATATATATATATATATATATATAAAGGGAATGTCAGTCAGATTATTGAAATTAGACCTACATAGCATTGCATCTGCCAAATTGATATTTTATTATACCTAGCCAGCGACTTAACGAAATTTACAGTCTGTGTTCTTTACAGGAAAATAAATTTTAAACAGTTTCACCAATTAAATATTCTATCCGACCCGATAATTTTTTCAGTAATAGAAATTTACAGAGATTCACCGTTAACTTTCATTGTATAATCAACAGATATGATTATGCAGCCTTTGTTACAACTGAAAAAGGTAAATGACGACGGTTGATTCATAATTACGTCGTCAATCATAATACTTCGTTCACTTTTTTCCTTTGATAAATAATAGAAATTTAAATACATAAAAACAAAACATTTCATTCGTACATTTTGAACACAGACTTAAAAATAATTTTCGCTTGTTGAACTCTGCGAATTTAATATGAGTTTTTGACCACTAAAATTACGAATACGCGCCATGCGTGGCGATAAAGATCTCATAATTTTACATGTAAACAAACATGCTTTACATCGAAAATCGAACAACCAACGAAAGTCAGTAAATTAATTAATCGATGATTAATGTAAGTCTATTAAAAATACATTTATATTTGGGGGTATGTATTATTTACTCCTCTCCAGGAGTTAGGCACAAGGCCAGTTTTATCCTACTCCCACAAGTAAGATGTGACCCAAGGTCGGGTCGGAAAGTGGGGGTTGAAAAGCCAGCGCTCGAGAGGTGAGCACTCTGACCATCAAAAATTGCCTGGGCAGCCCCGTCGGCATTCCCCGGTAGGAGCGCCTCAAGCAGTAAGCAATTAACTTACTCCTCCCCAAAGAGGGGAGGCAAAGCCTGGGAGGGTGGACCTCCTAGAACTGCACAGGACAGGCGTGCAGTATCCATCGGAACAGATACTACACTTTGATCTTTTGACTTTATGTTTACCCGTTTCGCGTTTTTTTCTTTCTGTTCCATGCTATGCTGCAGATTTTAAATTATATAGAATGATATCCCCTTTCTTGACAACATTTCGTACAGTTAACTTCTTAGCAATCCTCTTGAATAACATAAACAGAAATTAAATCAACTTTCCATTAACAACAATTTTATAAGATTTTTCTTCGGTTAATTATTTATGCTGTAATCATCATATTTAAATTCCAAACTTTAAATTAACAAACAAAACCTATATTTACGGAAAATAAAACGGCTTGGTTTTAACATATTTTTTTAATGGTGAATTAGTTAAGCAGTTGGTGAGACAGATAGCGAGGTGACGGTTGGTCGTATTTGTAACAAGGCTACCTGTGTGGTAGATAATAAAAAAAAATGTGATAACTTGTAATAGCTATGCCGATGATGATATAATCGATGTCTTTGTTGCAAAAATTGGGTTATAGAAAATATCTTATTGAACGTGGCGAGAAGCGAACAGGAAGTCGATTTACGGAAGTGACGGAAGATAGTAATACGTGACAGAAGATTAGATGTTCTCTTTGGTTTTGTCTGCGAGACGAATCAACGTGTTTCGAACTACTTCCCCCCTCTACAGGGGAAGACTTTAGGGAAGACTAATATGTAATGGAAAGAAAAGAAATACGATTTTTTTAAAAACTCAAAACAATAATATGTTGTGATGTTATTACACATACCTACTACTAGGAACGACATGACAAGAAAGGCAGGTTATACTCGCTGCTACTATAAACGCCACATCACGTAGACAATATTGCTTTTGATGCTACACGACACGGGCCGGCCATTTACTCACTGTGTTCCAGGCCACCTCTTTGGGGTCCTGATCCCCTGAAAGAAGTAACGGACTATGTTACAGTATTGAGTTCTGTATTAGTTGAATTTTTCGTACTACTATTCTCATCTTTGTTGTTATTTAAACAACGTTTCAGTTGATATAACCGACCTTCTTCAGGTTCAACTTTTCGAACATGGGAATCTTCATGTCGAACTCGGACACCTATACTTAATTTTGAACTGAATATTTTATTTAATCTACGAGAGGAGATTGTTTTCGTTCTGTCAGCCATTATCGGGTAGAAATGTTAATTAATTTAGTTATTCGTAGTTATTATCATCCGTAGTGAGAATTGAGGAAATGGTACAACGGCTTAGTTTTAACATACTGTGAATGAACTTAAATTCATATGCCGACACCCGGTTGATCTGTCCAGTTCGGTGAACAGTGAGTATTGATTTACTCCTCTCCAGGAGTTAGGCACAAGACCAGTTTTTATCTTACTCCCACAAGTAAGATGTGACCCAAGGTCGGGTCGGGAAAGTGGGGTTTAAAAATTGCCTGGGCAGCCCCGTCGGCATTCCCCGGTAGGGGCGCCTTCTGCAGTAAGCAATAAACTTACTCCTCCTCAAAGAGGGGAGGCAAAGTCTGGGAGGGTGGACCTCCTAGAACTGCACAGGACAGACCCATAGACCGGCGTAAATCAAGCCCCGAAAGCCAAGACAATACCAGTCTATGGGGTGCAGTATCCATCGGAACAGATACTACACTTTGATCTTAGCCAAAAGGCCAAGAACAATTGACCTCGTAGTCTCACGAGAGAAGGAACAGAGTCACGTGTTCTCACGAGATTTTGGGAATTTACCCTTTTTCTAAGGAGCATAACTTTGAATTCACAAACTCCATTATCTCAAAAAGAGATAACATTGAAGGGAGGTAACATGTCGTCCCTACAAACTTCTCAATAAACGTTGGGTGTTTTTATTTGTATACGAGTGTGTCCTCTCTGTCAAAATTGACGGGGAAGTCAGGCATAGACTGGAGTTTATTTGTACCAAATATGGATGGATTGCAGAAAGAATTGTGAATTTAATTAACGATCCCATGGGTGGCAATTTGGTGGGGGGGGGTCACTCTCTACTAAAACTTTGATAATCTTCAAAAGAAAAAGCCGAATCGGTTGTTTCGAATTCAAACCTTTTTTCAGAGATTTTAATATACCTGATAATTATTTTAAAATAAGTTAATTTTTATGTTCCTATTTATTTGCCTCTCCACGAGGACAGAATTAGACATACGATTGGTTTTTAATGTAAGGAAAATCCAGCTCCCCAAAATGGGGCACGCTGGATTAGGACAAAAATAGAAATTGACTCAGTAAAGGAGTTCTCCTTCACTGATCGAGGACAGACAAGATTAAGTGTAGTATCAGAACAAATACTACATTTTCTTTAATTTTGTGTTATTATTAGTTATTGTCGCCTGTAGTAAGGATTGAACCCCCAACCTCCAAATGATTTTCACTTAGGACTGACTGTTAATCAACACCTTTAACCATTACGCCACAGGTCCATGTTGACAATTATAGTATGGATTAAACCTAATTAACACGTCTACCCGACCATTGCTGACGGAACGAGAACAATCTACCCCGTTGATTGAATAAACGGTTCAGTTCGAAATTCCGTATAGGTTCCCGAGTTAAACATAAGGATTCTCAAGTTCGAAAAGATGCACTTGAAGAAGGCCGAAGGTTACATCGACCAGAAACATTGTGAAAATAGCAATTAGGAATATATCGATTTAATACTTACCGTTGGCTAGTTTTGACCTTGAAGTATTTTTTTTTTTTAGCTTCTTACATCAAGTGGCTTCATGCTTTGTCTGGAGTAGGTTTTTTTAAATGACAAGATGAAAATAGTAGTCCAAATAACCCAACTAATAAAAATTATCAAACATCATCTAAAAAAAATCTTATTTTGCAAGTCTGCCACTCAACCTGGGACACGAGTTTCATTTGTAACCCCCAATCAACCTGTTACTTGTTTATAAGCTGGACTCATAGTTTTACTTGGGATAAGAATTCTTTGTTGCAGCACTGAATGAATCACATAACATGTTTGGACCGACACAACAAGTGGGGACGATTGTCGTCAGTGCAGTGAACGCACGCATACAGATTCACATTGTTCTCGTTCCGTAAGTCATAACCAGGTAGAAGTCTTAAGTAATTCTCAATTGTATTCTTGGTATCGCCTGCACTGAAGATTGAACCTTCAACCTCCAAATGACTGTCACTTAGAACTGATTGTGCATAGCACCTAATCCATTGCGCCACGAGAAAATGTTGACGTCGGCCGAAACGTTGTGACAATGACATCCAAGATGAGAATAGTAGTCCGAATAATCCAAATACTACATAGTATTATATTGTTTTTTCCAAAAAACGCCTTACATTCAACCCGATAACTTCAGGTGTTGTTGTGGTGTCCGCACATTCGTCACGCAGGTCAGAGATCGACGAGATATGGCCGACAGACATTACAATGACCAGGTCTGGTATAGAGTGTTTATTTACCTCCTCTTCAGGAGGTTAGACATAAGGACAAGTCAGGCTTTGAAAAGCCAGCACACCTTGGCCTACAAAAATACCTGAGCAAACTCGTCGTCATTACCCCGGGAGGGCCACCTCATGCGATTAGCAATAAACTAACCCTTTCTCAAAGAGAAGGTAAAGTCTGGGAGGTTTGACCTCCTAGGGCTGAACAGAACTATACTTCAGCCCGACAACAACAAAGCCACTATTGAACTGATTGTCGATGATATGAATAACAACACCCCGGGTTGCGAGTTTAATATCCCTCAGTGTGATACTTTATATGAGATCTTATCAGAACTTGATATATTTGTAGCGAGAATGACACAGGTTGCTAAGGACACCGGTGAGTAATGTCCCTTTGGACAGAGAGACCCATATTACAGGGAATGAGAAAGATAGAGGGTGAGTTCGCTATGCTGGGAGAAGATTCCACGTGGTTGAATATAAAGAGACTGTCTTATATTCGAAACCTACCATGTATGGTAGAGACCATCACGAGTGGTGAGTAACAATCCCTCTTATTGTATGTTCTTTTATGTTGTGTTGCAAGTCCACTTTACGTTTGTCAATATGTAAATGAAATGTGTATATTATATTTGGGCGTATATACTCCTTATTCTGCATTGAGTTTAGTATATATGTTTTTCCTTACAAAGTGGTAAAGATAAAGAAAATATATACTAACAGGGGTGTACAAAAATTGGTTCCCTAGGGAAGACAGATAATCAGTCACATCAAATTCACTTTCTAGTCATACCTATGATAATTTATAAGGTCTTCTTATTTATTTATTTCATTTTTGCTTTTATTTACCACAAACAATATTACCAGTAAACTAACCCTTTCTCTAGGAGAAGCTAAATCTTGGGAAAGTGGACATCAAAGGACTGAACAGAATCATGCCTCAGCCCGATAGCAACAAAGCCACTGTCAGACTGATTGTCGAAGGGGTGGTAGTTATTTATCCCCCCACGGTGGGAGATGTGACACAAGGTCAGAAAAGTGGGATTTGCAAAGCCAGCACTCAAGAGGAAGAACACTCTGGCTGAACAAAAATTGCCTGGACAGCCCCGTCGGCATTATACGGTAGGGACGCGTCGGGCGATTAGCAATAAACTGACCCCTTCTCAGAAGGCGAGAAGGTAAAGCCTGGGAGGGTGGATCTCCTAGAAGTGCACAGGATCAGATCGACAAAGAACAAAGCCAGACCAGCCACAGCATGACCAACACTCTGTCCGTCTGATTTGGGTATGAAATAGTGTCGTGGCTTTGAAGGGCCGGTAATAATAAGGACAAACACAGTTGTATAATAAACAAAAGTGTATCAACAAAAGTATGTTACATAAAGTATGCGTCCGATGCTGTGGCCATAACAGCCATCAATAACTACCAGGACGTTTAGTCGTAACTGTATTTATTGTGTCTGGGTAAATCCATTTATTCCCGAAATAGGTAGATCAGCTTACACCATTACATAACTAGAGTATACCACTAAAGTCTTTTTTTTTTCAAAAATCCAACATTTCAGTAGTATACATAAATTCGAGTTTCCTTGTCTTGAAAGTTGTTCGACATCCGTTCGAAGAAAAATGTTGAATCGAAGAAGTCCGAGTACCTTGTCTCCAGTGTTATGAGATGTAGGTCTCGAATCCTCATCACCAGTGTTGTGGCCTTGAAGGCCCTTCAATAATTAGGAGAAACACAGTGGTATAATTAACAAAGGTGTATTAACAAAAGTTTTTTTTTTTAAGTATGCGTCTGATTCAGTGGACATAACAGCCACCAATAACTGTCACGATGCTTAGTCGTAACTCTATTTACTGTGTCTAGGTAAGTCCATGTATTCCCGAAATAGGTAGATGTACTTACATCATAACGAATAGCCGGCTGGTATTGTCGAGTATAGAGTATCACAATGCGACATAGTATCAACCAGACATCCGTCCTTCTTTTGTTGGTTAATTCATGTGAATTTCAGAGATCTTTCCTTTGTCTTTTTTTGTTACATTTCTTGATGCCTATTTTTATTGTTATTCTATTCATTCTAAATAACAAACGCTTCGATAAAGTAAGAGACACAAAAATCGTAAAAGGACCAAACAGTGCGTGAGAATTACTTTGTTTCATGCCCGTCGATGCAGTTAATGCCTGAATACCTTTACTTGTCATCTTCTTGGGTGAGGGGAGGGAGCATGATAAAAAAAAACGTATAAAAGTTCTTATCGCGTCGACTGGTGGCCATTTTGCACGTCGGGACGGGATAGTGGATTTATTCTCGAGCGAAAAGTTGTGAAAATAGCTATAAAGATGAGAATAGTTGTTCAAATGATCCAAATGTAGGGCAACGATCTTCAGAATATGCTGGTGTTATGACACCGCTAAGTTATGACTCTTTATTTTACCATAAAAAGGGTCAGATAGTAAAAGGGGCATTAAGCTCTCTTTTTTGCTCTGCCAGTATAGTTGATGGTGCGGGTTAAGAATGCGGTCTACCAACAAAATCCTCGTTAAATATTCACTCTACGATCCATCAAAATGTCCAATGATTTAGTTGATTCACTTCACTTATGTGCAAACTAAAAAGAGCTTCGCCACATACTTGAGAACAAACTTCCCTCCACTTATCGCAGTCTTAGACCAAACTTCTATGTGACAGGAGCTGTATACCAGTTCAACCCTTATTTGGTAATCCAATCTCTTTGGCCATCGTCTTCTTGATCTTTCTTAAATGAAATATTTTTTAAATGAAATCTTTTTTATATGTGTTCTTTGCATAGCTGGAGTCTGGTAGCCGGGAAGCATACCCAAACTGCGTCAATCCCCTTTTTATTTTTCCAAATAACTCTGTTGATGGATCAGTTAATAGCAGTCTTTTTTTCTAATATCTGCATTTCTTCGTCTATCTCGCAATAGCGTTCTTTAAATCTAGACTTTTCAAAGAAAAAATATTCTTCTCATCAGAAGCTTAAGCTGGTTTTATAAAAATCAGAACTTCAGCTTCAATTATTTTTTTTAAATTACATGAATTATTTTAGTTAGAGTTCCGAGTTTTTTTATTTAAAACATTTTATTCTACTTCTCAGACAGCTGTTTCGTTCGTATTAAATAACACTTTTTCTTGTTTATAACAAAAAAAACAAGTGTATGTTGTATGTTTAATCGGCCTCTTTAGTGGTTGTTAATGTGCCAAACCCCATCTTGAACATTTTGTTTTAAAGACACTGTGCTTCCTCTTATACTCTGCCAGTATAGTTCATGTTTCACTTGCATATACAGCAATAGGAACTATCACTTGCATATACAGCAATAGGAACTATCACTTGTATATACATCAATAGGAATAATCACTTGTATATACATCAATAGGAACTATCACTTGTATATACAGCAATAAGAACTATCACTTGCATATACAGCAATAGGAACTATCACTTGCATATACAGCAATAGGAACTATCACTTGCATATACATCAATAGGAACTATCACTTGCATATACATCAATAGGAACTATCACTTGCATATACAGCAATAGGAACTATCACTTGCATATACAGCAATAGGAACTATCACTTGTATATACATCAATAGGAATTATCACTTGTATATACATCAATAGGAACTATCACTTGTATATACAGCAATAGGAACTATCACTTGCATATACAGCAATAGGAACTATCACTTGTATATACATCAATAGGAACTATCACTTGCATATACAGCAATAGGAACTATCACTTGCATATACAGCAATAGGAACTATCACTTGCATATACAGCAATAGGAATTATCACTTGTATATACATCAATAGGAACTATCACTTGTATATACAGCAATAGGAACTATCACTTGCATATACAGCAATAGGAACTATCACTTGTATATACATCAATAGGAACTATCACTTGTATATACATCAATAGGAACTATCACTTGCATATACAGCAATAGGAACTATCACTTGCATATACAGCAATAGGAATTATCACTTGTATATACATCAATAGGAACTATCACTTGTATATACATCAATAGGAACTATCACTTGCATATACATCAATAGGAACTATCACTTGCATATACAGCAATAGGAACTATCACTTGTATATACATCAATAGGAACTATCACTTGCATATACAGCAATAGGAACTATCACTTGTATATACATCAATAGGAACTATCACTTGCATATACAGCAATAGGAACTATCACTTGCATCGACAGCAATAGGAACTATCACTTGCATATACAGCAATAGGAATTATCACTTGTATATACATCAATAGGAACTATCACTTGTATATACATCAATAGGAACTATCACTTGCATATACATCAATAGGAACTATCACTTGCATATACAGTAAAAGGAACTATCACTTGTATATACATCAATAGGAACTATCACTTGCATATACAGCAATATGAACTATCACTTGCATATACAGCAATAGGAATTATCACTTGTATATACATCAATAGGAACTATCACTTGCATATACATCAATAGGAACTATCACTTGCATATACAGCAATAGGAACTATCACTTGCATATACAGCAATAGGAATTATCACTTGTATATACATCAATAGGAACTATCACTTGCATATACAGCAATAGGAACTATCACTTGCATATACAGCAATAGGAACTATCACTTGCATATACAGCAATAGGAATTATCACTTGTATATACATCAATAGGAACTATCACTTGTATATACATCAATAGGAACTATCACTAGTATATACAGCAATAGGAACTATCACTTGCATATACAGCAATAGGAACTATCACTTGTATATACATCAATAGGAACTATCACTTGCATATACAGCAATAGGAACTATCACTTGTATATACATCAATAGGAACTATCACTTGCATATACAGCAATAGGAACTATCACTTGTATATACACCAATAGGAATTATCACTTGTATATACATCAATAGGAACTATCACTTGTATATACAGCAATAGGAACTATCACTTGCATATACAGCAATAGGAACTATCACTTGTATATACATCAATAGGAACTATCACTTGCATATACAGCAATAGGAACTATCACTTGCATATACAGCAATAGGAACTATCACTTGCATATACAGCAATAGGAACTATCACTTGCATATACAGCAATAGGAACTATCACTTGCATATACAGCAATAGGAACTATCACTTGCATATACAGCAATAGGAATTGTCACTTGTATATACATCAATAGGAACTATCACTTGTATATACATCAATAGGAACTATCACTTGCATATACATCAATAGGAACTATCACTTGCATATACAGCAATAGGAACTATCACTTGCATATACAGCAATAGCAATTATCACTTGTATATACATCAATAGGAACTATCACTTGCATATACATCAATAGGAACTATCACTTGCATATACAGCAATAGGAACTATCACTTGCATATACAGCAATAGGAACTATCACTTGCATATACAGCAATAGGAATTATCACTTGTATATACATCAATAGGAACTATCACTTGTATATACATTAATAGGAACTATCACTTCCATTGTAAAGTCTTAACTCTAGAGGCGTTGATATTGATTTCTTGCTCCATATCTTTCCAAATACAAGAAAGAAATGTAGTTAACAGAAAGAGGCTTAATATTAACAGATCTATCAACAACGTTATTTGGAAAAAAAGAGATTACCCTAGTTGTGATATGTTTCCGGCCACCAAACTCAAGTTATTTAAATAAAGCATATAAAGAAGATCCCATTCAAGAAAGATCAAGGGTGCGATCACCAAATAGATGGGTCAACCAGATAAGGAATGCTACTGGAATGCCGCTCCAGACATCTGAAAGAGTGGCCCCAGACCGTGATAAGTGGCGGGATTTTGTTTTCACGCATGTGGCGAAGTTCCTTGGAGTATACACATACGTCAAGTAAGTCAAGTAAAGTAACTCTGTCCTACGAACGTCCTACAAAATGAAAAATACCTGGGCTGTCCAGATATCCTAAACCTATTTTGAAAGTTAGAGAACTGCTGCTACTCGTGAATAGAAACTAATGTCATTAATGTTTTGTATAATGTTACGTTTACGGTTTTTTATGTTTTCAACTTTAAATAAATGTGTAAATTGTACTTGGTTTTTGTTTATTCTATTATTCATTCATATGATGGTTGTGTTTGGAAACGCAACTAAATACAGAGTTCGGAGGGAAAATAACTTTACATCGCAACGCAAACATCATAAATTATCAATTTTTTGCTATATTCTCCTGTTTCTTGAATAAAATAAATTGGTTTAGTTCATTTTGTCTGTTTTACAGCAAACCAATCCGGTACACAAGTTGCTATTTTACGCGTAGCTTGAGGGGTGTAGATAGTACAGGGTAGTGATGTTTTTAGACCCTAGAAAGTGTGTGGCAGGCACTTAAGGGGTGTTAAAACATGTGTGTGAGATTTTACTTGCTAATCGAATTATAGTTTGGGTCAGGATTTTCTTACTACTCGAGTCATATTTGTATAACAAGTTGACTCAATTAAAAAACAACTCCCGGGAAACGTCGGGTAGGGATAGCTAGTATTATATACACTCCTTTAAGTTACCGGGTTTCATACAGAATGCGGCAGTTTTTTTTGTTTGAATTATTTTAACAAAATTATTTTTGCTTCAAGACGTTACTCAGTTTAAGAGTTGGTGGAATTTACGTTAAAAGAATTCGATTTTATTTCGTTAAACGTAATTTCTATATTAATCAAATATTGATTAATTACTACCTGACCATTTGAAGTTGGAAAAAGATTGAGAAGCATTTAAACTGTCACATAAAAAAAACTTATGAACAAATACGAGGCCAAATTGTACTTAGTAATCGAGTTATAGTTTTAGTCCGAATTTACTCACTACGCGAGTCATAGTTGTATAAAAACTTGGCTCAATTAAAAAACAACTCCCGGACGACGCCAAATAGAGATAACTAGTAATTTATACAGTTATTAAAGTTAAAACATCCCGCACACTTCTCAACATAGTACCGGGTTGCATAAACAACGCGGCGGTTTATTTTTTGGGATTATTTTAACAGAAATTTGTTTACGTAATGCTTCATTGTAGGAGTTGATAGAATTTACGTTAAATTAATTACAATGAAGAAGCTGATCACAGAAACAAAATCTGAAGGTTGTTTCTTACACAAATAAAACGCACGTGACAACAATTATTTATTTGTGTACTTCCCCATCTTTCTATACGCAGATTAAATAAATTGATTTTTTTAGATATAATTTTAAAAATTAAATAAAATGTTGCATAATGGGGCGGTGTGACGTTCTTCCTCCTGTTCTACTAACTGTGAGAAGTCTGTTCGTCACGACTTCTGCTACAATTGGAAGGAAGGCGAGCTCTCATCCCCTGGCCACTGTAGGCAGTCGAGTCGTATGAAACGACGTCAGGACAGGAATAGGAGTGAGGTCGCCACCACCCCATCGCCCTCCTCTTTCAAACACACACATACAAACACACTTTCTACTTGATCTTGTTCGAGGCAGACGTGCCTTGAGAGTCAGAAAGAGCCCACATTCCGCATAGAGAAGTTGGAGATACTTTAAAATCCTCTGTTCGCTACTTTTGATTTCTGAAATATGGATAAACCTGTGAACCGTAAAAAGATGTCATTGTTTCTTTGATATGCTTTTATTGCAGCTCAACACGCGTTCGGTACTAATTCAAGAAAAGAAAGAACCCAAAACTAAGGAACAACATCGATGTGTTATAGCCGTAATGATGACCGTGTCAATAGCAGGCGTAGCATTGATGTTGATCTCTTAAATACGAAGTAATAGTTTGCTAGTATTCATCTCGTTATTTCAATTTGCGGGCCAACGTTGACATGTACACGCGATGGACCGGGGTCATCTGGTCAGCGAGTGCATTCAATGTCTTCTCGACCTTGCCGTGCACTAGAAATAGGCGTGACGTTACATGGCTAGAAGAGAAAGGGAGTAAGAGGAAAAGGAGTTGGTTTGAAGTTTGTAAAACGGCCATCACGGAGAGAGAACTGCTTAACATCGACGATAAATTAGGGAGCCAACCCCCTCCCCCCTTCCCGCCGCTAGCAGAAGAGGAGGCAATGACAACAGGCCAATAAAAGGTATTTTCTTCGAATTCTTTTCTTTGTGTTATTGTGTCCAACTTTAATTCCAGCGAGAATTCACCCCTAAAGCGGATCGTGGAATGACTGCCTCAGTCACGGGCGATTGCTATAGTTATGAACACCCATGTATTTCATTTGGTTGTGATTTGTAAGACATTATACCTCCCTTAAGAGGGGAGGTATATGTAACATATCTTTTTCCCTTTATTTTTGTTGCAGCCATTTTCTCATAGGAGCGGTTGTAAAAGGTATTAATAATGAGCACAAAATCATTTAAAGTCTAACAATTTATAGTTAATCCATTCCACATAGGAAATGAATCTGCTTTTTCTACTATCTATCTATCTATCTATCTATCTATCTATCTATCTATCTATCTATCTCTCTCTCTCTCTCTCTCTCTATATATATATATATATATATATATATATATATATATATATATATATATATATATATATATATATAGATATAGATATAGATATAAGAACAAGGGTTAAAGTAAAATAAAATACCTTTTAAAGCAAGTTTAAAGATGCGATTTTTTTTTTTATTAAAAAAAAGAAAAATCGATACCGATTTTTTTTTCCTTTTTTTTTATAAACTTTCATTTTTAGTTTATAGTACAGATAAATTTCGCCAAGATAGAATTGGCCTCTTCAGTGTAGTTGTAGATCCGAGCTGGTGTAGTTTTTGCAGCCGGTTAATGAGGTGTTTTTTTTCTCTCACTTTCGGTACGAGATTACGCTTGCACGTGGTATATGTATATATTTGAAAAGTTCATACCTTCTTTAAAGCATCCAAATTGAAGTTAAGAACAAGGGGTAAGGTAAAATAAAATACTTTTTAAAGCAAGTTTAAAGATGCAGTATTTTTTTTATTAAAAAAAAAGAAAAATATATATATATATATATATATATATATATATATATATATATATATAGGCAGCATCTTTTCTTGGAGGCAAGTGTTGTTTAATATAACCGACAGCTTATTTCTGGATATCCTTTCGTAGATCCTTTCCATTGTCCGAATCAGAATCTTAATTTCGGAGGGGAATTGGCTGATGAATCTGCCAAAGTTTTCATTTGTGTCCCAAGTACTTTCAGGCCCATCCGGGTCAATCTTCAGGGGAATGAGGTGAATGTGTTCATATTATAGGTGGTTTTGGCAGGAATTATATAATAAGTGTGAAACTATAGTTAGCATTATATAGATTTTAATATATTATTGCTGGTATTAAAGTTAATTCTGTTAATTATTTTTGTTTTTATGTATAGAGCTTCTAATATATGGAGTTTTTGTTTGTTAGTACTATATTCTAAGATTTTGGTATTTCAGATTTCCAAGCGGGCGCAGGAATGGTCGTTAATTAGGTATTGAGCTATGGCGCTAGTATTCGACAAATGCATCGTCAAACAAAAAACGTAATTAACAGATTAATCGGCCAATTCCCCTTTGAAATTAAGATTCTGATTCGGACAATGGAAAGGATCTACGAAAAGATATATATATATATAAATGGCGTATTAGTGGGATCCCCACATGTGAGCTTGCTCGTTTCTTTGTTTTTTGTTTGGTTTCACCCAAAAATGAACCACTGTATAGTGTAGGTTTTTCAAAGACACTTTAATCCAATAACTTTTTACTCTTTGTGAATTTTTTCTGATGATTTTGTAATGTTGCAGAGACGATATTGACATACAAATGTTGTTTGGCACAAGACAAATGAAACGGACCGTAAAAATATATCTCACAGAAATGTTATGTTTTTTTGTAAATGTGAAAAAATAAAAATAAAAATAATAAAATAAAAACATGGTTATTAGAATATAATATGAACCTGACTTATATTTGCTCTGTTGTCACTAATTGACAATCATCGAGCTGAATATTTTAAGGAAACTGCAAAGTAAAGGGGCACTGATAATAATGCTAATACATATATTGTCATAAATAATTATATATATATATATATATATATATAATTATTCTAGAGCAAAAAACTAGATCTGATATCCGGAACGTTTGAGTTTTTGTTTTTAAGGCAGGTAGTGTCTTATCTACACTGTTGGAGAGACATGAGGAAAAGTACTATTTTGTTTTTAAATCCCCAGAAAAGTTTTTCATAGTGAACAACTGATGATTCCTACAAAAATATTAAGATTTTGTTACATTCCAAAGACCAAGATTTTATTTATCTTACGAAACATTTTTTTCAAAACAAACACTTTTGATACAATTTTACGGTCCCGTTTCGTTCAGTATCAACATTTGTATGTCAACATCAGATCTTTCCTCTGGAAAAAATGGCTGGAAAACAATTGTATTTCCTATCGATGTCGGATGCCGAGGTTTTATTGCCAACTCAACCCTCGTATTTTTTAATAATGTTGGCCTTTCTCCGTCAGAAAAGAAAAAATACATAAAGAAAATACAAGACTCTATCTGCATCAGCGTGGATATGGCAATCCTACAGAGTGACGACAATCAAAAAAAGTCTGGTAGTATCGTGAGATACTGCCGTGGCGCTCTTGGTTAGTAGTAATGATGTTTCTGCCCCGAAACCATGTCTTAACCCAGAGTCATCATCTGATGAAGGATTTGTTGGAAACAATGCTGCTGTACAAGCAACAATTATTGTATAAACATTTATATATATATATATATATATATATATATATATATATATATATATATATATATATATATATATACATTTATTAATTATTTTAATACCTACAGCCATCGATGTTTCATGCTAACGCAATCTTCAGTGTAGGAACTAATTCTCAACGGTCGGTGGGCGCGAACCCCGATCACAAATCGCCACTGATTCGTAATCGAGAGTCTTATCCCATCGGCCATAGCCAATTAGTTAGTAAATAGAGAGGAATTTAAATGTAAATAGCGAATCGGCGGCTAGATTTACCCAAGCAGCTTAGAGTGATCTACGAACGGCGTTCGGATCGTGCATGTAGCTATTTGCACTGCTTGTTATTAAAGTCACTCAAGAGTGCCCAGCCTTTGTTGGAGGGGCCTGATAAATAATAATATTTATAAATAAATATTCATTAATTATTTTAATACCAACAGACATATATATATATATATATATATATATATATATATATATATATATATATATATTATATATATATATATATATATATTATATATATATATATATATATATATATATATATTATATATATATATATATATATATTATATATATATATATATATATATATATATATATATATATATATATTATATATATATAATATATATATATATTATATATATATAATATATATATATATTATATATATATAATATATATATATATTATATATATATATATATATATATATATATATATATATATATATATATATATATTATATATATATACCTTTTGAGATGGTTAGTTTATTGCTAATCGTTTGATGCGCTCCTTTTGAGTAATGTCGACAGGATTTCTCATGCATTTTTGTGGGTCAGGGTGCACATTCTCTTCTGCGTTGGCTTTTCAATCTCCACCTCCCCATCGTGTCTCACATCTTCCCACGTTTGGAGAAAGGTAAATACCTACCTGCATATTCAACTACGGCAACTCCAGCTAATTAGATCAACGATACCGTAGCAAATCTATCAAACCAGTTACGCAATTCTAAACGGTCTGTTAGTTTATGAAAATTCGCTTTTTTTCTAAGTTGTTCCCACAAAAATAAATAAGTAGGTGATTTGGATACAAGGTTTAGACGACCTAGACTACAGCCTGTACTAACATATGCAAGAAACTGGTCCTGTCCCCCGTACCAAAACAGTGAAAACATTAGAGGAACAAGTACTACAGCAATACAAAACACATTATCTTTATTGACTTTACAAAAAGGAAAACAAAATAAAAACGCTAGAACAATAAAAGAACAAGCGACACGGTAATATAAAACAACATATAATGGATTCAGTTTATTCACTTTCATTGACATCGACACACATCGAGAAGGTCTGTATGAATATCACCATGTTCAGGCCACAAAATGATACGGCGCCATGAACTCTGTGACATCTTATAAAACTGTACCTTGGTGATTGTTCCTTTATTGTTGCTAATTTTTGTAGGTGTAACAAAAATTAAGAAAATGGAACTGAACAAAGTATCCAAATTTCGACAAAACATAAAAGCTTCAATAAAATCATTGAACGAGAATTTTCTTTTTTAAAATAATGAGGATATTCAATTATTTTAGTGCAATGATATACACGCAGTATCTATTAATAATGTTTTAAATATTTAGGCATTTAATGTTTATTTGCGTTGATCAATAGTCATTTTCCTAATATGTTTTATTTACTCCTCCCCAGGAGTTAGGCACAAGGCCAGTTTTATCTTACTCCCACAAGTAAGATGTGACCCAAGATCGGGTCGAGAAAGTGGGGTTTGAAAAGCCAGCGCTCGAGAGGTGAGCACTCTGGCCATTTAAAAATTGCCTGGACAGCCCCGTCGACATTCCCCGGTAGGGGCGCCTCAGACAGTAAGCAATAAACTTACTCCTCCCCAAAGAGGGGAGGCAAAGCCTGGGAGGGTGGACCTCCTAGAACTGCACAGGACAGGCGTGCAGTATCCATCGGAACAGATACTACACTTTGATCTTAGCCAAAAGGCCGAGTCCTTTCAAAGGCCAAATGTCCATTTTGTTTACATATAATTTCTTTAATTATCCTCATAAAATATTACTCTAGTTGGCCAAGCCTATACTCATTTTCTATATATTTTAACGAAGAAAAAAATGTCAAGGTCATCTAATTTATCCTACGATATGGCTAATCCTACGCTATGAACAGATTAAAAGTTCATAGCGTAGGTGTCTTACTGTATTACTAATGACAATTTGGTATCCGTTTGTCTGAAGCCGAAAGTATACTATTACTTCTGTTTATTGTACTATGCTAAATTAAGTTTACTATACTATTTCAGACTAATGTACTATCTTTCAATAGTCAATTAAGGGAGTAGTGTAGTATCTGTTCTGTGGTTATGATACCATCCTCCCAGAAATTAACTTTTCGAAGGGGAGGGGTATGTAATATCTGTTCTTACACCATCCTCCTAGGAACTGTCTTTTCATTTTTCTCTGAGGTGGGGTGGGGGGGGGGGGTAGCAGCAAGCTATAAGCCGGCGTACAGCCACCATATTGTTAGAATATCAATGACTTCTTAGCTGCCCGCCGATTGGTTCAAGCAATCTACTTCCTCCTTGGCTTGACCAATCAGTGGCCTTCTGTTAGGCGAATCTCGGAAGTAGATTGCTTGAACCAATCGGCGGGCAACTAAGAAGTCATTGATATTCAAACAATATGGCGGTTGTGCGCCGGCTTGTAGCTTGCTGCTACAAGTGTAGTATCTGTTCTGTTGTCAGTAGACAATCCTCTCATTCATTACCTCCTCCTTTAGGGCTGATAGTGTAGTATCTGTTCTATTGTCATGAGATCATCCTCTTAGGCATTACCTCGTCCTTTGGGGTGGGGTAGCGTATGTTAACGAGAAATTGTCACAATCGTCCAAACTCAACAATAACAAACTCAACACTTACATTATATATATATACTCGCAAAAATAGGCAACCGGAGGAAGCATATGTTTGCTAGTATATATATATAATGGAGATTACGTGTATTTCGCTTTATTACCGAGACTACGTCACTACTTAAGTCTCTTCTTATCTCTAATATAAACTGTCGTCGTCGGCGGCCGAGAAAAGGGCAGGTAGATAATTGAAGAAAACAAAGAAAAGGCTTAATCTAACAACCAGCTAAAATGTGACACACGTACGTAGGTAGTTACGGACGTGTTAATATATAGATTATGTTTACGTCTGTAACCGAGACTAAGTCACTACATACGTTACAATTTCCCTAACTGTTTTATCTCGTATTTCAGACGATTTTAGTTTTAAATATCTTATAGTATTAAAACCGTTGACCTATCTAATTTACTGTTGTGGATTTGGTTCTTCTGTTTGCAAAATGAGGTAAAAGATTAGTTAAAATGGAAACTTGAATAAAAAGTTACACAAGACAGAGATTTATAATATATGTATTGAAATTATAAAACAAAATGTGTTTGCGGCTTAATTAAAAGACCAACATATCTGATACTGTTCTCATACGACCGTTAAAATATGGCCGTTTTTGCGGAAGAGGATTCATTTTAACATTGCAAAAACGGCTCGGTAAATGCGTCTGGTGCTATCGAATACTATTCCTTGACCTTTTGGCTAGGCTCAAAGTGTTGTATCTGATTTGATAATACACTTCATTTGCGCTGTTCTCGATCAGTGAAGGAGAAATCATTCTAGACTTAGACAATTTTTGTCTCAATCCAGAGTGCTCCTTTTTGTGGAGCTGAAGTTCTCCCGAATTAAACAAACGACCTTGTGTCTAACTCTGATCTCGTGGGGAGGCAAGTAAATCGAGACTATAGACATTTCCTTGGCCTTTTGGCTAGGAGCATGGTGCATTATCTGTTCTGATACTACACTTCATTCGCTCTGTTCTCGATCAGTGAAGAAGAAATCCTTCTAGACTGAGACAATTTTAATTTTTGTCCCAATCCACAGTACCCCATTTTGTGGAGCTGGATTTCCCCCAATTAAAAACCGACCTTGTGTTGTGGGGAGGCAAATAAATAGGGACTATTTCAGAAGAGAATAATAATTTGTTTTTTCTTTTTTTTTCCCCACCAAAAAGGATACATCGTGATTGGTCAATATGCGAAGTGTCAGAGCCAATCAAATGGACATGTTAGACGTCTAGAGGGGTAATTTATTGACTCAATAGGCAAGGGCAGATAATCTATTTTAGGAGACAAGGGGGATAACCTATCAATATACTCTATTTTATACAAACTACCGAAGATGGACCGCTATTCTCATCTCCCTCATCTATTTCTTTTTATTACTGATTTTTATAAATTCTTCGGAATGCTATTGTTCCTATTTACTTGCCTCCCCACGAGGGCAAGGTAGACACAATGTCGGTTTTTAATATGGCGAAGATCCAACTCCTCAAAAAAAGGCACTCTGGATTGGAACAAAAATAAAATTGGCTTAGTCGAGAAGGATTTCTCTTTTACTGACCGAGAACAGAATAAACTAAGTGCAGATACTAACAATTGCATTGCCTTTTGGCTAAGAACAAAGTTCTTTGCCAAAAGGCAATGCAATTGTTAAACATAGAATTTTCAGATTTTATAAATCGGGGGACTTATGTTTTGAGGCATGTCCGTCCGTCCGGATTTTTCTCCGCAACCATCCATTGAATTTCTCTGAAATTCAATGGATGAAGTTGTAACTTTGGTCAGGTTAGAAAGTGACATTCTCCAATTTTTGAAAAAAAAATCTGGTTAGCCCCCCCCCCCCTCAGGGGGTCAAAAGGCCCCGAAATGGTAAAAAATGACATTTTTTGCCCCATAACTTTCCCTCCGTCCATTCAATTTCTCTGAAACTTGGCCAAAATGTGGAGGCAATTGTTCCTAATAGAAAATAAGTATCGCTGACCTTGGAAAAAATCTGGTTCGCGCCCCCAGGGGGTCAAAGGGGGTAAAAAAATGCCCCAAATTGCCCAAATTTATTGCATTTTACCCTCGCCACATCGAGTCACATACAGAGGGGGACCACGCACGCGCGGCTTATAAAAAGTTACTTTTGAAAAAGCCTTCCTTAGAAAATAACTTTTTATATAAAGGGCAGTTGTCTGTGTGTGCCCACTTAAAAGTGAGAAACTACACTAGACACACCTACAAGGCTGATATATTCTCGGACAGAATATTGATACATTTTTTTGTAATATTCATCCTTGTGGGAGTCAACTAGACAAAATTAGTCAAAGGGGGTCGAGGTCTAGAGCGATTTTTCCATCGACCTTTTGTGTGAAATGGTACTATACCCTTACTATAGTTTATGAGGTTCTAAAAATGCAATACCGTTAAGTTTGGTACTTGTGATAGAGAGAGGGGATTGTAGAGAGAAAGATGGTGATAGAGATAGGGGGGAAAGAGGGGAAATATGAGAGGAAAGGTGAGAGAGGGGAGGGAAGAGAAAGAATGAAGGGAAAAGGAAGGGGGAGAGGGAGGGAGAGAGAAGTGGTGATAGAGAGATGGTGATAGAGCTCGAGAGAGGAGAGGGGGGAAAGGGGGGGGGGAAGAGAGGATAGATAGAGGGGATGAGAGAGGGTGGTAAGGGGTTAGAAAGAGATGTGGTGATATAGAGAGGGGAAGAAAGAGGGGGAGGAGGAAAGGTGAGAAAAAGAGAGGAGAAAGAGGGAGAGGAGAGAGAGAAAGGGGATATGAAAGGAAAAAAGGGAGGGGATAGAGAGAGGTAAAGAACAAAAGTGAGAGAGGAGATGATAGAGAGAAAGAGGGGGAGAGAGATAGGAGGGGATAGGGAAATGTAAGAGAAGGGGAATGGAGAAGAGAGAGACATACAGAGAGATAAGCTTTTAAAAAGAAAAATGTTACACACACTTTTTAATTCTTCTATTTTGTTGTCCATGCCCCTAAATAAATAAATAAATAAATAAATAAACGATCATACTTACGATTATACAATCTTCACCTTATTTTTTTATTTTCATTTATTTTTTATTTTCATTTATTTTTTATTTTCATTTATTTTTTTATTTTCATTTATTTTTATTTTCATTTATTTTTTATTTTCATTTATTTTTATTTTCATTTATTTTTTATTTTCATTTATTTTTTTATTTTCATTTATTTTTATTTTCATTTATTTTTTATTTTGATTTATTTTTATTTTCATTTATTTTTTTATTTTCATTTATTTTTATTTTCATTTATTTTTTTATTTTCATTTATTTTTTATTTTCATTTATTTTTATTTTCATTTATTTTATTTTCATTTATTTTTTATTTTCATTTATTTTATTTTCATTTATTTTTTTATTTTCATTTATTTTTTATCTTCATTTATTTTTTATTTTCATTTATTTTATTTTCATTTATTTTTTATTTTCATTTATTTTTATTTTCATTTATTTTTTTATTTTCATTTATTTTTATTTTCATTTATTTTTTTATTTTCATTAATTTTTATTTTCATTTATTTCTATTTTCATTTATTTTTTATTTTCATTTATTTTTATTTTCATTTATGTTTTTATTTTCATTTATTTTTTATTTTCATTTATTTTTATTTTCATTTATTTTATTTTATTTTCATTTATGTTTTTATTTTCATATATTTTTTGCAATTAAATTTACATGAAAAGTTGAGTTTATCTAAATAATAATAATAATAATAATAATAATAATAATAATAATAATAATAATAATAATAATAATAATAATAAGCGATTAGGACAAACTTTATTAAAGCAAAGATAGATAAAACCCAGGAAAACAGCAAATGCCGACTGTGTGGACAAAGAGACGAAACGATGAATCATATAATAAGTGAATGCAGCAAGCTAGCACAAAGGGAATACAAGAACAGACATGACAGCATGGGAAAAGAAGTACACCGGGAAATGTGCAAACAACTGAATTTCGAATATGCAAAAAAACGGTACAAACACAAACCAGAAACTGTACTAGAAAACGAAAAACACAAAATCATATGGGATATGAATGTACAAACAGACAAACCCATAACAGCAAGGAGACCGGATATGATAATAATCAACAAGAAAGAAAAATCCTGCAAAATCGTGGACTTTGCCGTTCCAGCAGACCACAGAGTGAAGATCAAAGAGACGGAAAAAAGAAGCAAATATACTGAACTTGCCAGAGAACTGAAAGGAATATGGAACATGAAGAAAGTCAGTATAACACCAATAATCATAGGAGCACTAGGAACAATCCCCAAAAACATGGAGAAAAGACTAGGAGAAATAGGAATCAAAGGGATAACTGAGACCATACAAAGGACAGTAATGATCAAAACAGCTACAATCCTAAGAAATGTCCTCGAATGCGGAAACCAACCCACATAAGCAACGAATTGAGAACAAACACATGGAAGCACAAAACAACAGAACCGGGGAAAATACAACCGCACGAGAGCGGCGCGAGCATAGGCTGACGCCACAAAAATTATGGACAGAGGGTCGAGGAGGGAAAGCGTAAACCAGACCTCCACTGGATGAGCGCGGACAGCTCTGGGACCTTGGGAAGGCTTGTTGCCACTCGGGCCCCACAGAGGACCGATGGCCCTTATCAGCGGGAAATCGTTGGTAGGTGGCTGTTGCGATTACCGCAAGGTCATCAGCGGTGATGAACGAAAAAGAGGTGGAGCATACTGGAGGCCTGAGGAGACTTGTTGTCACTCGGACTCCAGGGAATACCACAGGTTGTCGGCAGTGGGCGACCACTGACGATGACCAGTGTGATAACTCCTAGTGAGTAAATAATAATAATAATATCCTCCACTGGAAGAGCGCGGACAGCTCTGGGACCTTGGGGAGGCTTGTTGCCACTCGGGCCCCAGAGGGGACCAATGGCCTTTATCAGCGGCAAATCGGTGGTAGGTGGCTGTTGCGATACCGCAAGGTCATCAGCGGTGATGAACGGAGAGAAGTGGAGCATACTGGAAGACTGAGGAGACTTGTTGTCACTCAGACTCCAGGGAATACCACAGGTTGTTGGCAGTGGGCGATCACTGACGATGACCTGTGTGATAACTCCTAGTGAGTAAATAATAATAATAATAATAATAATAATAATAATAATAATAACAGCAACAATAATAAGACCAATTGTCCTTACCAGCGAGAAATCAATGGTAAGAGGCTGTTGCGATATCGCATTGTTATCGAAAAGAGGTGAAGAATACTGGAAATCTGGGGAGGCTTGTTGTCACTCAGACTCCAGGAAATACCACTGGTTGTTGTTGGTGAGCAATCACTGACGATGATCTGTGTGAGAACTCCTAGTGAGTACAAATAATAATAATAATAATAATAATAATAATAATAATAATAATAATAATAATAATAATTATAATAATAACAATAATAATAATAATAATAACACCGGGGAAATATTGAAACCAGGGAGATCAGATGGACAAGCTGCATCTTTCTAAAAATAATTAAGCAATTTTTAAAAAAATGTCTTAATCTGAACATTTGCTGCTTAAACCATGCAAATCCGAAAAATTCAAAAAAATTCTATTCTCATATTGGCTGTTATTTTCACGTTTTGATTGATGTAACCTCTTACCGTCTTCATGTGCATTTTGACGAACTCGAGAATCTACACAGAATTTTGAACTGTATCCTTTATTTAATCATCGATAGCAGATTGTTCTCGTTCCGTCAGCTATGATCGGGTAGAAACCTTAAGTAAGTAATTTTATTTTATGCTTAGGTAGTATGGCCTGTACTTAAGTAAGTAATTTTATTTTATGCTTAGGTAGTATGACCTGTACTTAAGTAAGTAATTTTATTTTATGCTTAGGTAGTATGATCTGTACTTAAGTAAGTAATTTTATTTTATGCTTAGGTAGTATGGCCTGTACTTAAGTAAGTAATTTTATTTTATGCTTAGGTAGTATGGCCTGTACTTAAGTAAGTAATTTTATTTTATGCTTAGGTAGTATGGCCTGTACTTAAGTATGTCATTTTTATTTTATGCTTAGGTAGTATGGCCTGTACTTAAGTAAGTAATTTTATTTTATGCTTAGGTAGTATTGCCTGTACTTAAGTAGGTAATTTTTATTTTATGCTTAGATAGTATGGCCTGTACTTAAGTAAGTAATTTTATTTTATGCTTAGGTAGTATTGCCTGTACTTAAGTAGGTAATTTTAATTTTATGCTTAGGTAGTATGGCCTGTACTTAAGTAAGTAATTTTATTTTATGCTTAGGTAGTATGGCCTGTACTTAAGTAAGTAATTTTATTTTATGCTTAGGTAGTATGATCTGTACTTAAGTAAGTAATTTTATTTTATGCTTAGGTAGTATGGCCTGTACTTAAGTAAGTAATTTTATTTTATGCTTAGGTAGTATAATCTGTACTTAAGTAAGTAATTTTATTTTATGCTTAGGTAGTATGATCTGTACTTAAGTAAGTAATTTTATTTTATGCTTAGGTAGTATTGCCTGTACTTAAGTAAGTAATTTTATTTTATGCTTAGGTAGTATTGCCTGTACTTAAGTAGGTAATTTTTATTTTATGCTTAGATAGTATGGCCTGTACTTAAGTAAGTAATTTTATTTTATGCTTAGGTAGTATTGCCTGTACTTAAGTAGGTAATTTTAATTTTATGCTTAGGTAGTATGGCCTGTACTTAAGTAAGTAATTTTATTTTATGCTTAGGTAGTATGGCCTGTACTTAAGTAAGTAATTTTATTTTATGCTTAGGTAGTATGATCTGTACTTAAGTAAGTAATTTTATTTTATGCTTAGGTAGTATGGCCTGTACTTAAGTAAGTAATTTTATTTTATGCTTAGGTAGTATAATCTGTACTTAAGTAAGTAATTTTATTTTATGCTTAGGTAGTATGATCTGTACTTAAGTAAGTAATTTTATTTTATGCTTAGGTAGTATTGCCTGTACTTAAGTAGGTAATTTTATTTTATGCTTAGGTAGTATGGCCTGTACTTAAGTAGGTCATTTTTATTTTATGCTTAGGTAGTATGGCCTGTACTTAAGTAAGTAATTTTATTTTATGCTTAGGTAGTATGACCTGTACTTAAGTTGGTAATTTTTATTTTATGCTTAGGTAGTATGATCTGTACTTAAGTAAGTAATTTTATTTTATGCTTAGGTAGTATGGCCTGTACTTAAGTAAGTAATTTTATTTTATGCTTAGGTAGTATGGCCTGTACTTAAGTAAGTAATTTTATTTTATGCTTAGGTAGTATGGCCTGTACTTAAGTATGTCATTTTTATTTTATGCTTAGGTAGTATGGCCTGTACTTAAGTAAGTAATTTTATTTCATGCTTAGGTAGTATTGCCTGTACTTAAGTAGGTTATTTTTATTTTATGCTTAGGTAGTATGGCCTGTACTTAAGTAAGTAATTTTATTTTATGCTTAGGTAGTATTGCCTGTACTTAAGTAGGTAATTTTTATTTTATGCTTAGATAGTATGGCCTGTACTTAAGTAAGTAATTTTATTTTATGCTTAGGTAGTATTGCCTGTACTTAAGTAGGTAATTTTAATTTTATGCTTAGGTAGTATGGCCTGTACTTAAGTAAGTAATTTTATTTTATGCTTAGGTAGTATGGCCTGTACTTAAGTAAGTAATTTTATTTTATGCTTAGGTAGTATGACCTGTACTTAAGTAAGTAATTTTATTTTATGCTTAGGTAGTATGGCCTGTACTTAAGTAAGTAATTTTATTTTATGCTTAGGTAGTATATTCTGTACATAAGTAAGTAATTTTATTTTATGCTTAGGTAGTATGGCCTGTACTTAAGTAGGTAATTTTTATTTTATGCTTAGGTAGTATGACCTGTACTTAAGTAAGTAATTTTATTTTATGCTTAGGTAGTATGACCTGTACTTAAGTAAGTAATTTTATTTTATGCTTAGGTAGTATGGCCTGTACTTAAGTAGGTCATTTTTTTTTTATGCTTAGGTAGTATGGCCTGTACTTAAGTAAGTAATTTTATTTTATGCTTAGGTAGTATTGCCTGTACTTAAGTAGGTAATTTTTATTTTATGCTTAGATAGTATGGCCTGTACTTAAGTAAGTAATTTTATTTTATGCTTAGGTAGTATGGCCTGTACTTAAGTAGGTCATTTTTATTTTATGCTTAGGTAGTATGGCCTGTACTTAAGTAAGTAATTTTATTTTATGCTTAGGTAGTATGGCCTGTACTTAAGTAAGTAATTTTATTTTATGCTTAGGTAGTATGACCTGTACTTAAGTAAGTAATTTTATTTTATGCTTAGGTAGTATGATCTGTACTTAAGTAAGTAATTTTATTTTATGCTTAGGTAGTATGGCCTGTACTTAAGTAAGTAATTTTATTTTATGCTTAGGTAGTATGGCCTGTACTTAAGTATGTCATTTTTATTTTATGCTGTGGTAGTATGGCCTGTACTTAAGTAAGTAATTTTATTTTATGCTTAGGTAGTATTGCCTGTACTTAAGTAGGTTATTTTTATTTTATGCTTAGGTAGTTTGGCCTGTACTTAAGTAAGTAATTTTATTTTATGCTTAGGTAGTATTGCCTGTACTTAAGTAGGTAATTTTTATTTTATGCTTAGATAGTATGGCCTGTACTTAAGTAAGTAATTTTATTTTATGCTTAGGTAGTATTGCCTGTACTTAAGTAGGTAATTTTAATTTTATGCTTAGGTAGTATGGCCTGTACTTAAGTAAGTAATTTTATTTTATGCTTAGGTAGTATGGCCTGTACTTAAGTAAGTAATTTTATTTTATGCTTAGGTAGTATGATCTGTACTTAAGTAAGTAATTTTATTTTATGCTTAGGTAGTATGGCCTGTACTTAAGTAAGTAATTTTATTTTATGCTTAGGTAGTATAATCTGTACTTAAGTAAGTAATTTTATTTTATGCTTAGGTAGTATGATCTGTACTTAAGTAAGTAATTTTATTTTATGCTTAGGTAGTATTGCCTGTACTTAAGTAGGTAATTTTATTTTATGCTTAGGTAGTATGGCCTGTACTTAAGTAGGTCATTTTTATTTTATGCTTAGGTAGTATGGCCTGTACTTAAGTAAGTAATTTTATTTTATGCTTAGGTAGTATGGCCTGTACTTAAGTAAGTAATTTTATTTTATGCTTAGGTAGTATGACCTGTACTTAAGTAAGTAATTTTATTTTATGCTTAGGTAGTATGATCTGTACTTAAGTAAGTAATTTTATTTTATGCTTAGGTAGTATGGCCTGTACTTAAGTAAGTAATTTTATTTTATGCTTAGGTAGTATGGCCTGTACTTAAGTAAGTAATTTTATTTTATGCTTAGGTAGTATTGCCTGTACTTAAGTAGGTAATTTTAATTTTATGCTTAGGTAGTATGGCCTGTACTTAAGTAAGTAATTTTATTTTATGCTTAGGTAGTATGGCCTGTACGTAAGTAAGTAATTTTATTTTATGCTTAGGTAGTATGATCTGTACTTAAGTAAGTAATTTTATTTTATGCTTAGGTAGTATGGCCTGTACTTAAGTAAGTAATTTTATTTTATGCTTAGGTAGTATAATCTGTACTTAAGTAAGTAATTTTATTTTATGCTTAGGTAGTATGATCTGTACTTAAGTAAGTAATTTTATTTTATGCTTAGGTAGTATTGCCTGTACTTAAGTAAGTAATTTTATTTTATGCTTAGGTAGTATTGCCTGTACTTAAGTAGGTAATTTTTATTTTATGCTTAGATAGTATGGCCTGTACTTAAGTAAGTAATTTTATTTTATGCTTAGGTAGTATTGCCTGTACTTAAGTAGGTAATTTTAATTTTATGCTTAGGTAGTATGGCCTGTACTTAAGTAAGTAATTTTATTTTATGCTTAGGTAGTATGGCCTGTACTTAAGTAAGTAATTTTATTTTATGCTTAGGTAGTATGATCTGTACTTAAGTAAGTAATTTTATTTTATGCTTAGGTAGTATGGCCTGTACTTAAGTAAGTAATTTTATTTTATGCTTAGGTAGTATAATCTGTACTTAAGTAAGTAATTTTATTTTATGCTTAGGTAGTATGATCTGTACTTAAGTAAGTAATTTTATTTTATGCTTAGGTAGTATTGCCTGTACTTAAGTAGGTAATTTTATTTTATGCTTAGGTAGTATGGCCTGTACTTAAGTAGGTCATTTTTATTTTATGCTTAGGTAGTATGGCCTGTACTTAAGTAAGTAATTTTATTTTATGCTTAGGTAGTATGACCTGTACTTAAGTAAGTAATTTTATTTTATGCTTAGGTAGTATGATCTGTACTTAAGTAAGTAATTTTATTTTATGCTTAGGTAGTATGGCCTGTACTTAAGTAAGTAATTTTATTTTATGCTTAGGTAGTATGGCCTGTACTTAAGTAAGTAATTTTATTTTATGCTTAGGTAGTATGGCCTGTACTTAAGTATGCTATTTTTATTTTATGCTTAGGTAGTATGGCCTGTACTTAAGTAAGTAATTTTATTTTATGCTTAGGTAGTATTGCCTGTACTTAAGTAAGTTATTTTTATTTTATGCTTAGGTAGTATGGCCTGTACTTAAGTAAGTAATTTTATTTTATGCTTAGGTAGTATTGCCTGTACTTAAGTAGGTAATTTTTATTTTATGCTTAGATAGTATGGCCTGTACTTAAGTAAGTAATTTTATTTTATGCTTAGGTAGTATGGCCTGTACTTAAGTAAGTAATTTTATTTTATGCTTAGGTAGTATGGCCTGTACTTAAGTATGTCATTTTTATTTTATGCTGTGGTAGTATGGCCTGTACTTAAGTAAGTAATTTTATTTTATGCTTAGGTAGTATTGCCTGTACTTAAGTAGGTTATTTTTATTTTATGCTTAGGTAGTTTGGCCTGTACTTAAGTAAGTAATTTTATTTTATGCTTAGGTAGTATTGCCTGTACTTAAGTAGGTAATTTTTATTTTATGCTTAGATAGTATGGCCTGTACTTAAGTAAGTAATTTTATTTTATGCTTAGGTAGTATTGCCTGTACTTAAGTAGGTAATTTTAATTTTATGCTTAGGTAGTATGGCCTGTACTTAAGTAAGTAATTTTATTTTATGCTTAGGTAGTATGGCCTGTACTTAAGTAAGTAATTTTATTTTATGCTTAGGTAGTATGATCTGTACTTAAGTAAGTAATTTTATTTTATGCTTAGGTAGTATGGCCTGTACTTAAGTAAGTAATTTTATTTTATGCTTAGGTAGTATAATCTGTACTTAAGTAAGTAATTTTATTTTATGCTTAGGTAGTATGATCTGTACTTAAGTAAGTAATTTTATTTTATGCTTAGGTAGTATTGCCTGTACTTAAGTAGGTAATTTTATTTTATGCTTAGGTAGTATGGCCTGTACTTAAGTAGGTCATTTTTATTTTATGCTTAGGTAGTATGGCCTGTACTTAAGTAAGTAATTTTATTTTATGCTTAGGTAGTATGGCCTGTACTTAAGTAAGTAATTTTATTTTATGCTTAGGTAGTATGACCTGTACTTAAGTAAGTAATTTTATTTTATGCTTAGGTAGTATGATCTGTACTTAAGTAAGTAATTTTATTTTATGCTTAGGTAGTATGGCCTGTACTTAAGTAAGTAATTTTATTTTATGCTTAGGTAGTATGGCCTGTACTTAAGTAAGTAATTTTATTTTATGCTTAGGTAGTATTGCCTGTACTTAAGTAGGTAATTTTAATTTTATGCTTAGGTAGTATGGCCTGTACTTAAGTAAGTAATTTTATTTTATGCTTAGGTAGTATGGCCTGTACTTAAGTAAGTAATTTTATTTTATGCTTAGGTAGTATGATCTGTACTTAAGTAAGTAATTTTATTTTATGCTTAGGTAGTATGGCCTGTACTTAAGTAAGTAATTTTATTTTATGCTTAGGTAGTATAATCTGTACTTAAGTAAGTAATTTTATTTTATGCTTAGGTAGTATGATCTGTACTTAAGTAAGTAATTTTATTTTATGCTTAGGTAGTATTGCCTGTACTTAAGTAAGTAATTTTATTTTATGCTTAGGTAGTATTGCCTGTACTTAAGTAGGTAATTTTTATTTTATGCTTAGATAGTATGGCCTGTACTTAAGTAAGTAATTTTATTTTATGCTTAGGTAGTATTGCCTGTACTTAAGTAGGTAATTTTAATTTTATGCTTAGGTAGTATGGCCTGTACTTAAGTAAGTAATTTTATTTTATGCTTAGGTAGTATGGCCTGTACTTAAGTAAGTAATTTTATTTTATGCTTAGGTAGTATGATCTGTACTTAAGTAAGTAATTTTATTTTATGCTTAGGTAGTATGGCCTGTACTTAAGTAAGTAATTTTATTTTATGCTTAGGTAGTATAATCTGTACTTAAGTAAGTAATTTTATTTTATGCTTAGGTAGTATGATCTGTACTTAAGTAAGTAATTTTATTTTATGCTTAAATAGTATTGCCTGTACTTAAGTAGGTAATTTTATTTTATGCTTAGGTAGTATGGCCTGTACTTAAGTAGGTCATTTTTATTTTATGCTTAGGTAGTATGGCCTGTACTTAAGTAAGTAATTTTATTTTATGCTTAGGTAGTATGACCTGTACTTAAGTAAGTAATTTTATTTTATGCTTAGGTAGTATGATCTGTACTTAAGTAAGTAATTTTATTTTATGCTTAGGTAGTATGGCCTGTACTTAAGTAAGTAATTTTATTTTATGCTTAGGTAGTATGGCCTGTACTTAAGTAAGTAATTTTATTTTATGCTTAGGTAGTATGGCCTGTACTTAAGTATGTCATTTTTATTTTATGCTTAGGTAGTATGGCCTGTACTTAAGTAAGTAATTTTATTTTATGCTTAGGTAGTATTGCCTGTACTTAAGTAGGTTATTTTTATTTTATGCTTAGGTAGTATGGCCTGTACTTAAGTAAGTAATTTTATTTTATGCTTAGGTAGTATTGCCTGTACTTAAGTAGGTAATTTTTATTTTATGCTTAGATAGTATGGCCTGTACTTAAGTAAGTAATTTTATTTTATGCTTAGGTAGTATTGCCTGTACTTAAGTAGGTAATTTTAATTTTATGCTTAGGTAGTATGGCCTGTACTTAAGTAAGTAATTTTATTTTATGCTTAGGTAGTATGGCCTGTACTTAAGTAAGTAATTTTATTTTATGCTTAGGTAGTATGACCTGTACTTAAGTAAGTAATTTTATTTTATGCTTAGGTAGTATGGCCTGTACTTAAGTAAGTAATTTTATTTTATGCTTAGGTAGTATATTCTGTACATAAGTAAGTAATTTTATTTTGTGCTTAGGTAGTATGGCCTGTACTTAAGTAGGTAATTTTTATTTTATGCTTAGGTAGTATGACCTGTACTTAAGTAAGTAATTTTATTTTATGCTTAGGTAGTATGACCTGTACTTAAGTAAGTAATTTTATTTTATGCTTAGGTAGTATGGCCTGTACTTAAGTAGGTCATTTTTATTTTATGCTTAGGTAGTATGGCCTGTACTTAAGTAAGTAATTTTATTTTATGCTTAGGTAGTATTGCCTGTACTTAAGTAGGTAATTTTTATTTTATGCTTAGATAGTATGGCCTGTACTTAAGTAAGTAATTTTATTTTATGCTTAGGTAGTATGGCCTGTACTTAAGTAGGTCATTTTTATTTTATGCTTAGGTAGTATGGCCTGTACTTAAGTAAGTAATTTTATTTTATGCTTAGGTAGTATGGCCTGTACTTAAGTAAGTAATTTTATTTTATGCTTAGGTAGTATGACCTGTACTTAAGTAAGTAATTTTATTTTATGCTTAGGTAGTATGATCTGTACTTAAGTAAGTAATTTTATTTTATGCTTAGGTAGTATGGCCTGTACTTAAGTAAGTAATTTTATTTTATGCTTAGGTAGTATGGCCTGTACTTAAGTATGTCATTTTTATTTTATGCTGTGGTAGTATGGCCTGTACTTAAGTAAGTAATTTTATTTTATGCTTAGGTAGTATTGCCTGTACTTAAGTAGGTTATTTTTATTTTATGCTTAGGTAGTTTGGCCTGTACTTAAGTAAGTAATTTTATTTTATGCTTAGGTAGTATTGCCTGTACTTAAGTTGGTAATTTTTATTTTATGCTTAGATAGTATGGCCTGTACTTAAGTAAGTAATTTTATTTTATGTCTAGGTAGTATTGCCTGTACTTAAGTAGGTAATTTTAATTTTATGCTTAGGTAGTATGGCCTGTACTTAAGTAAGTAATTTTATTTTAT
The DNA here is from genome assembly GCA_963556195.1 of Sepiola atlantica. NCBI lineage: Eukaryota > Metazoa > Mollusca > Cephalopoda > Sepiida > Sepiolidae > Sepiola > Sepiola atlantica. The sequence continues at coordinate 82,339,164 of OY744539.1, read as the reverse complement.
GCTTAGGTAGTATGGCCTGTACTTAAGTAAGTAATTTTATTTTATGCTTAGGTAGTATGATCTGTACTTAAGTAAGTAATTTTATTTTATGCTTAGGTAGTATGGCCTGTACTTAAGTAAGTAATTTTATTTTATGCTTAGGTAGTATAATCTGTACTTAAGTAAGTAATTTTATTTTATGCTTAGGTAGTATGATCTGTACTTAAGTAAGTAATTTTATTTTATGCTTAGGTAGTATTGCCTGTACTTAAGTAGGTAATTTTATTTTATGCTTAGGTAGTATGGCCTGTACTTAAGTAGGTCATTTTTATTTTATGCTTAGGTAGTATGGCCTGTACTTAAGTAAGTAATTTTATTTTATGCTTAGGTAGTATGGCCTGTACTTAAGTAAGTAATTTTATTTTATGCTTAGGTAGTATGACCTGTACTTAAGTAAGTAATTTTATTTTATGCTTAGGTAGTATGATCTGTACTTAAGTAAGTAATTTTATTTTATGCTTAGGTAGTATGGCCTGTACTTAAGTAAGTAATTTTATTTTATGCTTAGGTAGTATGGCCTGTACTTAAGTAAGTAATTTTATTTTATGCTTAGGTAGTATGGCCTGTACTTAAGTATGTCATTTTTATTTTATGCTTAGGTAGTATGGCCTGTACTTAAGTAAGTAATTTTATTTTATGCTTAGGTAGTATTGCCTGTACTTAAGTAGGTTATTTTTATTTTATGCTTAGGTAGTATGGCCTGTACTTAAGTAAGTAATTTTATTTTATGCTTAGGTAGTATTGCCTGTACTTAAGTAGGTCATTTTTATTTTATGCTTAGATAGTATGGCCTGTACTTAAGTAAGTAATTTTATTTTATGCTTAGGTAGTATTGCCTGTACTTAAGTAGGTAATTTTTATTTTATGCTTAGGTAGTATGGCCTGTACTTAAGTAAGTAATTTTATTTTATGCTTAGGTAGTATGGCCTGTACTTAAGTAAGTAATTTTATTTTATGCTTAGGTAGTATGACCTGTACTTAAGTAAGTAATTTTATTTTATGCTTAGGTAGTATGGCCTGTACTTAAGTAAGTAATTTTATTTTATGCTTAGGTAGTATATTCTGTACATAAGTAAGTAATTTTATTTTATGCTTAGGTAGTATGGCCTGTACTTAAGTATGTCATTTTTATTTTATGCTTAGGTAGTATGGCCTGTACTTAAGTAGGTAATTTTTATTGCATGCTTAGGTAGTATGGCCTGTACTTAAGTAAGTAATTTTATTTTATGCTTAGGTAGTATGGCCTGTACTTAAGTAGGTAATTTTTATTTTATGCTTAGGTAGTATGGCCTGTACTTAAGTAGGTAATTTTTATTGCATGCTTAGGTAGTATGGCCTGTACTTAAGTAGGTAATTTTTATTTTATGCTTAGGTAGTATGGGCTGTACTTAAGTAGGTACTTTTTATTTTATGCTTAGGTAGTATGGCCTGTACTTAAGTAGGTAATTTTTATTTTATGCTTAGGTAGTATGGCCTGTACTTAAGTAGGTAATTTTTATTTTATGCTTAGGTAGTATGGCCTGTACTTAAGTAAGTAATTTTTATTTCATGCTTAGGTAGTATGGCCTGTACTTAAGTAGGTAATTTTTATTTTATGCTTAGGTAGTATGGCCTGTACTTAAGTAAGTAATTTTTATTTTATGCTTAGGTAGTATGGCCTGTACTTAAGTAGGTAATTTTTATTTTATGCTTAGGTAGTATTGCCTGTACTTAAGTAGGTCATTTTTATTTTATGCTTAGGTAGTATGACCTGTACTAAGGATTGAACTTTCAATATTCAACCTCCAGAAACACACTTGGAAATGATTGACAATTGACTCTCATAAAATGTCTTTTAACTAATTGTTAATGTGTACATATATAAATATTTTTTTTTCGTTAAACATGTTTTTCTTTTCATTCAACATTCATGCTTGTTTTTTTTTTTTTTTTTTTTTTTCACTGCGAGCGTGAGTGAGTCTTGGCGCATTTCAACGAAGCAACAATCGTCTACACCCTATCCAAGCTAGGATCCACGCTACCACAGGCGTTGGGCGAATGAAACAATGAAAATATGCGTTCCGCGTTTACCGCTTAGTCGGACCCAGACCAACGAAGATTAACTAAAGGACTCAATACAAATATATCTGAATGAACACCAGTATCTATCGGATTATTATGGCATTGTTTCTAGTCGTCCTGTACTTCTCATTGTCACTGGACTCAAACAATTGCAATTTAGGAGAGGTGAGGTTCGATATTGCGCGACCGTTGCTTAACTCTCTGCGCAGGCGCACTTGCAGTGGGTATCCATCCCCCCCCCTCAAGACAGAAAGGGGGTCAACTCTAGCAGTATTTCATTTTAAACACGTTATTCGATATAGGAATACAATAGTCTACCACTGCTTTCCGCGGCATTACCCACCTCATTGAATATAGGAATACACGTGTTAACGGCTCATATGCCGCGTTTTAGTACCTTTAACAACCATTATTTCTTGAGATAAGATGAACAGCGACGACATTTAATCATTATAAATGAGCATATCGCGGACGTGTCCTATTTAAAAATGACAATAAAATACTATTGCGCGCTGCTTGTCTAGACCGGCAAATGCAGTTATTTATAGATCTGTGTGTGAGATAATGAAACACGAAGAGATTGATGAGGAGATCGTACATTTGAAGGACGAATACATTATTATACAGAGGGAGATCAAGTTGTGTTATACCGCCGGTACTGTGGGGCTCACTTAGGAAATTGTCCAAATGCTGAAGGTCAATGATTTATGTTTTATGCTTTGCGTGTGGGAGATAAGACATTATCAAAATTAAGAACGACAAAGTCTATCCATACAAAATGAATTAGTTTGATTTGATAACTTAAGACAAGGAAATATAAAGAGTTCGTAGAATACGAAAGTTCAGAAAGTCCCAAGAACGTTCTCGTGAAAAAAAGAAGTTTTTTTTCTCTCTGTAATAAGAAACTGAGTACACATGTTTGTTTCGACTGGCGTCGCGTGCGTTTATGTGTGTGCAACTGAAATAGGCATGTCGATGTGTGTATATTAGCGTGCCTGTTTTGTTAGTGAGAGAGTGTATGCACTAACTTGTGTGCGAGAGTGTTCGGTTAACAGTATGTATATGCTGGCGCTGTGCTTAGTAATCCTTGAAAGTCTTTCGTCATGTCCGTACTGCTTGCCGAGGGGTCCTTCGCACGTCCGTTGTCTCTTGAAGAAAAGAGGGGGGAAAAGAAAGATATGTGTTTGGGGTTTTATAGTACGCGCGAGATTTCGGCACTGAATATTTCTTACACTATGATTGGTCGAGAGAAACTGCTGATTTGAGCTTTTGACCAATCAAGAGTCGATACGTAAAACAATATTCATTGCCGCTGCTGTTTCTAACATGTGTATTACGCCAGTTCGAGGTAAAGACTGTTGAGCGCTTCGGAGATGCACCATTAGCCGTAATGAAATACGGAAAACAATATGAAAATGTTATTGTTTAATTACAAGTCAAGATGATTACTGACATACTACATGTGCGTTTTAAACAAAGGCCTCCCAGGCTTTTGTATCTGATAAATCACTTCAAAGTCAATTTTTATGCAATGTCGTGTTCTATAAATAGCATTGAAAAATTACAAACACTTGACCCTCTTTCATTTTTCATAGAGGATGACCCAAACAAAATGCCACCCATTCAATCGTTAATAAAATTCACTATCCTTCATGCAATCTAACCATATTTGGTACAAATAAACTTCAGTTTATGCCTGACTAGTCCACCAAGTTTCGGTCATGAATATCCGACAGTCTTTGTTTTATAACCATCCAAGGATATGCAGGGACACTTAAGCGATCGTCTCATCAGTATGGGGTGTAATTCTGAATGGGCGTTACGTTCATCGGACTTTACCACCCCCATCAATTTTAATTAGTGTGTGGTGGAGTATCTCAAAGATAATACCTATCAAAACAATCCCCAGAATATTCTTGAACTGAAGAGGCCCATCACAACCAAAATGATGTCAATACCGAGAGAGTAGTGTGTTAGAGTTAATGACAATTTTGCATGTTGTATCCAGGTGTTCTTCTCATTGAACAACGATACAAAAGAGTGTTGGACATTCTTAACCGAAACTTGTTGGACAAGGCAGGCATCTACTGAAATTTATTTGTACTAAATATGGTTGGATTGCGGAAAGGATTGTCATTTTTATTAACGATTCCATAGGTGACATTGGGGGGGGGGCCTATAGTTTGTTTTTATTTTTTTACTTTCGTGTCCGTATTTACAGTTGAAATGAGTTGTATATAGGTGTGTCTGCAATGAAAAAGTGTATATTTAGAGCATATCATTGACAAAGACTGTTAGACCATCATGAATAAAACTTGATGGACAAGTCATATTTTATTTTGGGTCACCCTGTAGTGTCTCCTATCCAGTTGAACATGTGAGCAGGGACAATTTTTTTTCATAATCGACTTAAAATCAGCCATAAATACTCGACCTACTACTACTACTACTACCATTTTTCCATGTCGAATATATATATATATATATATATATATATATATATATATATATATATATATATATATATATATATATATATTCTATTAACTCAAATAGAAACAGGTGGTTGGTTGACAAAAAAAGGAATAGACAGAGTACACATTACTAAAGCAACCCTCATCTAAAAAAATTCCGAAACATAATATCAAATCGGTACGGACCCGAAATTATACGAAGATTGGAAACAAATCGAAAAACTCTATCAGATTCCAGAGTTCGACATAGTACACCTGAAAGGTCGGAGGTTACATCGGCCGAAATGTTGTGATAAAAACATCCAAGATGAGAACAGTAGTCCGAATATACCAAATTCTACAGTAGTCTTTACGATGTCAATGGCAGAGTTAGAATCTCACGTGAGTCTACAGGATTTTTTTTTTGAACTGGATGCGTGTTTTATAAATTGAAAGAAATTAACATAACAGAATGACATGCAATAAAACATTACATAAATATTTTTTTTTTAAAACTAAGTCACCATTGTTTTATAATCCGCAAAACAAGTAGATATAAAGGGTATTCGGCATTAGTTCAAAGCGAATTATTTTTGCTGAAAAACAATTTCTAATGTTTGTTTTTGTCCATAAAAACAATACGTAAATACATGCATCGTGGTTACTTACTCTCTTGTGCAAATACTAAGTAGCATTTTCGTCCAATAAAATATCACACAGATCTTTATTTTCCGTATAGCCATAAAGCGGTTGATGTTAGGTACAGATGGAAATTGACATACCCAGGTACTTAACCAAAATCAGACCGATAGAGGCAGGGGTAGTGCAGCCAGTCGATAAAGGATGGGCATATTGGTGTGGCCTTGTTCTCTGTCGGTCTGGGGTGTGGTCCTGTGCAGTTCAAGGGTTCCCACTCTCCCAGGCTTTACCTTCTCGTCCTTTGAGAAGGAGTTAGGTTATTACTACTCGCCCGAGGCGCCCCTACCGGGGAATGCCGACGGGGCTGCCAGAGCGCTCTTCCTCTGGGACACTGACTTTTCAAATCTCACTTTACTTGACCTTGTGTCTAATCTTCCCGCCGTAGAAGGAGGATAAATAACATACCAGATATTCTACCAACACGGCTCAAAGAGCAGGTTTTTTAAATGGTACGTTACGTTGATCGTGTGCGCATATTTGAGGGTCGTGAAACGATCTCATGATGAAATTTGTTTTGGGAGCAACGGATACGGAATGTCTCCAGCCTCCTGATTTGGTGTGAAGCAAGAATACAACACCCATTAAATAAAATCTTCCATCCTTTTTTCTTTCTTTTTTTTAATTTTCTTATCTTTTTTGTTTTTACTTGGGATGGGTCATCCTATCGGATGCCAGACATTCACTCGCTATTTCAGAGACTCCAACTGAGAAAGATTTTAACCGTTCCTTTAAGCGGAATTGTTTGTATCTCACTTGCACTTGGTTCGCGGGGTATATTCGCCAGGTAGTTTTTTTTTTCTTGAGACCAGTTTCTCTTATAATTACTGGAATGATGGAGATCTTCTTCAGATGTCAGTTTCTTTTCATGTCGCACATAAGACCTTGGTATTTCGTTATCTTCTCCCGCTCAGGTGTGTCTAGGCCAGCATCATTAGCGACACTGACTTCAACTAAAGTTTCTACTTTCTCTCTCTTGTCCCATATCACTATGTCAGGTTTAATAGCTCTGTTTTCTAGGTATGTAGCCGTGGGAATTGCATAATAAACAGCAATGTGTATTCATTTGTATATATATATATATATATATATATATATATATATATATATATATATATATATATATATATATATATATGTATATATATATATATATATATATATGTACATTGGTCGTATCACACAAAAGTTAACGAGTACAGAATTTCTCGACGAAAGAGGGAAGGGAGAACGCAAATCTATTTCCATAACGTTTTCAGTCTTTCTTTTTTTCGTTTCTGCTTCCTGTACCAATTTATACGTTTTTTTTTATCTTTCCAGTTCGGAACGTGTTCTTTCTTATTTCTTTATATGAACGACAATTATTCTCTTTTATTGTTTAACGTCTTAGATGTTTTTAACATCCGGTGTTTGATCCCCCCCCCCCCCCGCCCCTCGATCTCATCTGTCACAACTTTTTTTATATTTAGCCCACCGCCTACCTCCAAATAAAAGAAAGAAAATTAAAGGAAGAAAATCAATTTTTAAAAGTCATGATTGTTATGTTTTTTCCTTTCGGTTATCAGGAAGGACTCGCGGTTTTTGTTTGTTCTTTTTTTCAATTTGCGATAGTTCAGTTCTATCCTATTGAAAAATTTATTTTATAAAAGGTATTAGAAAAAAACTTACATTTGAAATCAAATAGGAAGTCAGACAACCCCACCGTCTGAAATGAATACGAAAAGAAATCCTCACTCTAAATAAAAGTAAACGTTAGGTGTTTTTTCTTTAAGTTATCAGAAATGATAATACTTATCCAGATTAGGACCCAAGCTAAAATCGACTTGGGTCCTAATCTGAAAAAGTACCGAAATAATAATAATAATAATAATAATAATAATAATAATAATAATAATAATAATAATAATAATAATTCATGTATGATGTAATTCTATGATTTTATATGGATATTAGTGCGAGCACAGGCAAAGCATAATTTTTCCGTCAATTTTTACGGGGGTGTACACTAGTATATATATATATATATATATATATATATATATATATATATATATATATATATATATATATATATATATATATATTGAAATATATAATTATCCACGGACACGTGTTTCAGCGTTATACGGCTCACCAGCGTGGCTGATGTTAGCGAGATTCGATACCTCGACCACAGAGGCTGTCGTTGTGAGCCTTTAGCGTGAGGTCACGGAATTGTCGCCTTAAAAAGTAAAAATAGAATAGAATATATATATATATATATATATATATATATATATAAGGTATGGGTTGGTCGTTCAATTTCAAAGTATTGCAGGGTTAGTTAATAAAACCCTGCAATACTTTAAAATTGAACGACCAACCCATACATTATCAAGACTAGCGAGCCAATGCTTCGTTCTGCACCGGAATTTGAATCATAACCGCCAACAACAACAACAACAGCGGAGACATCGCACCAAAGACGTTTATCAAGTAACAAAGAAATAAGTTTGTTTATTCTTGTTTTTTTTTGATGAAAAAAAAATGACTCAATACTGGTCACCCTTGATGATGGAATTTTATTCCGAAATTAATAGGATTAATGTAAAAAAAAAAAAAATTAATTAATCTTGTATTGCCAATGGCTTTTATTTCAATTTTATATATATAATGTTTTAAAGTAAATATTAATCATATATAATCATAATATTTTAAGTAAATATTAATCATATATATATATATATATATATATATATATATATATATATATATATTAGAATGTACACGCATATGGAACTGTACACGGTCACCTTAGTCATACTAGTTTTGTTGTAAGGTATGTCATTTTATCTAATACATGTACATTACGCACTACCAGTTCGTGTTTCTCACATTGAGAATGGTAAACATTATCTAGGGGATAATCTTTACGCGTGCAATTGTCAGTCCGCAACCCGTTTTGACGATATCAGTTATTGTGGGCAGGTGTCATCGTCGTCGTTGTTCTCCCACATACATCACTTACTATTTCCAAATGGTCACCCATCTAGTACTGACCAGGCACAACGTCGCTTAACTTCAGTATGTATCCAGATCCGTAAATCTTCCAGCGCTAGCTGTTGCCAGTCGAATACGGCTCTTGTGTTGCATTCTCAACCTTGTGTCATACATGCAGCAACGAAGTTGCCACCATCATCATAGAAACATTAAAGTTCAGAAATTGTTAATTACACGTCGCCCTGTAACTAAATCTTTTTATTCATACTTTCAAAAGGACAAACTCGACTCAAAACTGATGGAAGACAGCGGTCATTTATTCAATGTGATCTTCGTTCCAAATCATTGACCATTGTGTGAGGGGGAAAGACCGACACACAGAGAGAAAGAGAGAGAGAGAGAAATCACTAATTAATTGTCAGCTCTAGCATTTCTAACTTTCTAGGATTTACCTTCTCTTTTTGAGAAGGGATTAGTTTATTGCTAGTCGCCTGAGGTGCCCCTACCGAGAAATACTGAGGGGGGGCTGCACAGGCATTTTTAGGCCAGAGTGCGCTTCTTCTAGTGCGTTGGCTTTCTAAAAACCTCACCTTACCTTGTATCTAACTACCTGCAGAGGAGGTACACAAATACTCTTAGCTGCACAAGGCATCGAAGCTTCGGGTTTTCTTTTGCGATGAAGAGAAACTGGGTCACCTGTGCTTTCCCGAACGTTTATGTGTCGCCCTCAACATGATATGCATTATTAATTATGTTAATGTACGCCTGTAAAGAAGTTGCGAGTAAGGGTGTGGTATGCTGCATAGTTTGCATGCTGAAAGTCAAGCAAGCATGCAGAGAGAGACCTGGCTTTTGCACTCAGACGAGGAAAGTTAAAAAAAAAATACTGTCTTCTCAACGGAAATTGATAGCGTGACATCTTCTGCTTTACGTCGTTGAGAGTCGAGAACCCGGATGCAGACTTTTTTCACTGCCACCATCTAAGATGGAGTAGGGTTGCCCCATCTGGGGAGGTGCCACTCAGACTCCCTTTCCTGCCTTGACAGAGTACAAAATTGACTTAGAAGTCTAGTTGGGGGGGGGGGTGATTTCTTCTTCTCCCTACTACCCGTTGCTCACAGAAAATACGTTGGTAGTCTCTCTCTACTCAATCGTTATATCTATGGAAGGTGCTCGACTGAGCCTTAATATTTTGTTCCTCCTTGTAAAATATCCACAGCAAGAACTTGCCTTTTTACCGCAACGGAAAGTGACTTTCCGTTCTCCCTCAAACTGCCTGGCGTCCGGCGCTATTTCCATAGACAGGGATTCTTTGCAAGGGTTTCCCGTTCGTAGAACACATCACAAAGGGACACAAAAAGTCGCTCAAAAGTTTTGTCTTTTTAAGTCACAAAACATCAAAATTACCCCCAAAATGTTGTACGCTACTTTTCCCTCGGACTTAAAACCGCAGATCGGCTTAACTTTAACACCGACTGTGTATCCAGCCGAGCTATGGTTTTCGTAAAGAGAAGGCTGTTGCGATCAAACGTAACGTCATACACTTTGGTACAAGCGAGAAATGCTGGAAAGTCAGACTGTCGATAATGAATTATAGCTTCTTTATAAGTATTAGAAAAAATTAAAAATTGAATTTAGAAAAATAAAAATAAGAACGTAATCCGATGTATACAGGGTGGGCAAAAATAAGGGTCCTATTTTTAAAAATTCATAACTTTTTTATTTATTTTTTTATTTATTTTTTTTTTTTAGAATAAGTAAAGGACCCCTTCCGAAGCAAGCATGAGCCGTATTAGCCCTAAGGAACGTACCCTCATTTAGAAAACATTATTTTTGCTTAAAAAACTCAAAACAGTGTAAAAAAACAATACTTTAGTTTTTGTAAGTTTTAAGAAGTGTTTTTCGGCTAAAATTTGTTTTGTTTATTTCAAAAAATCTCGGAAGGGTCAGTCTACACACACATAAAGTTTGGTGAGTTTAACTTTTATTTTGTGGAAGTTATTCAAATTCAAGTTATTCAAATTTAAAGATAGAACCCTTATTTTGGCCCACCCTGTACTAAAACTGAACTTTATTCAATGATAATTTAACAAAATAAAACAAGAATTAATTCAAAATGAATAATTAATGTGTGTGTTGTTGCGTTAACGTATATAAACATCAAGTTGTTTCGTTAATTTTGATTGTGAACAATCTGAAAACAATTTTCTTTACATATGTTATTAAAATAAAAACATGCAAAGTCAAGCGATACCGATTATCATTTTTTTTTAAGTTACAATATCAACCTGTTTGTCGCGTAGAAAATATTGTTGGTTACAATGTATGTAATTACGTGTGGTTTTTTAAACAAAATAAAATCAATTAGTACAATCATGAATTTTAGGAACAAACAAACAGTAATCAAACAAACAAATTAGAAACAAACGATAAATATATTTTTTTAATTACACCAAACGATGATTAAAAACTGATTAAATAATGAACTTTGTAAATGTTATAAAATCTGTCCATACAAAAAGTATTTGTAAACAAATATATAAACAAAATTAATTTATTGTTCATTTCACTTGGTTTGAATTGTATTTCTTGTCCTGGAATAAAATTATTTTTATAGTGTTCAGAATGTAACTTTAATTCAATGTTTTAATCATTGTATTTTTCTTTTGTCTGGCACCAAACATATTTGAACTGTTTAAGAATTTTATTACAAATAACTTTTTTGACACAAAAATAAACTTTGAACATTCTTTTTATACAAAAAAGAGACATATTTTAGCGGGATTTAAAGACAAAACTGAAGAGGTTTCTTGTCAATATTATTTTATGACTAAGAAATTTAAAAAAAAATATGGTGACGAGTAAAATCTCGGCGTAAATGTCCAATTTTGTATTCGTTTAAAACTAAATTAGAATTTTATATCAGGACAAACAAACCGTTTTGTTATGCAGACTTGTTATTGTATAAAAAAATATTTCAAATTTTATAAAAAAGGGGACAAAGGCTAGTAGTTTGGTTCTTATTTAAGATTTTCCTATCAAGACAGGTTTGTCATCCATCTTGAATTTTAGTCTAAAAGAGCTTTTTTTATATAGTTTTACTTTCAAACAAGTATCAGACTTTTGGATAAAACGTGTGTACGTTTACTAGTATATGTTTTAGCATGGGTGAATGAGTGCGAGTACAAGCAACCTTGTCGTGTATGAAACAAAGAAAGTTCACAAAGTGTACTCTAGAATAACCTGGCACCAGGGGGTAGGGATTGACTGGTGACGTTAGAAAGGGAAAGACTCAGACGATGTGCAGATGAGATCCCACGAATGTGATGTCACGTGGGACTAAAGTGGCGAAGAACGGTCGCTAGAACAATGTTTTCAAGACGAAATAACTGAGTCTTGAGCGTGGTCATAAGCGCATCTGTCTGTCTATCTGTCTATCTCATTCCCCAGTAGCCATCTTAGGTGAGGCAATCTGTCTCTCTCATACTTAGTTAATTGTAAATTATACTTCTGACCTATTTAATCTCGTCTCTTAATAAACCTCAATTTCGATACGATGTCTTCGCTCGATTATTCTTACTCTAATTCAATGAAGAACCTATACGCACGACGACGATGAGCTAAATAGAGACGACACGACGCTAAGAAGAAGATTTGAAACGGCGATGAAACGACAACACGGGTTCCGAGAAAGAAAAGATGACTCCCATCTTTAAACCAACAAGACTCCCACCTTGAAACCAAAAAGACTTCCACTTTGAAACCAAAAAGACTTCCACCTTGAAACCAACAAGACTTCCACCTTGAAACCAAAAAGACTTCCACCTTGAAACCAAAAAGACTTCCACCTTGAAACCAACAAGACTTCCACCTTGAAACCAAAAAGACTCCTACCTTGAAACCAACAAGACTTCCACCTTGAAACCAAAAAGACTTCCACCTTGAAACCAACAAGACTTCCACCTTGAAACCAACAAGACTTCCACCTTGAAACCAACAAGACTTCCACCTTGAAACCAACAAGACTTCCACCTTGAAACCAACAAGACTTCCACCTTGTAACCAAAAAGACTTCCACCTTGAAACCAACAAGACTTCCACCTTGAAACCAAAAAGACTTCCACCTTGAAACCAACAAGACTTCCACCTTGAAACCAACAAGACTTCCACCTTGAAACCAAAAAGACTTCCACCTTGAAACCAACAAGACTTCCACCTTGAAACCAACAAGACTGCCACCTTGAAACCAACAAGACTTCCACCTTGAAACCAACAAGACTGCAACCTTGAAACCAACAAGACTTCCACCTTGAAACCAACAGGACTGCAATCTTGAAACCAAAAAGACTTCCACCTTGAAACAAACAAGACTTCCACCTTGAAACCAACAAGACTTCCACCTTGAAATCAAAAAGACTTCCACCTTGAAACCAACAAGACTTCCACCTTGAAACCAACAAGACTGCAACCTTGAAACCAAAAAGACTTCCACCTTGAAACCAACAAGACTTCCACCTTGAAACCAACAAGACTTCCACCTTGAAACCAAATAGACTTCCACCTTGAAACCAACAAGACTACAACCGTGAAACCAACAAGACTTCCACCTTGAAACCAACAAGACTTCCACCTTGAAACCAACAAGACTTCCACCTTGAAACCAACAAGACTTCCACCTTGAAACCAACAAGACTGCAACCTTGAAACCAACAAGACTTCCACCTTGAAACCAACAAGACTGCAACCTTGAAACCAAAAAGACTTCCACCTTGAAACCAACAAGACTGCAACCTTGAAACCAAAAAGACTTCCACCTTGAAACCAACAAGACTTCCACCATGAAACCAACAAGACTTCCACCTTGTAACCAAAAAAATTTCTACCTTGTAACCAAAAAGACTCCTACCTTGAAACCAACAAGACTGCAACCTTGAAACCAACAAGACTTCCACCTTGACACCAACAAGACTTCCACCTTGAAACCAACAAGACTTCCACCTTGAAACCAAAAAGACTTCCACCTTGAAACCAACAAGACTGCAACCTTGAAACCAAAAAGACTTCCACCTTGAAACCAACAAGACTTCCACCTTGAAACCAACAGGACTGCAACCTTGAAACCAACAAGACTTCCACCTTGAAACCAACAAGACTGCAACCTTGAAACAAAAAAGACTTCCACCTTGAAACCAACAAGACTGCAACCTTGAAACCAAAAAGACTTCCACCTTGAAACCAACAAGACTTCCACCTTGAAACCAAAAAGACTTCCACCTTGAAACCAAAAAGACTTCCACCTTGAAACCAACAAGACTTCCACCTTGAAACCAACAAGACTGCAACCTTGTAACCAACAAGACTTCCACCTTGAAACCAACAAGACTTCCACCTTGAAACCAACAAGACTTCCACCTTGAAACCAACAAGACTGCAACCTTGAAACCAACAAGACTTCCACCTTGAAACCAACAAGACTGCAACCTTGAAACCAAAAAGACTTCCACCTTGAAACCAACAAGACTGCAACCTTGAAACCAAAAAGACTTCCACCTTGAAACCAACAAGACTTCCACCTTGAAACCAACAAGACTTCCACCTTGAAACCAACAAGACTTCCACCTTGAAACCAACAAGACTTCCACCTTGAAACCAACAAGACTGCAACCTTGAAACCAACAAGACTTCCACCTTGAAACCAACAAGACTGCAACCTTGAAACCAACAAGACTTCCACCTTGAAACCAAAAAGACTTCCACCTTGAAACCAACAAGACTTCCACCTTGAAACCAACAAGACTTCCACCTTGAAACCAACAAGACTTCCACCTTGAAACCAAAAAGACTTCCACCTTGAAACCAACATAACTGCAAGCTTGAAACCAACAAGACTTCCACCTTGAAACCAAAAAGACTTCCACCTTTAAACCAACAAGACTTCCACCATGAAACCAACAGGACTGCAACCTTGAAACCAACAAGACTTCCACCTTGAAACCAACAAGACTGCAACCTTGAAACCAAAAAGACTTCCACCTTGAAACCAACAAGACTTCCACCTTGAAACCAACAAGACTTCCACCTTGAAACCAAAAAGACTTCCACCTTGAAACCAACAAGACTTCCACCTTGAAACCAACAAGACTGCAACCTTGAAACCAAAAAGACTTCCACCTTGAAACCAACAAGACTTCCACCTTGAAACCAACAAGACTTCCACCTTGAAACCAACAAGACTGCAACCTTGAAACCAACAAGACTTCCACCTTGAAACCAACAAGACTTCCACCTTGAAACCAAAAAGACTTCCACCTTGAAACCAACAAGACTTCCACCTTGTAACCAACAAGACTTCCACCTTGAAACCAAAAAGACTTCCACCTTGAAACCAACAAGACTTCCACCTTGAAACCAAAGAGACTTCCACCTTGAAACCAACAAGACTTCCACCTTGAAACCAAAAAGACTTCCACCTTGGAACCAACAAGACTTCCACCTTGAAACCAACAAGACTGCAACCTTGTAACCAACAAGACTTCCACCTTGAAACCAACAAGACTTCCACCTTGAAACCAACAAGACTTCCACCTTTAAACCAACAAGACTTCCACCTTGAAACCAACAAGACTTCCACCTTGAAACCAACAAGACTGCAACCTTCAAACCAAAAAGACTTCCACCTTGAAACCAACAAGACTGCAACCTTGAAACCAACAAGACTTCCACCTTGAAACCAACAAGACTGCAACCTTGAAACCAAAAAGACTTCCACCTTGAAACCAACAAGACTTCCACCATGAAACCAACAAGACTTCCACCTTGAAACCAACAAGACTGCAACCTTGAAACCAACAGGACTGCAACCTTGAAACCAACAAGACTTCCACCTTGAAACCAACAAGACTTCCACCTTGAAACCAACAAGACTGCAACCTTGAAACCAACAAGACTTCCACCTTAAAACCAAAAAGACTTCCACCTTGAAACCAACAAGACTTCCACCTTGAAACCAACAAGACTTCCACCTTGAAACCCACAAGACTTCCACCTTGAAACCAACAAGACTGCAACCTTGAAACCAACAAGACTTCCACCTTGAAACCAAAAAGACTTCCACCTTGAAACCAACAAGACTTCCACCTTGAAACCAACAAGACTTCCACCTTTAAACAAACAAGACTTCTACCTTGAAACCAACAAGACTGCAACCTTGAAACCAACAAGACTTCCACCTTGAAACCAAAAAGACTTCCACCTTGAAACCAACAAGACTTCCACCTTGAAACCAAAAAGACTTCCACCTTGAAACCAACAAGACTTCCACCTTGAAACCAAAAAGACTTCCACCTTGAAACCAAAAAGACTTCCACCTTGTAACCAAAAAGACTTCCACCTTGAAACCAACAAGACTTCCACCTTGAAACCAAAAAGACTTCCACCTTGAAACCAACAAGACTTCCACCTTGAAACCAAAAAGACTTCCACCTTGAAACCAACAAGACTTCCACCTTGAAACCAACAAGACTTCCACCTTGAAACCAACAAGACTGCAACCTTGAAACCAACAAGACTTCCACCTTGAAACCAACAAGACTGCAACCTTGAAACCAAAAAGACTTCCACCTTGAAACCAACAAGACTGCAACCTTGAAACCAAAAAGACTTCCACCTTGAAACCAACAAGACTTCCACCTTGAAACCAAAAAGACTTCCACCTTGAAACCAACAAGACTTCAACCTTGAAACCAACAAGACTGCAACCTTGAAACCAACAAGACTTCCACCTTGAAACCAACAAGACTGCTACCTTGAAACAAAAAAGACTTCCACCTTGAAACCAACAAGACTGCAACCTTGAAACCAAAGAGACTTCCACCTTGAAACCAACAAGACTTCCACCTTGAAACCAACATAACTTCCACCTTGAAACCAACAAGACTTCCACCTTGAAACCAACAAGACTGCAACCTTGTAACCAACAAGACTTCCACCTTGAAACCAACAAGACTGCAACCTTGAAACCAACAAGACTTCCACCTTTAAACCAACAAGACTTCCACCTTGAAACCAACAAGACTTCCACCTTGAAACCAACAAGACTTCCACCTTGAAACCAACAAGACTTCCACCTTGAAACCAACAAGACTGCAACCTTGAAACCAAAAAGACTTCCACCTTGTAACCAACAAGACTTCCACCTTGAAACCAAAAAGACTTCCACCTTGAAACCAACAAGACTTCCACCTTGAAACCAACAAGACTTCCACCTTGAAACCAACAAGACTGCAACCTTGAAACCAACAAGACTGCAACCTTGAAACCAACAAGACTTCCACCTTGGAACCAACAAGACTTCCACCTTGAAACCAACAAGACTGCAACCTTGAAACCAACAAGACTTCCACCTTGAAACCAACAAGACTTCCACCTTGAAACCAACAAGACTTCCACCTTGAAACCAACAAGACTTCCACCTTGAAACCAACAAGACTGCAACCTTGAAACCAACAAGACTTCTACCTTGAAACCAAAAAGACTTCCACCTTGAAACCAACAAGACTTCCACCTTGAAACCAACAAGACTTCCACCTTGAAACCAACAAGACTTCTACCTTGAAACCAACAAGACTACAACCTTGAAACCAACAAGACTTCCACCTTGAAACCAAAAAGACTTCCACCATGAAACCAACAAGACTTCCACCTTGAAACCAAAAAGACTTCCACCTTGCAACCAACAAGACTTCCACCTTGAAACCAAAAAGACTTCCACCTTGAAACCAACAAGACTTCCACCTTGTAACCAACAAGACTTCCACCTTGAAACCAACAAGACTTCAACCTTGAAACCAAAAAGACTTCCCCCCTGTAAACCAACAAGACTTCCACCTTGAAACCAACAAGACTTCCACCTTGAAACCAACAAGACTTCCACCTTGACACCAACAAGACTTCCACCTTGAAACCAACAAGACTTCCACCTTGAAACCAACAAGACTGCAACCTCGAAACCAAAAAGACTTCCACCTTGAAACCAACAAGACTTCCACCTTGAAACCAACAAGACTTCCACCTTGAAACCAAAAAGACTTCCACCTGGAAACCAACAAGACTGCAACCTTGAAACCAAAAAGACTTCCACCTTGAAACCAACAAGACTGCAACCTTGAAACCAACAAGACTTTCACCTTGAAACCAACAAGACTTCCACCTTGAAACCAAAAAGACTTCCACCTTGAAACCAACAAGACTTCCACCTTGAAACCAACAAGACTGCAACCTTGAAACCAACAAGACTTCCACCTTGAAACCAACAAGACTGCAACCTTGAAACCAAAAAGACTGCAACCTTGAAACCAACAAGACTTCCACCTTGAAACCAACAAGACGTCCACCTTGAAACCAACAAGACTGCAACCTTGAAACCAACAAGACTGCAACCTTGAAACCAAAAAGACTTCCACCTTGGAACCAACAAGACTTCCACCTTGAAACCAACAAGACTGCAACCTTGAAACCAACAAGACTTCCACCTTGAAACCAAAAAGACTTCCACCTTGAAACCAACAAGACTTCCACCTTGAAACCAACAAGACTTCCACCTTGAAACCAACAAGACTTCCACCTTGAAACCAACAAGACTGCAACCTTGAAACCAACAAGACTTCCACCTTGAAACCAAAAAGACTTCCACCTTGAAACCAACAAGACTTCCACCTTGAAACCAACAAGACTTCCACCTTGAAACCAACAAGACTTCTACCTTGAAACCAACAAGACTACAACCTTGAAACCAACAAGACTTCCACCTTGAAACCAAAAAGACTTCCACCTTGAAACCAACAAGACTTCCACCTTGAAACCAAAAAGACTTCCACCTTGAAACCAACAAGACTTCCACCTTGAAACCAACAAGACTTCCACCTTGACACCAACAAGACTTCCACCTTGAAACCAACAAGACTTCCACCTTGAAACCAACAAGACTGCAACCTCGAAACCAAAAAGACTTCCACCTTGAAACCAACAAGACTTCCACCTTGAAACCAACAAGACTTCCACCTTGAAACCAAAAAGACTTCCACCTGGAAACCAACAAGACTGCAACCTTGAAACCAAAAAGACTCCCACCTTGAAACCAACAAGACTGCAACCTTGAAACCAACAAGACTTTCACCTTGAAACCAACAAGACTTCCACCTTGAAACCAACAAGACTTCCACCTTGAAACCAACAAGACTTCCACCTTGAAACCAACAAGACTGCAACCTTGAAACCAACAAGACTTCCACCTTGAAACCAACAAGACTTCCACCTTGTAACCAAAAAGACTTCTACCTTGAAACCAACAAGACTTCCACCTTGTAACCAAAAAGACTTCCACCTTGAAACCAAAAAGACTTCCACCTTGAAACCAACAAGACTTCCACCTTGTAACCAACAAGACTTCCACCTTGAAACCAACAAGACTTCCACCTTGAAACCAACAAGACTTCCACCTTGAAACCAACAAGACTTCTACCTTGAAACCAACAAGACTACAACCTTGAAACCAACAAGACTTCCACCTTGAAACCAAAAAGACTTCCACCTTGAAACCAACAAGACTTCCACCTTGAAACCAAAAAGACTTCCACCTTGAAACCAACAAGACTTCCACCTTGAAACCAAAAAGACTTCCACCTTGAAACCAACAAGACTTCCACCTTGTAACCAACAAGACTTCCACCTTGAAACCAACAAGACTTCCACCTTGAAACCAAAAAGACTTCCCCCCTGTAAACCAACAAGACTTCCACCTTGAAACCAACAAGACTTCCACCTTGAAACCAACAAGACTTCCACCTTGACACCAACAAGACTGCAACCTCGAAACCAAAAAGACTTCCACCTTGAAACCAACAAGACTTCCACCTTGAAACCAACAAGACTTCCACCTTGAAACCAAAAAGACTTCCACCTGGAAACCAACAAGACTGCAACCTTGAAACCAAAAAGACTGCAACCTTGAAACCAACAAGACTGCAACCTTGAAACCAACAAGACTTCCACCTTGAAACCAACAAGACTTCCACCTTGAAACCAACAAGACTGCAACCTTGAAACCAACAAGACTTCCACCTTGAAACCAACAAGACTGCAACCTTGAAACCAACAAGACTTCCACCTTGAAACCAACAAGACTGCAACCTTGAAACCAAAAAGACTGCAACCTTGAAACCAACAAGACTTCCACCTTGAAACCAACAAGACTTCCACCTTGAAACCAAAAAGACTTCCACCTTGAAACCAACAAGACTTCCACCTAGAAACCAACAAGACTGCAACCTTGAAACCAACAAGACTTCCACCTTGAAACCAACAAGACTTCCACCTTGAAACCAACAAGACTTCCACCTTGAAACCAACAAGACTGCAACCTTGAAACCAACAAGACTTCCACCTTGAAACCAACAAGACTTCCACCTTGTAACCAACAAGACTTCCACCTTGAAACCAACAAGACTTCCACCTTGAAACCAAAAAGACTTCCACCTTGAAACCAACAAGACTTCCACCTTGAAACCAAAAAGACTTCCACCTTGTAACCAAAAAGACTTCCACCTTGAAACCAACAAGACTTCCACCTTGAAACCAAAAAGACTTCCACCTTGAAACCAACAAGACTTCCACCTTGAAACCAAAAAGACTTCCACCTTGAAACCAACAAGACTTCCACCTTGAAACCAAAAAGACTTCCACCTTGAAACCAACAAGACTTCCACCTTGAAACCAACAAGACTTCCACCTTGTAACCAAAAAGACTTCTACCTTGAAACCAACAAGACTTCCACCTTGTAACCAAAAAGACTTCTACCTTGAAACCAAAAAGACTTCCACCTTGAAACCAACAAGACTTCCACCTTGAAACCAACATGAACAAAACCATCAGTATTTTTTTTTAAATACCAATCAATTACTATATACAGAGACAGAAATAACTATCGTCATATCTCCACTAACAAACCAAATGTAGCGTGTTTCAGTGCCTTTCGAAGCGTTTTTAGTGCTAGCCTAGCACCAACCATAGTGACGTCACCAGAAAAACGCAACTCCGTGCACAAGCTTTCTTTTTACGAAGGCCACGACCGAACCGTTACAATCGGCATTTTCTTTATATGGTTTTCTATGTTTAGGCTGACGAATCGACGGAAATATAAAGTGCAAAGTGTATTGAGTCGAAAGGTCAAGGAGTGTTTGGCATTCTTACAAGAAAGGATCGTCAGTCTAAAGTATAACTATATTTTTTAATTCGAATAATTTCCATTCGTACGGGAAGTTCTTTATAGATAATAAAAATGGCAACGCCACAAAAGCACACCCGTCGATAACGGAATATAAAAACTAAATAATTAATTTTTCCATAGGAAATAAAAAGGTCGTTGTGCTGCAGAATAATCATCTAAATATTTAAGTACTTACGGAGATTCCTGAGTCGTGACGCACGTAGCAACCCGAATGCTCGGCTAACAGGGGGGGGGGGTATCTTCCCCCAGAAGAGATCATGTGTTAAATTGTTGTTTGAAGGGTGAGAAAGAAGACTGCAAGTGGAGGCGGAAGCCAATAAATTGGGTTTTTAAAATATTTTCTTTAATTTTTCTTGAAGTTGTGTTGCCACATGAACTTATGGTTAAGGTTAGTTTAGGGTTAAGGTTAGTGGAAGTGTTCCAGTGTTTTTGGTTTGTTTTGTTTGTGTAGGAAAAAGAAGACTGCAAATCTCGTCGAAACTCGAGAATCTCCGTTATGACTATTCTACATGTGTACCAATAACAATTAAATTGATATTCTTTTTTTTTCTAAATTTCTTTTTGATAAATTGGTGCTTAAAAATAATCACAATAATTTTATTCTAATTCTGCGTCTAGGAATTGAACTCGCGACTTTTGAGCGCCAATTGTCAATCATCCAGTTAAAACTAAACGATTTTACTGCTTGGAATACAGCTAGAATCGGACTTTTTAAAAGATACTTTTTGCCCTCTTAAAATCATGAGAGTAAACGGAACCACTTCGATTACTTAAAGAAGGATGTTGTATATAAGAAGAGAGAAGTATTAACGAAAGAGGAACGAAATGACAGTATTGAAATGTACATCTTTTTCGTTTTGCATATCTGTTGCGTTTACAGCATTGTATCATACATGCAGAAACCCAAATGACCATAATTATTACAAAAACGCATGAAAATTCACAATTCTTATCCATACATTGTTAGCTGCTTGTTCTTGCACGCACCCCTACTTGATCCTTCCAGTTGAAATCAAAGCTCCTTATTTACACTTTCGAAAAGGACTATGTAAACCCAAGACTGGTGGAAGACAGAAGAAGTTTATTCAATTTGATCTTCGTTCCAAATTACTGACAAGTGAGGAGAGAGTGAGAGAGAGAGAAAATCACCGATCAATTATATCTTGTTAGTGCGTCTCAATTTTTGATTTTCTCATGTTCACTGGTCGCGTGCTTCCAAGGAACTGGTCCCGTCTCCCTCTTACTTTTTCTTTGAACCATGTGACGTCATATTCATTTAGATGAATTCCTACAGGCTAGTAATCTTGACCTCTAGTTCAGTAAGTTGACCGCGACTGAACTTTCATTTCCTGTTTTCTCGACTAACCGTTTCATATACTAGTTGATTTACTTGCCAACTATTTAGCATGTTTAACAATCGCAATGGGACCATATCAGTTCAAGATGGCGTTGGTTATCTCACACATTATATCTCGTGTTGATGGCTTTCAACTTCTGGAACTGAGTATTTTGGTGCTTCTCAATGCAGCAAGATTCAACATGGGGTCAATTTAATGTGGGTGAAATCAAGCCCACAAGATAGGGCCACTCTGAAAGGGTACAAAAAAATAGCCGAGAGCGAACACAACGGTATTCCACGGTAGAGACGCCATAGGCAACCGGCATTAAACCAACCCTCTTGTCGAAGAAGGAGATAATGCCATGGAGGATGGCCTCCTATTACAGAGCCAAACCATACCTTATTCAGACAAATAAAGGTTCTGGTTCCACAGCAAGTTAATCCTTACGTTTTCAGAACTGTTGCCGCTTGTTGGCCATGATGGCAATGATGATTGCCGACGCTGCTGTTTCCCGAAGAGGATCTAAAATGCGCCTATTTTTATAAATTTTAAAGCTCGGATTCTGAAAATGTTATCGTGTTATGATTGACAAAGTTCTAGTGCTGGTGTTCTTGCTTTGCTCTGATTGGTCGTGACTGAAGTGTGGATGCGCTCAGCGAGACAGAATTTGGTAGTTTTTGTCACATGGAAGTAGTCTGTCGAGTCGACCACCTCTGATTAAGTTTACAATGACAGAGTATCAGCTAGATACACCACCTACCTAGCAATTTGATAAATATATAGCAACATTAGATTGCTAAGTAAGGTAATAACAGAGTGAAAAATTCATATTTTCGTTTTGTGTAAAGATAGAACACCAAAATACAAAAGAGTTCGTTCTGTTATATTTCATTTCTTCAAATCTTTTTTAAAACTATGATACCACCTACATGCTAAACACGCAGAGTTTCCCCCCTTCCCTCATCTTTCCCCAGTCTCTCAAAATCCATGCTACACCTCACCACGACAAAAATCTCAGCCCCCTCCCCACTTTCATTTCTCCCACCCTAAGGAAAATTCATTAATATTCTCACCCCACCCGATTTTACTGCTGCTTTAATGGTACCGACTCAAAGCTATCCATATTCATTTCATTCTTCGCCACTACTGATTCTCACAGCCTGAACTCTCCTCCAGCGCTCACAGTAGCCACGGCTACTACTTTTCCTTTATCACTCTATCATGTCAACCCAAAATTTCGACGTACTTGCATGACATTTTTCTTCAAATTATTATCCTGAGGAAGTCTTACAATAAAGACGAAACGTTGATGAATATATAAAAGAAATATTTCTTTTTTTTTTTCCTTTTTCATTTCCCATATATATATATATATATATATATATATATATATATATATATATATATATATATATATATATATATATATATATATATATATATATAACTTTGAAATTTTAGAATCAGTTAACATGACGCGAGATTTTGTTACACAAATGAAATATTTATTAAATTATTTTTTTCTTTCTTTTTTTATAAATCCCAAATTTTCGGTTTTCAAAAACCTTAATCATTAATTCATTTGTGTAACAAAATCTCGCGTCATGTTAACTGATTCTAAAATTTCAAAGTTATCGTTTCAATCGGCGCTTCTAAACCGTAGTTGAATTTGAATTTCATTATCGTACACATGCGTTTCAGTACGCGAAAACTACTGTTTATATACTCAAACGTTCCAATGGACGATGTCCAATTATATTTTGGCACAAATTGGTCGATGATAAAATAATCCAGGGAAAATTGTGTCCCCAAGTGCATCAGATAAAATGTACTTTAATTTTTTAATATATAATTGTTGCTGCCAAAATGTTCTTGGCACGTTTGCAGTTGAAGGTAATCCAAAGGTTAATATATCTTTGTAAGCGAGCAGACTGCCATGTTTGTCTTTGAATTCAATATGGCATTTGCCAGAGCTGATTAAGTTCCAAAGTCCAAAAAGGGCGTCGTTCAAATATTTATTTAGATGAAACACGTGTCATTACGTGTGCATCGAGAAATATGACTTTCTAGTTCGTTTCTTTAAAGGACCAGATGATTTTTCAACAAAAAGTTTTAGACTTTGATTAGAGGAATTTAAAAAAGATTGTTTCTTTCGATAAGAGATTATTCATTCCTAACAGAGAAATTGGCTAAAATCTGTCGTTAAACTCTATTTATGTGGAAGCGGTTGGTTTGTAGATATACCATGATGTATTGTCACTTGACTTCCCACTTCCGGAACGATACATATCTGTTTTATTTATTGACAGATCACTTATCGGAAAATGTTGACTTTGAACCCTATCTGAACTCAATGGCTTACGTGATCCTTAACGACAAAAGTATTTCTTTCTTTTCCTTTTATTTGCGTAGAAAGGAGGAAGCAGGGTGGATTATTAATATGTTCTTACCTTTCTTTCTCTTGTCGGAGATAAGTGAGTCAATGGTGTATGGTGGCGGAGAGGCTGATTGTTTTTGTTTTTTTCGTGCTTGTTTTGTTTCATAAGAAGATACGAGTTAAATTAGGAGGTTTATTTTTTTTCTTTTAATATTTAACTTTTGGAATTCTAGAAGTCGGAGTCGGAATTTTTAGAATCGTAAGAGTCGAACCTTGAAAATTTAAACTCTACGACCCTGATTTTTACATTTCTGTTATGTCTGGATGTTTATACGTTATCGGTTCAATTACAACTCAGAAAAATTAACGAAGTACGAAGTAGAACCTTTAAGAGATTTATTTTTAACAAACTCACTGATTAAATTGAAATGTAGAAAACCGCTGAACGCGAGATGCTTGTTTGATTGTGAAAACCGTTCTGTTTACTTTTTACTGTGTAGCAGACGTATTCCTTTTTCCAAGGGCGATAACTCTTTTCTCTGGTCCAAGGGAAATAACTCGATTCTGTTTTATTAGGTTGCCCTAACAATTTCATAATATTTGGAGCTTTACAAAAAAACTTTAAAGAAGGAACCGTGGAATTTAAATGTACATAGTTTCTTTCTTATCTTCATATTTGCACTAAATTTCTTAAATTTCATAAAAAAGTTTCTGTTGGTGTTTTTTTTTTTTAATTCTGCAAAGTTTGTATTATGCGGCATTTGAACTTTTCTTTTTCAGCATGTTCCACTACGCGGTGTCTATTTCATACCAGCCGCAGTGAAACTTTTATCTAGTGACGAGTGGTTTTTTTTCTGTAAAATCTAGAGATTTCGCTTGTTATCCACACACTAGCAATATTAGATAGCGTGTAGATAGGGTACACAAACACCAACATGTATCTACCAGTAACACATCCAAAACATAAGAAGACTTGTTTGAGACTGAAAACCATATTGACGACTTCTCAGAATACCTGATAATTAATAAATTAATTTTTCCCATTAAAAAAAATGGGAAAAATTAATTTATTAATTTTATAACTGTATGATGAACACAAGTCGCAACTCTATCCCCATGCTAAGTATACCATACCCCCTCGGCCTTGTGCTAAAAATCAATCGTTCATGAATGATATCCCTTGTTTGTTTGTTTTTTGTTTTTTACATTTAAATTAAATACAAATAACATAAAGTTACAAATAACCATTCAAGTAACATTAAAATAAATAAAAAAACGTGTATAGAAAACGATGAATATTATGCATATTCGTAATATTTTTTATATAGCGTACGAAAAGTTAAAATCTAGCGGTTTTCTGGAGATTTTTTGTTTTGATCTAGAGGGTTTGGTTTTGAAAATCTCAGTTGGCAACACTGACCACCCGAGGCATGGAGGTCAGCGCTTTAGTCTGAATGGGGTATGGTTTGGTTAGGTCTGAGGAGGCCATCCTCCCAGGCATTGCCTCCTCTTCTTTCTGAAAGTAAGGATTAGTTTATTCCCGATTGACTGAAGCGGGAAATGTCGACGGGTTAGTTCTCGGCTATTTTTGTAGCCTTCTAGAGTTCTCCCTCGGGGCAGCTAGATTTCTCCATTCATGTTAAATTGACTTGTACTAATAATTTGTTTTAAAAAAAAAGAAACAGTAAAATCAATCGTTAATGAATGATATACCTTGTTTATTTTTGTTTTTTTACATTTAAATTAAATTAAAATAACATTAAGTTACAAATAACAATTCAAGTAACATTAAAATAAAAAAAAACGCGTATAGAAAACGATGAATATTATGCATATTCGTAATATTGTTTATATAGCGTATGAAAAGTTAAAATCTAGCGGTTTTCTGGAGATTTTTTTGTTCCGATCTAGCGGGTTTGGAAAATCTACGTTGACAACCCTGACCAGTCGGAGCAGGGAGGCCGGTCTTTTATTCTGAATGAGGTATTGTTCAGTTCTATCCGAGGAGCCTATCCTCCCAGGCATTGTCCCCTCCCCCCTCCTTGTGAAATGGGAGATTAGTTTATTGTCGATCGTCTGGGGCGGGAAATGCCGACGGGTCAGTTCTCGACTATGTTTGTATCCTTCCAGATTTCCCCATTCACGTTAAACTGACTTCATGTCAAACCTTGCTGTAAATGGGAAGCAGGTACCCTCAGCCCTCACCGAATCCCTTACACTAATCCCCTTTAATAATCCTCTCTAATATGATAATCGTCGTTGTATATTTGTCCATTTGCGAATGGAGAAAGGAGTCTCCTATTGGTGTGTGTGTGTGTGTGTGGGTGTGTGTGTGTGTGTGTGTGGGGGGGGGGGTGTGTATGTGTGTGTGTGTGATCGATGTAAGTGTTCTTTCGTTGTTTGGTTAAGAGCTAAGTGTAGTATCTGTTTTGATGCTGCACTTAGTCTTTTCTGTCGTCGGTCAATGAAGAAGAAGTCCTTTCTTATAAATAGAGCTTAAAACATTACCGTAACAAAATAAGTACAGTTTTGACGGATGTCATAGATTTATGATTTACGTCAGGTTTCAAAACATTAATTCAAACATAAGCGATAATAAAAAATAAATAAATGGATAAACATTATCAATAGCGTTTGAAACTATTTTAATAGTCCAAAATAATTGTACGTATTGTATGTAGTTCTTTCACAATCATATAATCCTCCCAGCCTAACAAAAATAGAACTAATCTCAGTTTTAAGTCGACAACGACGGAATTCTATTTATGACGTCTTACTCGAGGTTGACACGTGGGTTCTCATTCGATCACCGAAGTTAAGCGACATTAATCTTGCTCGGTACCAGATGAGTGACCATTTGGGAATACCAAGCGCTGTATGTGGGAAAACGATGACACATTCCTGCGAAAACTGATGTTGAAATGGCGAGTTAATGAACTGAAATAAAATGTATTTGGCTCACGACTCAGAGTTAAAAGAATGCTTTACCACTGAGTGCAAACGGGACGCCGAATTATTCTTTCTTTTCTTTTCACCAACAACAATCCGACACTCATGTGAACGACCCCGTCGAGCAAAAAAAAATAAAACAAACACTCCTTTCATTCCGTCTTTTTTACGGTCAACATCGTCTATTTTGAATAATATGCGGCAATTTTAATTTTTGTCCCACTCAGGAGTGCCCCTTTCTTAGGGCGATGGATCCCCCCCCCCCTCCGCATTAAAAATCGACCTTGTCTCTAACTCTGCCCTCGTGGGGAGGCAAGTAAACAGGAACAATAAAAGACGTTTGTGGTAACGCTAACTTGGATATCTTTAATGTAAATTGTTTTTTTGTTCGGATGTAAATAACTTTTATTGTGATAATAATAGACATACCCGTGACCCGTTGAGTCACAAACACTACAACTATTGATTCTATTTTGATTTCAATCGAAAATTCATCAACTGAGACCCATTTGTTAAGAAATTATTCGCATTAATCGAAATGAATAAATGAATAAATGCGAAAGATTCTTTTTTATTTATCCCTCTTATATTACCATCAAAACAGGTTAATGTTATTTTTGGGGGGGCGGGAGGGGGATTTATCTTCCTCCCACAGCGGTAAGATGTGAAACAAAGTCGGGAAAGTGAGATTTGAAAAGCCAGCGCCCGAGAAGATGGGCACTTTGGCTTACAAAAAATGCCTGGGCAGCCCCGTCGGCATTCCCCAGTAGGGGCTCTTCAGACAGTAAGCGATAAACTTACTCTACCCCAAAGAGGAGAGGCAAAGCCTGGGAGGGTGGACCTCCTAGAACTGCACAGGACATACCCACAGACCGGCGAAATCAAGACGCAAAGGCCAAGACGATACCGGTCTATAGGGTGTAGTATCCATCGGAACAGATACTACACTTTGAAATATTCATTGCAGAAAATACAGATTCATATTCAAAACAAATTAGACACAAGGCCATCAAAAGTGTGGGACAATGGGTGTCGTTGGTCATCGTTTGTCTAAGGTAATGAAATTGTCTATCCTACTCTTAACTAGAATCATCTCAGTCACCACAATACCACATTTGCTCTAGGGGCCGTTTTACTTGGGCTATTATAAAATAAGTTGGCAATCTTTAAATTTTCCATTTTTTTTTTTTAAAGGCCAAGTTTATTTTTTTATTTATTTAAATCAATAATACAACATAGTATTTTAAAATATTATATATATATATATATATATATATATATATATATGTATGTATATATATCGTGTAGACTATTTTGCCTAATTATTTTTTAAAGACTTCATAATTAATTAATATTTTGTGTCATTAATTCGTAATTTTGTCGTTCTGTTTATTCCATATATATGCAATATTTTTGTCCATATTAGCAGTAATTAATTAAAATGATTTAATATAAAAAGGATAAATTATTAAATCTTTCTTAAAATATTTGCTAGGAAAAGTAATTTAAACCAGAGAGAAAGATCGTGACTTCATGACGGCCACGGAAAGATACATGGGGCATAAGAAATAATTCTGAAAGGGGGAAAAAGGTTGACTCGTTGACCCCCCATCCTCATCCTCTCTCCTGTCACCGATGCCATATAGAAGAAGGGGATAGCTTGTCTGACTGCTTCCTGCCGTTAGCGACCGACGTCACATTTTGCTAGGCACCCCATAGACTGGTATTGTCTTGGCATTCTGTTCTTGATTTACACCGGTCTATGGGTCTGTCCTGTGTAGTTTTAGGAGGTCCACCCTCCCAGGCTTTGCCTCCTCTCTTTGGGGAGGAGTAAATTTATTGCTTACTGCCTGAGGCTCCCCTACCGGGGAATGCCACGGGGCTGCTCAGGCAATTTTTAAATGGCCAGAGTGCTCACCTCTCGAGCGCTGGCTTTTCAACCCCCACTTTCCCGACCCGACCTTGGGTCACATCTTACTTGTGGGAGTAAGATAATTGGCCTTGTGCCTAACTCCTGTAGAGGAGTAAATAAACACGCACGCACGCACGCACGCACGCACGCACGCACGCACGCAGCGAATTGATTTCCTCTTTCTGTGCATGTTTTGGCGATTTCATTAAAAATATCGAAATTACCAAAATGTTAATACGTGTGCTTACAACAAACTTATGAATGAAATGTTTAAAATTTAACACTTTGGTTTCAAGTATTTCGAGTAGCGAATTTTGCGAATCGATAGCGAGCTGGCAAAGCCAGCCAGTATTCATATAAAATCATAGAATCACGCCAGTAATTTCATTTATTTTTTCATCATAATCATCATCATCATCATCATCATCATCATCATCATTATCATCATCATTTCTTTTTTCTTATTTCTTATTTCTTATTCTGGTGACCTAAAAAAAACACCAACCGTTGAGTTTTGATTATAGAGTGAATAGTTTCTTTACAAGCGTCGGGATCAGTCTATACTGGTTGATGACTTGCTATTTGCTTTGAATATTGTACATACTAATGTACACCCGCCGTCCAAAATTACGAAAATTAAAACTATGCTTCGCCAGTGTTCGCACGAGTATTCATAGAATACGTCAGTAATTTAATTTTTCATATATAAATTAGTAATACCATTTGTTTGCGACCGAAAATAAAAACAAATCAACCGTTCCCTTTTTATTAAGAGTGACGGATTTCTTTCTGAATTCGACGGGGTTGTCTGACTTGCTATTGGCTTTCTGGGTTCCTTTCACCACTTGAAATTGCTTCGTACTAGGGCTAGAAAAAGGCACGATTTTTACTCGCTAACTTTTTGTGTAGCGGGACGGATTTATATTTATTTATATACAAATAAATACACAGTCGTCTTTATTCTAGATAGAGCGGATGATATCAATAGAAGTAAAGACACTTATTATTTTGCCATCTAACTTACATACGTACTTGTGGTGTGCACAGACACACGTGTGTAAATAAGATGGCCAGTCTTGAAAAAGATAGACAATCTTTTTCCTAAATGCTCACAGAGACATTAAGACATTATAGAGAGTGGTTGAATCAACATAGAGTGAGAGGTGGCGGGATAAATACATAGATAGCTAAGAGAGGGGTGGACAACTTGTTTAGTTAATTATAAATTACGGCTAATTAGAAAAATTGAAAGAGATTTTTTTTTTCAAACATAACTAAATCCCAGAACTAAAGTATATTTTAGCATGTATTTTGTGTTATGAAATTATATATGAAAACAGCTTTAGGGTAACAAACGTTGATTAACTCACATCTAGTACAATAACAGATAAACCAGTTTGCCTATCTTTTTAATCATTCTTTCTTGTGTACTAACAGTGCATCGTTTATCAAGGCCCCAAAACTCGTCTAGCTACAACCACTGTAAATAATGTTCCTTTCTCCCTCTGTGTACCTAAAGCTAAGCGAAACTTCAATGAGAAAAGTTTATTTTCAAGAATAACCTGTATGTGGAAAACAATACTACGGGGTTGCTTCTCAGCTGACTACAACATAGTCGTTTTCAAATCCAATGTTAACAAATTCTTGTTGAGCCGAGATGAGAACAGTAGTCCGAATAATCCAAATGATAAAAATTATCAATCCTCATCTAGAAAATTCTGATACATAAAAATAACCTTCTTATATAGTCAACATTTTGTCCATTAGACATCATTTTTTTTAAAAACATAATTGATACATTGCGGAATTTGTCTAATTTCGAAATATCAG
This sequence comes from Sepiola atlantica, assembly GCA_963556195.1. Taxonomy (NCBI): domain Eukaryota; kingdom Metazoa; phylum Mollusca; class Cephalopoda; order Sepiida; family Sepiolidae; genus Sepiola; species Sepiola atlantica. Next base: position 82,308,244 of record OY744539.1, on the reverse strand, counting down.
AGATCTTAGCTACTTTTAGAAATAGAAACATTGCATGAACAGTAAATAATAAATTACCAACAAATAAAGCAGATGCCATGACCAGAAATCGAAACCAGAACCTTGAGATCGTCAGTCTTAGTTTTTACCAACCTACCTATTTGGACTTTCTTATAAACAGATATTAAAACATTAAGTTAACCAGTTAAGTACCGTTTTGACGGATGTCATCGATTTATGATTTACGTCAGGTTTCAAAACATTAATTCAAACATAAGCGATAATAAAAAAATAAATAAATGAATAAACATTATCAATAGCGTTTGAAACTATTTTAATAGTCCAAAATAATTGTACGTATTGTATGTAGTTCTTTAACAATTATATAATCCTCCCAGCCTAACAAAAATAGAACTAATCTCAGTTTTAAGTCGACAACGACGGAATTCTATTTATAACGTCTTATTCGAGATTGACACACGGGTTCTCATTCGATCACCGAAGTTAAGCGACATTAATCTTGCTCGGTACCAGATGAGTGACCATTTGGGAATACCAAGCGCTGTATGTGGGAAAACGATGACACATTCCTGCGAAAACTGATGTTGAAATGGCGAGTTAATAAACTGAAATAAAATGTATTTGGCTCACGACTCAGAGTTAAAAGAATGCTCTACCACTGAGTGCAAACGGGACGCCGAATTATTCTTTCTTTTCTTTTCACCAAAAACAATCCAACACTCATGTAAACGACCCCGTCGAGCAAAAAAAAAACAAAAAATAAAAACAAACACTCCTTTTTATCTCGTCTTTTTGACCGCCAACATCGTCTATTTTGAATAATCCGACACACGCCTCGTAATATCATGACATCTAGAACCATACGGCAACCGCTGAATAGATAAATAAACAATGATAATCCTAACACTTATTCGGCGGCTTTGGCCATGGCCACCGAGAGTTACTACAGGCCGGTTGGCTAGAAAATGACGTCACTGCATTGCGTTTCAAAACAATGGCGGTCGTAATAACAATAAGAAGGCATTTCGACTTCTCCATTCACTAAATAATCCATCAAAATTCAAGAAATCAACCAATTTTAATGAAATTTTCAGTATTTATTAATTAATGATCACGGAATATAATAAATCCATTACTTTATTATAAAGCTTGCTGCAAATGTATTATTTCTTGTAAACAAAAAACACCTTTACTAAAGTTATTCAAAATATCAAAACATGTTGACCAATCGATATTGTAAATATTTAAAACAAAGCATTAGAAAACTTTAAAAATTGCATGTAAAAAAAGAAAAGAAAGGAACACGATTCGATTTATCCTAAAACTGATCTTTATTCAATATAAATTTAAAGAAAATAATAATTCACGATCAAATACTGCAAAAAACTGAATTATGAATTACCATTATTTAAACTTCTAACCCAATCAACCGTAAGTAATTCAGACTTTGAAATTTGTTTAAAAATTATACAAAAAGTTCAATGTTAACTGTTTGTTTAATAATGGAATCACCAACTCCTATCTTGCTATTAAGAGATAGGTACGTGCAAAATCAAAGGCCGATCCCCAAAATGTAAAACATTTTGACCCTCCCTTCACTTAAAAATTCACCAAAATTCAGGAAATCAACCAATTTTAATGAAAATTTCAATATTTATTAATAAACAAGCACAGGAGATATAGTGAAACATTTTTTTTAATCTTAGTGAAAATGTATTATTTTTTTAAAAAACAAAATACACCTTTACTAAACGTATATTTTTATATATATAATCCATGATTTTTTTAAATGAAAATAAAGATCTGTATATGTTTAAAATATTTTTTTAAAAAACTATTTCGTATATATTACGAAAAATGCCCCTACACTCTTGTTAATAAAATCAGTATAACTCGACGAATTAACGATATTATCATTGAATAATACATTGTTTAATTAATATTTTTTGTGAAAATATTGATTAAATATGACGTTATTATTTCATTTATTTAATCTACAAAAGTACAGAGAAAAGATAAACTATACTACCCTTAAGACATCGAAAAAAAGTAATAAAAAAAAGTGGAACACTACTTTTTTATCAAATAATGAATAAGTAATTCAGACTTGATTTTTTATATAATTTTAAAAAATTCAAACTTACTACACTATATTTAGTCGGTGTAAACATTATTACGTGTATCCATATTTGCAGTAATTCTTTCTCTTTTGGAAATCCAAACATGCAGTAGGCATTTTAACTTTGTGAATTATGAAATGAAATTTTTAAAAGCCAGAAATTATTTTTAAATTGGTTTATTTCCTGAATTTTGATAGATTATTTAGTGAATGAAGAAGTCGAAATGCCTTCTTATTGTTATTACGACGGCCATTGTTTTGACACGCAATGCAATGACGTCAGAGGGGGCAAGAAGTTAGTTGCTTGGCCTTGTCAACTCTCGGTGGCCACGCTTTGGCGCCAAGAGAGCGTTCTACTTAGTGAAAGGATATATATATATATATATATATATATATATATATATATATATATATATATATATATATATACAGGGTGTTTCAAAAGTCTTGGGAACATTACAAATGCGTATATCTCATGAACTATTCCAGGTAGAAAAATGAAACTGGTGCCATTTTAAAGCTTGCTTAATCAAGTTTTTGGTCATACTAATGATTTTCGTGTTATCTTTCCAGGTGCAGTAATGGCGTTCTCTAAACAAGACAAGGCATTTTGCGTCCTCCAATTTGCAAAGACTGAATCGTGGACATGTGTTCAGCGTGCATTTCGTAGGAAATTTAAAAAAGAAGCCCCTGAAAGGAAATCCATTGTCAGATGGCATGCTAAATTTGTGAAAGATGGGTGTTTGTGCCCAAGTAAGCGAACAGGTTGCCCTTC
>OY744539.1:82177850-82292850 GCA_963556195.1 Sepiola atlantica | reverse complement strand
GCGAGCTAACGAGATCGAAGCTGAACTGAAGACGGATAAATCCAAAAAGCCATTTACCCGCGTCGTGAAGGCCAACATCGGTGACTGCCACGCTACAGGACAAAAGCCTAACACCTTCATACGCCAAGTTGTGGCGCTATGCACTCTACCCGATCACCTCATGAGCGACCCGGTGATCCCTGTCGACAGCAAAGAAAGGGCCAAACGTGTGCTAGCGGCATGCCGTGGCCAAAGCGCCGGTTCTTACACGGACAGTCCAGGCATTTCGATTATCCGAGAGGACATCTCCAAATATATCCAGGAAAGAGACGGCTATCCCAGCAATCCGTCGGACATCATAATGACCACAGGGGCAAGCGATGGGATTAAAGTTATCCTCAATATGTTGATGACCGGACAGTCTGGTAAGGCGGAACGAGCTGGAATTATGATACCCGTCCCACAGTACCCGCTTTATTCGGCTACTCTAACAGAATACAATGCCTATGCGATACATTACTACCTCGATGAGAGCAAAGGGTGGGCCTTGGATATGTCCGAATTAAGAAGGTCTTTGGAAGAAGCGAAACCCCACTGTCGACCCCGTGCTATTTGTGTTATTAACCCGGGTAACCCGACAGGCCAGGTTTTATCAGAAGAAAATATCAAAGACATTATCAAGTTCGCTAAAGAAGAGAAACTTTTTATTTTAGCCGACGAAGTTTACCAACACAATGTGTATGCCAATGGGTGTCAGTTCCATTCTTTTAAAAAGGTCCTAATGCAAATGGGTCCAGACTACAGTCATATGGAGCTTGCTTCTTTCATGTCTGCCTCGAAAGGTTTTATGGGCGAGTGTGGTTTTCGAGGCGCCTATTGTGAAGTAATTAACCTTGATCCGGGAGTACGAAAGATTTTAATGAAGAGCTTAACAGCCCGTCTTTGTCCGCCTGTCCTCGGCCAGGTTGTAATGGAAGCTATAGTCAATCCTCCCCGACCCGGGGAACCCTCCTACGAAAAATTTCAATTCGAAAAGAACGAAGTTCTTACCCAGCTTGCCGAGAAGGCTAAACTCGTGTCTGAGACATTTAATTCTATCGAAGGTATCAGCTGTAACGAAGTGCAAGGTGCCATGTACTGTTTCCCCCGTCTCCATCTTCCGGAGAAAATGTTGGAAGCTGCGAAAGCGAAGAACATGTTACCAGACGGTTTTTACTGTTTCGAAATGTTGGAAAAAACCGGTATCTGTACGGTCCCCGGATCTGGTTTTGGACAGAAAAAGGGCACCCATCATTTCCGTATAACCATTTTGCCACCCGTCGAAGAGCTGAAGGAAGTTATGCAAAAATTCAAGGAATTCCATTTAAAATTTTTGGCTGAATACAAATAAAAAGAAAACGTTTTTACTTACGTAAGTAAAATTAACCTATTTTGTTAACCGTCTTTTTTTCTTTCTTCTTTCTACTTTAGTTAATGGTTACGTCAAAGTTTAACATTTTTTTATTTTATTTTTACGACTTTCATTGACGAGTGATTAACTTAACTTTTCTCTTTAAAAAAACAGCAACTTTCCCCGAATAACCTATCCACTTGATACATATATATAGACGTTCTTTTATTTTTCGCTTCAATTTCAATTAGATTAAATACAAATCATTTTTTTAATTTTTTTAGAGAAGTTGTATTTTACTTTATGTTAGCGTAATACACTGTAGTATTTTTTATCCAGGATTTCATTCATAAAAATAAAAGTAAAAGTTCTTTTTTTTTATGCCACGTGCGCAAAGAAACGATAGTAAGAAAGAAATGGTTTACAAAATTGTTTAATCATCGAATATTATATATTCTCTCACTTTCAAGCTTAGTTTACCAAAAAAGATTCGTGTATGCGTATATAGATTTTTTTTTTCAAAAATTAAATTAAAACCGTAATGAGAAAAACGTCTGTCCTCCGATTTTATTGCAAGTACATTGGTACTTAGGTTACAATATGGGGGGGGGGGGGGCTCGTTCATTACATAATATACGGTTATCATTTCTCGTAATGGCGAGTTACTTTAGTCTTTTAATATTTAAAATTAATTTTTGTAAACATGTCATGGTAATAATAATAATTTAAAGAATAAAAAAGAGATAAAAAAAAAAAGTTTTCATTATAAAGTTGCATCATCTCCTTCTCCTCCTCCTCTTCCTCCTACCCCAGCGTGTAAAAGTTATTTATTTACCGAATATCCAAATTATATTTCTTCGAAGTACTCAACCAACACTCTCTTTGCATTTCTTGGCCTTTTGGCTAAGATCAAAGTGTAGTATCTGTTCCGATGGATACTACACTCCATAGACTGGTATTGTCTTGGCCTTCGGGGCTTGATTTACGCCGGTCTATGGGACTGTCCTGTGCAGTTCTAGGAGGTCCACCCTCCCAGGCTTCGCCTCCCCTCTTTGGGGAGGAGTAAGTTTATTGCTTACTGTTTGAGGCGCCCCTACCGGGGAATGCCGACGGGGTTGCCCAGGCAATTTTTAATGGTCAGTGCTCACCTCTCGGGCGCTGGCTTTTCAAACCCCCACGTTCCGACCCGACCTTGGGTCACATCTTACTTGTGGGAGTAGGATAAAACTGGCCTTGTGCTTAACTCCTGGAGAGGAGTAAATAATACTCAACCAAAGTCCTTTTCCTCTCCCACTAGTACATTAGTATCATACTCGTTTCTTAAGTAGAAACAATTTTGTTATTAAATCGAACGAATGTTATATGATTTGATTGTCGATTAGGTAATCTTTGAAATTTAAGGGTAAATTCCTATTTCAGGCACCGGATTTTATTTAGGGTTAAATGAGTTTCGCCATTACCCCGAAGAACTCCTTTTCTTATTTTTTTTTACTTAAACTACGTTTTAGTAAAATAAGTAAATAAATAACACTAAAAAAAGGACACACTAACCTATAGAACGTTTGCTTGAACTCAATGAAAACAAGGCCGTAAAAATATAGTCGCCATCTTCATAAACAAGTCGAAAAAGAAGCGGTACTTCTGCAGTTTACGGACTGTGCTATTTTTTTAGATAGGATTTTCGAATTAAATTAATTTTTTACGGTATCTTTTGTTTATTAAATTGTAAGGTGAAAGTACAGAATAGTTTACACAGTCACCCCCTCCCCCATGTTAAGAATGGCTTTCTAAATAATAACGCTATTATTTCAGCACACTGTGCCGAGCACAGTCCGTAAACCACAGAATTAGCTAGCCGGGGAATCTAGTTCATAACCTGTCCTTTAACTAGAAAATTATGAACGTGAGGTATCGTTCTTCCTTAGCTAGCCTATTTTCGACTTGTTACAAAAAAGATGGCGACTATATTTTTTCTGACCTAGTTTTCAATTCGGCGTTTAATGTGTAGGATGAAACTTTCTATAAGTTAGTGTTATTTTTTTGTTGTTTTTTTTCCCCCCATGAAAACATGCTATAAGTAAAAAATAAAAAAAAATAAGTTTGTAGCAATGTTGAAACTCATTCCACTTTAAATAATTTACGTGACTGAAATAGGAGTTTACCAAAACGAGAGTATTGTTTCAATGGTTCTAACAATTTGTCTATTTTTTTAATTTTATTTTTACCCGACATTGTAAAACTAACAAAAAAAAAGAAGAAAAAAAACAATAGTTTAATGAACAAGATTTAATTGCTTCGTATATCTCGAAACCGGTTTTATCTTGTTAAAAGTATCTTAAGAAAGAAAAAAAAATGGCTGTTAAATTTTACGCTTTGCCCCCACGCTTTCAACAGAAAAAAACAGATTGTGCGTGTGATTACACGTCAACACCCTGGAAATACTTTAAATAAATAAATAAAATATTTTAGACTGTTTAGGGTATTCACTTTGCTATATGAATATAAGGTACTTCTGCAGTTTACGGACCGTGCTATTTTTTTAGATAGGATTTTCAAATTAAATTCAATTTGTACGGTAGCTGTTGTTTATTAAATTGTAAGGTAAAAGTACAGAATAATTAACAAAGTCCCCATCCCCATGTTAAGAATGGGTTTCTAAATAACGTTATTATTTCAGCACCGTCCGTAAACTGCAGAAGTGCCAAATATAACGTAAAATGGCCACTCAATTCTTGACCACATAGCGTAGTACAGAACGAGTAACCACTTTATTGTATTTCCAAAATGGCGCCATTTAAAAACGGTCTGATTCTTCTACAGATGGGGGCACATATGAAAATCGCAGTTTCAAATAAATTAACCGGAAAACTCTTTGATATACTTATGTATCAAGCAAAAATTAGCAGAAATTATTGAGTAGAAAATATAAATCAGTTTTATCGTGTTTTCCAGAACGCCATTGTTTAAAGCGAAAAACACGTAAATCAGGGGGACAAAACTCAGTCTGTCATATAAACAAGTCGTAAATGAATGGTGGTCAGCAAAATACGATAACGCTGATTTTGAATTAAAATTCTACTCGATAATTTTCCCTAATTTTTGGTGAGGATACTTATTTTTGCCTGATACGTAAGTATAAACAATAGTTTGTTTGTTTTTTTTTGTTTGGAAATGTGTTTTTCATATGTGCCCCATCTGTATAAGCACCACTTTCTTCTTTTTTTTTCGGTATTAATATATTTTAGGGTTTTTTTTTTCTTAGTATTACCACTCCATTTTTGTATTGCCACCACGAATTTAGTGTTAATGAAAAGCAATTTCTTTTTTCTTTTTTTTTTTTTTTTTTTTTTTTTTGCTGAAAAAAAATGCGAGGGGGGGGCGTGAACATTAGTTTAATGTAGATGGGAAAAAGCGCAATTTGCTACGTAAAATGACTGAGTATTGATTTACTCCTCTCCAGGAGTTAGGCACAAGGCCAGTTTTTATCTTACTCCCACAAGTAAGATGTGACCCAAGGTCGGGTCGGGAAAGTGGGGTTTAAAAATTGCCTGGGCAGCCCCGTTGGCATTCCCCGGTAGGGGCGCCTCAGGCAGTAAGCAATAAACTTACTCCTCCCCAAAGAGGGGAGGCGAAGCCTGGGAGGGTGGACCTCCTAGAACTGCACAGGACAGACCCATAGACCGGCGTAAATCAAGCCCCGAAGGCCAAGACAATACCAGTCTATGGGGTGCAGTATCCATCGGAACTACACTTTGATCTTAGCCAAAAGGCCAAGAACGTTAAGACTGAGTAGCGGATAATTCCAGACCAGTGCGTGTTCGATTCAATGTTTATTATTTATACAGCTCATAAGTTGATACGAGAGACTCTCATGTCTCTTTGCTGTTATTGTATTACACCCAAAATAGGGGCAACCAGACATCATAAAAATGATTAGTAATTTTTTTCCTATCACATGTTATTTTAGCAAAAGATAACACTGAGATTCTACTTTTTTTAGACGATTACATGTAAACGGCATGAAAAAATATCAGGAAAAAAAAGTTGAAAAAAAGTTTTTTTTTTTTTTAATGTAGACTTTAGAGTGGGGGATCACTTTCATATATAAATGCAACGTAAAATGAGCATCCACTTCCGAACCAGTGAGCGATAAACGAGACGGGTAACACATTTTGGTGCTTATTTTTATTGAGATACATGCGAAATATGGCAGTTCAGAATCAAAATAACAGGAAAATGTATGGATATACTTGCTTATCAGGTGAAAGATATTAGTGTACACCAAAAAGCACGGAAAATAAACGAGTAGAATTTTGATAAAAAAAATAAAATAAATTGACTATTCGGAGTCAAACGACCTCCGAACCATAAGACCGCGTGGCATCTTCATTTTAGAAGGGAGATAATCTTCTACAGCGTGCGGGCTTGCCGCGAATGTCGTTCGGAGTTCGTTGGTTCCGAATAGTAAATTAATTTTATTTTTTATTAAAATTCTACTCAATAATTTTCCGTAATTTTTAGTGTATAATGTACACTAATATTTTTGCACTGATAAGTAAGTATATACATAAGTTTGGAGATAGGTGTGAGTTATTCTAAGCTTACTTGTGTTGGTGGGAGGAGGGGCTCCCCTCCAAAAAAACAGGCGTGGGGGTTCCGTGTGGTAATTTTTTCGTTGTGCTGGAATTTACTTCACTATTATGGAGAAATCATGACCTTCATCATTAACCTCCAAAATTTGTTATTTATACAAATATTATTGGTTACATATGTGCATACATATTTCGCTTGTACTCTTCATAGATAGTCAACTCGTTTCGGTCTGAAGAGGTTGACTCTCTATGAAGAGTACAACCGAAACATGTATGCACATATGTAACCAATTAATGTTTGTATTAATCAAAATGTTATACTAAAGAACAGCTCTACTTGTTATTGAGCACTTTTATAAACACTGGAGTTTCAACGGATTAACATCTACAGAAACTAATATAATAGATGTACTATATATATATATATTGTTCATTTTACTTCAGTCAAAGTTCTTAGAAATCAAGGGGGCCCATTCTTAAAGCTAACACTTGATATCTATATGAGATACATAGATATCCGATTGTTCCATTAAAGTTCTCTTTACCTCTCAAACGTTGAGTTAATAAAGAAGTTACAAACATTAATTATCCTCTCCCTAATTGACCAATTAACTATGTTATAGTATATCTTTCTTGTGGTCTTTTAGTCTTACCGGATTCCAGGATAAGAATTCATCTAGTCTGGTGGAGTATCCAGCTTAGTGCTGTAACTATAGGCAACATCACTTGGAGAAGGTGCACCGTTCCTCGTAGAAGTAAGTGTAGGATAGCCATACCGAGGGGATCTTATTTGGGCTTCGAACACTATGTTATTTTGAATATTAAGTCAGGGTTTACTTGTAGGAAGAAGTATCCTCATGTCAGGTTGTCCGGCAAACCCCTGTACAGAGAGACCTTAGACACTCGAGGTAAGTGTCTAGTAGGCATTCAAGTTCTCTTCTGGGTTATATATTCTCTCTTTGTTTCATTTTACTTCAGTCGAGGTTCTCAGAAATCAAGGGCTAACACTTGATCTCTATATGAGATACATAGATATTCGAATATTCCATTAAAAAGTTATTTTTACTTGTCACGAATTGGGTTAGTAAAGAGGTTGAGAACATTAATTTTCTCTTCCCAATTGACCAGTTAACTATGTTATAGTATATCTTTCTTGTGGTCTCTTGGTTATACCAGATTCAGGACAAGAATTCATCTAGTCTGGTGGAGTATCCAGCTAAGTTCTGTTACTTGAGGTCACATTAGTTGGAGAAAGTGCATGATTCCTCGTATGAGCCAGTGTATAGCCGTGTAGAGGGGATCTTATTTGGGCTTCGAATACTATTTTATTTTGAATATTTGGTCAGGGTTTACTCATAGGGTTAAGTATCCTAATGGCAGGTTGTCCTGACAAACCCTTGTACAGAGAGGTCGAAGACACTCAAGGACGGTGTCTAGTAGGTAACTCAAAGTATCTATATATATATATATATATATATATATATATATATATATATATATGTGTGTGTGTGATTATATTCCAATGACCAAAATTCAGTCCTTAATCATATTATTGACTTGCAATGACAGAATTGTCGATGGTTTTACAATCGTTTCGTAACGTGCAAGATGCTACAATCAGAAGCAATTACACGCTGCTCATCAGAAACCTCAAGAAAAAACATAAGAATGTTAGATTATGTAAAATGTTCAAGGATAAAATGGAAAACAGTCAACACTCACGGTAAAGCCCCCCCCCCTCCGTTAATAGAATGACAAAATTCAGATTAAGCAGCCATTTTTATAGATATATGTACGTGGTGATAGTTGATGTGGTTTGAAATAATTTGGTGTAAAATCGTTCTTGCTAAAAATCTGCCATAGCTGATCATCATTTTATGTTAAATTTTAAATAGAAAATTGCACGCCCTCCTAAAAATTAAAGTTACGTTTGATTTTTATATAGTAAAGTGAACCAACCCCCAATTTAAAGTCTAACTTTTTTTTAATAAAAACAATATATCTTCAGTGTTGACGTGTAATCCCATAAAAAAAAAGAAAATCTTATTCTTAGTATTTCATGCTAGTCTTAAATACAGGCTTAGTTCTGCTGACCTCAGAGGAAAGTTAAATCTGAACAATCTAGGGAGATGTTTGAAGATCAGGAGACTTCGATGGTATGGTCACATTGAAAGAATGGATAAGAGTTCTTGAGGTTAGTGCATGTAGAACATTCACAGTTAAGATAGCAGGTTGCGTAACAGTGATGAAAATGGACTTGCGAGAAAGAGGGATAGATGAAAACCTGGCCAAAGATAGGTGAGTTTGGAAATCAGTTTCTTAATGCCAGCCAACGCATACCCTCATGTAAAAAAAAAGACGTTAAACCGAATATGATGATGACGGCGTTGGGGGGCAAAGAGTAAAATTTAACCACGTGGAAGACCAAAAAAAAATAATGTTGCTAGTGTTGCGAAAAGAAAGGAAAACAATACGATAATTTACGACTGTTTTTACCATATAATTTACGTTAAACTCTTTAGAAGTGGGGCAGAAGGTTAGTCACCCTCTTCTCACTTGCAGCGAGGTTAGACATGAAACCAGTTGAACGTGGAAAGGGGGGCGGGCGCAATCTGCATGGATGCAAAATTTGTCATGATCGGACCCGTCGGATTTTTGGCTAAAATTGCCTAATTTGCGGCAGCACTTTTACCCCCAGCCCAGGCCGCCCAACGCTGCCCAGGCCGTCCACCGCCGCCCAGCTCCCGGCGCCAGCATTTTGGCTCACGTGACTCAATCGTAGTCACTTATGAACAGAATAGTCTTCCGTATTAACAATTAGCATGTATCCCACCCCCAATACATTTATTTTGTTTATTAATTATTTACCTTACGAAATAGAATGAAGATTGATGGATTTTTGCCAACCCGGCGTTGGGCGGCCTGGGCTGGGGGTAAAAGTGCCACCCCCTAATTTGTTAAAATACATTTTTACATATTCGACAAATGAATGATTCAAAGTGTAGTATCTGTTTTGATACTAGACTTAATCTTCTCTATCATTAGTCACGGCCAGTGAAAGAGTAATCTTCCTAGACTAAGGCTTTTTTTTTTAAATGTTGTCCATTTGTGGGAGCTGGATTTCTCCCACATTAAAAGCCTACCTTGTGTCTGCATTCCCCGGTGAAGGGCGCATCAAGTGACCGGCGATAAACTCCCCCGCCTCTCTCCTAAGAAGAAGGTAATACCTGGGAGAATGGTCTCCTAGTACGGACGGACACTGAAAGTGTGAACGAGGTCAGAAATTGGGGACTACACAAGTACATCAGCCCCTAAAATTCTACTCGATAATTTAAGCAAGAATATAATTTCATTTTTACTTCATATGACTGAAGTAAAAAAAAAAGATTAAAACACACACGCTCTTCCTTAACCTACCACTAACCTTAAGTCCTGGTGGCAATACGAAAAATAAATCATCCACTCTAAAGAAATACAAAACGCTCTTTATTATATATTATATATCCGTTCCTTCACACAACGGTTTGAGAGTCAAAATACTGCCGGATAAAAGTATTTCAAGTATTTAGATAATTGATAAAGCAAATCTATTTCGATAGGGAAACGTTTTCTTTTGTTTGTTTTTTTCTTTTTTTCTGCTATACCGATTTATACGTTTTTTCTTTTCTTTTTTCTTTGTTTTAACTTCATTTCTTTAAAGTTTATTTTATATGATTATAAAGGCGTATCAGACGAAAAGGCGACCCGTAGTCGGTGTGCCTCTATTCCGAATTCGCAACAACAAGCCGCAAAAGTCGAAATCTTTTTCATGTAAAACTTTATAATTAAAACTTGCTGGTAATTTTTTTTTTTTAAATGAAAATTAAATATAAAGTAAAAATGGACTTTTTAAAATATATACAATCCGACAGCACTATGATTGGTAGGGAAATTCATATTTCAATGTTTCGAAAAAACAAAACGAAAAAAAACACCTATTTGATTACTTATTTTTCTAAAAGAAATTATTTAAAATAAAATTACAAACTGTTTTACATGAAAAAGATTTTGACTTTTTAAAAATTATGACTCAAGAGGCAGTCTATTGATTGTGGCTTGCTGTTGTGAATTCGGAATAGCGGCATGTTGACTACGGGTCGCTTTTCCTGATACGCCATTATAAATATTAGTTCGAACACTGGCGAAGGATACTTTTTTCCCCGTCATTTTTTAAATTAAAAATTAAAAAAAAAACCACCAGAAACGGTGAGTGACAAGACCGTTTAAAATCAATTTATAGTCACGGGAGCTCAATTTTGCGATAATGGAAATTGAACTAAAATTAAAATACTGTTTATCTTAAATCAATCGTTAAAAAGTTCAAATAAAAATAACTAAATCAAAGTTGTTTGAGCCGTGTGTGCGGCATTGACCATGTTAGTCGCCATTATCTGCATCACCTATGAAATATATAGTTATTGTTCAAGCGACTGGTGACCCTTTCAAAATGGATCAACATGCAAGGTCAAAGTAAAAAATAAAAATAAAAAAAGGCTTCAATTTAGAAATGCCACGAATTAAACAAAAGGTGACTTTTTATTATTATTTATTTATTATTTATTTATTTATTTAATTAATTTATTTATTTATTTATTTTAGCAATTTGATGAAACTAGACGCTAAATACATTGTTTTGATAAAGTATATATGTATACACTGTAACGGCACGCCACAGGTAAACAACAGCTGGTGTGATTTGATTCAATTCGATCAGATGTTTTTTTTGTTGTTGTTGTTCGTTTTACTGTTCAAAGAAGCGAATATAATTTCTATAATGAAAAAATAACGAACTATATTGAACTATATTGATTGAATAGTTAACTCACTTTACTACAGCTGTTGCCAACGGATGAGACTATTTTCAATAAGTTTAATAGGTGCAATTAAAAGGATTAAACAAAAAGAAAACAGTTGAAAAGGTTAACGAATTGATGCATGTATGTCATTGTTGGTAAAAGTCTACATTCACGACCAACAACGATAGCTCTATGCGCACTACCATGGCAAATGTTGAGATCGTATACCTAAACAGTTTCTTGAAAAGGTCGAATAAAGTGTGGGTGTGTGTGTGTGTCTCTCTCTCTCTCTCTCTGTCTCTCTCTCTCTCTCTCTCTCTCTCTCTCTCTCTCTCTCTCTCTCTCTCTCTCTCTCTCTCTTTCTTTCTCTCTCTCTCTCTCTCTCTCTCTCTCTCTCTTTCTTTCTCTCTCTTTCTTTCTCTCTCTTTTTCTCTCTCTCTCTTTCTTTCTCTCTCTCTTTCTTTCTTTCTTTCTCTCTCTCTCTTTCTCTTTCTCTCTCTCTTTCTCTCTCTCTCTCTCTTTCTCTCTTTCTCTCTCTCTTTCTCTCTTTCTTTTTCTCTCTCTCTCTTTCTCTCTCTCTTTCTATCTCTCTTTCTCTTTCTCTCTCTCTTTCTCTTTCTCGTCACAAAAGTTAGCGAGTAAAAAAATTGCCGGACGAATCCATTTCACGTATTTAAGGAGATTGGGAAAGCAAATAACAAGTCACACACACACACACACACACACACACATACACGACTTCAATTTATTTCCATAATGAGACGTTTTCTTGGCGCTTCTTCTTCATTTTCCACCACCCGTTTTTCTCAACTTTTTTACAAATACTGTTTGGTCGGTTTCGGTGTACAATCACAATTGTTTCCCAAAATTTCCAGACAACCCGAAATTCTCTAGCGACATGATAGATAATTGTACACAGAAAAAAGAAAGAAATTTGGTCCGTGAAAAAAACATGCAGCATGGTCAAAAAGTGGGGCATCAGTTTACGTTAAATTTATATAGGAAACTGATCCCCCTCTTAAAATCAAAAATATATTTGTAAAAAAAATTCTCAAAAGCACGTAATTCTCTAGCGACATGATAGGTAATTGTACAGCGAAAATTTTTTTTTTAAATATTTGTAAAAAGTTGAGAAAAACGGTTGGTGGAAAATAAAGAAGCGCCGTTTTCTTTTTTTTCTTTTTGTTTTCTATACCTATTTGTAGATTTATGTTTTCCTGTTTTTAAATTTTCCAGTTTTATACGTTCTCTTTCTTTCTTATTTCTGGGTATCTTTTACAATAATCCGCAGAGTCGCCAACGGGGTCCAAAAAACGAACGAGAACGGGGTAAAAAAAAAAAAAAATATGCAACAAGTTACGGTGACCTACGTCGAGAATAGATATTTTCCTACTTACCTATGGAATTTGTTTTTATTTTTACGTACTATAAATGTGTTTTTATTAGATGTAAAAGAAAAATTGGGGGGGGGGGAGCACGTATTTTTACTAAAACAAAATGGCCGCCCTGCCTTACCCCGTTACGACCCCCCCCCCCATCGCTTGTCCAATGTTCGTGTGACAAAAATATTGATTTCTAATAAATAGCAGTTGAAACGGCTTAAAAATACAAACAAATGTCACAGATAAGTTGGAAAATAACTTTTATCGGCTACAGTTACTTTTATTTGTTGTATATTTGTTTTTATAGCATTTTCACTCTGCGGGTTATTGTAAAAGATACCCCTATTTCTTTTTGTTAACTTCACCGATTGATGAAGGATGGATATATATATATATATACAGGGTGGGCCAAAATAAGGGTCCTATCTTTAAATTTGAATAACTTGAATTTGAATAACTTCCACAAAATAAAAGTTAAACTCACCAAACTTTATGTGTGTGTAGACTGACCCTTCCGAGATTTTTTTAAATAAACAATACAAATTTTAGCCGAAAAACACTTCTTAAAACTTACAAAAACTAAAGTATTGTTTTTTACACTATTTTGAGTTTTTTAAGCAAAAATAATGTTTTCTAAATGAGGGTACGTTCCTTAGGGCTAATACGGCTCATGCTTGCTTCGGAAGGGGTCCTTTACTTATTCTAAAAAAAAAAATTTTTTTAAATCAATAAATAAAAAAGTTATGAATTTTTAAAAATAGGACACTTATTTTTGCCCACCCTGTATATATATATATATATATATATATATATATATATATATATATATATATCGTATTGTCACATACAATGAAAAACATTTTTCTGTTTTTTGTTTTGTTTTTTTCCTTCCGAAGAAAAAAAACTTTCATTCACCCAAACCCTAACTCTAACAAGGGCCCAATATCTTACTTCCAGAAAAAAAAAATTAAGTCTGGCCCCTTATTACTTTACTCATAACCAATAATTACGGTAACTTAAAATGCTTATATCTTCTATTAATTTTTTTAAACATTTTTTTGTAAATGAACACAAATCGGTCACAAATGTTTTGACTAATATCACAACTATATTTCCTTTAAAATGATGTACGTCGCCATTAGAAATGTTTACAAAATAAAGCATACATCAAATAATGGCGTTACCCGATCGTTCATACAGAAAGTGTTTAGACGAAAACTGAATAATTAATGAAAGATTTAAAATCTATGTGATATTGGATTTCGGTTTGTGACTTGTTCTCTCCTTTCCGCTATAAATCTTTCTCAATTCTCTTGTTTGGCTCGTTTTGTAATGTGATAATTATATGTATCGAACTTTCTTTTTACCTGGTAGCAACCTAGTTACTGTCTTAATCTTTATCGATTTCTTTAATTCGAGATTGACGCTTTTTTGTGGGTGTGCTATATTTAAACAGAAAGGCGCAATAAACCAGATTCACTCTGTTCACGCGTCTATAAATAAATCTCGGATGATTCTTCACAATAACCCCGCCCTGAAAAAAAAAACGCTTTTAAAATAATTCAATTTTTACCGTGAGTGTAAAGGGGGAGAGGTAATATTACCTTTAAAGGAATCCTAAAAAATATCGCTCGACATTATTTCAAAACACCTTATTGTATAAATCCATTATATTTTGTTTTGTTTTTCACACAAAATAATACGTGTAATATAATTAAATATTAAAAAATATTAAAAAATACTATCGCTGTTTGACTAACCGTGAGAGGACATTTTTAAAGATGGCTGTATCTTGTTTACATTCTTATTGATGCATTATGGTCGAATATTTCGTTGTTGTTGTTGTTGTTGTTGTTGTTGTTGTTGTTGTTCCTGGGGAGGCAATAACTTTAAAGTAAATTACAATTTTATTGACGGACTAAAACATGATTTTTTTTTTATCCAAAATGTGTGCGAAATAGTTCTCGAAAAAATTAAAACAAATAAAACCAAATATTCGATAATAATGCAACAGTAACGATGTCAACAAGAGACAGACATCTTATAAAATGGTCTATAACGGTTATTGTAATTTATTAACGTCCCCCTCACTGACTTGCTGCAGCCTTGTCCCTTAAGGGTCTCACGGATTGGTTGTCACGCATCCCAACCACTACTCCTTTAGGGGTCACGTGAGTCAGCCCATAAAAACGCTTGTGTCCCGGCCTCTTTTCGACCCACCTTTTTAACCTGGTAGGACCGCACCTGGATGCTTCTGAGACAAAGTCCTCGACGGCAGTCGCAGAGAACCCCCACTCCTTCCTGTTACCAACCATCTTGGACTGAAGTGACTACATCTCGACAAGAACCAGAATTGGAGGTGGGCGCACGTGCAACCTGTTACCAGAACTCCCACAAGATAAGTTTGCGAGGCGCGTTTTCGCAAACCTAAATTAACTTCCTCCTTTCTGAACTTTGAACTCACCACTTGTTGTATATATTTGCCCTCATGTTTTCTCACAAGTAAAACTGTTTTAAACTTATATACAATTGTTGTTGTGTTCCTTCTCACAAAAGCTGTTGCCGTTTCTATTTTGCACTTATCTACATAATTGTTACTGCATTCTCACGTGCGAGAATTGAATTTTCTTCCAGGGATATTTAATCCCAACACGGTAGCGATTGTAATGTTGTTGGGTTTTTTTTAAAATCATATTGCACGTATTTTTTGTAAAATAAATAAATAAATAAATAAATATATAAATATAATGGCTTTATATCGAACAACAGACTTGCAATCAGAACTCTGAGCTCGATTCGAATGAAAACGTATCTCCAACCGAACACAGTCCTTCAGTTTAGGGCCCAGAGAACCATCTCTGTTTCTCGGACCAACAGTAACCCCACTGATCCCGCTCCCTCCACCCGTTCTGCTGGAATATATATATATAGATATCACTTGGACCACACCACAAGACCACTCAAAGTTATCAGCTGGTAATATATGGACATAAAAACTGTATTATCATGGAGGCCACCATCTGGTATGAACATAACTTTTACAAAGTCTCAGGCGGCTCACAATCACAGCAAGAAGACATTATTATTTCAAAGAGACAGCCAATTTCTTAGGTGGTCTACCCCACCAACACACCCACACACGCCCAAGCCAGATATTTCTCCCATTGCAAGCCTGCCGTCCATAGCATGCATCTATGCATCCTACTAAACATGCAGCATTGCGCATGTTTATATCTGTAACAGCTGGCCGCTGTTAACCTATTCACATAAGTTGTTACATTTCCACTTACCGGTGTATGTATAAACCATTATACACCTGTCTCGTCGTCGGGAATCTAAACTCTTGCTTGTCTGTGGATACGCTCACTCGGACGCCGATGTTTAGTTTTTAATAAAGGTTTATTACAAAGAGAAGAACAGTCACACATAAGACATTAGTGTGAGAGATAGAAAGACAGACAGATAGATAGATAGCTTCTCCCGCTACATCTAGAGAAAGCCCCCCAAACAGGTTTTCCCTGCTTGGAGTCTCGCCAGTCAAGAGACAGAAAATTTCCTTCTGGAAGTCTCGTGGTTTCGCTGACTTCCGTTCGGGGGTCACCTCTGACCCTTAAGTGTTGCTCAAACTTTTCTATTCAAACACGGTCCTTATTATGTAACAGTCACAGATCTTTAAGCCTACAAGGCAAGGGGGAAGAAAAAAAAGGGAATAAGGAGGGGGAGAGGGAGAGAACAGAGATTTGTGGGACGGGATAAAAATGAAAGTGAAATAAACACAATAATGTATCCATAATTTTGACAACGCTTTCCTTACTGAGTTCTATTGTATATATGTTGTTCATCTTGTGGGCCAAGGCTGAAGGTCTTCTCTTGCTATATTAAAAAAAAAATGGATCACATCGGCAAGTCATTATGATGAATGAGGTAAAGAGGCATCATCATCATCGTCGTCGTCGGTTTAACATCATCCTCGGTTTAACATCATCATCATCATCATCATCATCATCGGTTTCACATCATCATCATCATCGGTTTCACATCATCATCATCATAGGTTTCACATCATCATCATCATCGGTTTCACATCATCATCATCGGTTTCACATCATCATCATCATAGGTTTCACATCATCATCATCATCGGTTTCACATCATCATCATCGGTTTAACATCGTCATCATCATCGGTTTATCGTCATCATCATCATCATCATCGGTTTATCGTCATCATCATCGGTTTAACGTCATCATCATCATCGGTTTAACATGGTTTTACATGCTTGCATGTGTTGAACGGCTTTTAGTAATTGACTTCCAAACTAACCTATCTCTGTCCAGGTCTTCATACATCCCTCTTTCTCTCAAGTCCATTTTTATCAGTTCCTCCCATGATTTTTTTTTTTTTTTTTTTAAATTTGGTTAACCCCATATTTCTACTGAAACGTAAGGAGCTACTGTGAATTAGAGGCCAGATTTATAGGGACATCCTAAGTGGGGAGTTGTGCAGCGAGATGTTTGTACACAGTACATTTAAATTTCTGCATGTTGGTACAGTCGGGGGAGCAGGGAGGGAATTCCAAAGGCAAGCAGCTCAAGGCTTTCCAAGTCTCTAAATGTAGAAAGTTTTCTAGCATCGGAGAACTTCTACAGTGAAGGGGTGTGACTTTGCTGCTTGTCGGGGGGGGGTTACATTGAGGAGGGGGTACAAGTGCAGTAAGTTCGTTCCTTGGCTTTCTCCTGTGACCTGCTACCTTAACTGTTCTACATCTACTGACCCGAGAACATTCATCCATTCTTTCAACGTGGCCATATCATCGAAATCTCCTGTTTTGCACACATCTCCCTATACTGTCCCGATTTTATCTTCCTCTGAGGTCATCAGATAAGACTCACATTACACATCCATCATATCATTCTCATCTCATTTCTCTCCATGCAACGCATGTCCTCAACCCTCACTGGTCAGGTTTCACTTCCATACATCAGCACACTGCATATACATGCCTGATAGACTCTTCTTTTGGTCGGCAGTATGATTTTTGTAATCCCTTCCATAATTATTTTCATTCTGATTTTACGTATTGTTGGGTATTGTTTTTACTTATTTAAAAAAAAAAATTTACAACGAAAGTATCAATTTTATTTTAATCTTTTAAACACTTTTTGTTTCAAATTTGACACATTCCAACAAAATGCCTGTATTCAACGAAAATGTGTCAAACTGCAACTTGTTTCACATCTGCAACGAGCCTGTTTCCAAATGTGAGTAGGTATTAGTATGATGTTGCATCAGCACACCTGCTAAATAGGTAATCAGTATATTCAATGATGAATTTTTTTTCCAAACAAATATAAAAAATAAAGAGTTACATCTGAGTGAGGAGAAAAGTTGAACAAAAACCATCTGGTAAATATTGCACGAGAATGGCGTCTCAGTTAATGTTGATAAACATTAACTGATACGCTATTTTCGTGCAATATTTACCGGATTGTTTTTGTTCAACTTTTCTAATTTCTAATCAGTTTTAGTGTAAAAAAAAAATAAAAAATCTATGAATGATCAGTTGTGTTTGAAGAGCCCATCTTAATAAGAGCAGGAGAAAAAGGGCTTAACACAGAAATGGCCCCTGTATGTCTTTATCTACCTCTGGGGTTAAGTGCCGCCATATTGTTATATTTTCTGTTCTCCTTTTGGAAAAGCCAGAAGAAAAGAAAGAGAAATGAGAATACTGAGCAGGCGGAGGAGGGGGGGGGGCATAAATTAAAAGTGACCAAAACACCAAAAATCTATCAACAATTTTGACAACTTTTTTTTTTTTTTTACTGAGTCATATGGTATACTAACCAATATATGCTCCCCCCCCCCACTTCGGTCGTATATTTTTACTAGCCTTGGAGAATAATATCATGGTGAATGAATATGTACTACACTGATCCCAAAAGGAGGAGGCAATGACTGGAAGAATGATATCATGACAACGGAATAGATAGTATACAACCACCTACCCCACCCCCAAAATAGAGGAGGTAATACCTGGTATGATTTCGCCTTAAAAGGAGAATTTAATGCCTGTGAGTATGGTCTCATGACAACAGAACAGATATTACGTTATCCCATCCCCTCAAAAGAGGATGTAATACTTGGGAGGATTAACCCCACCCCTCATAAAAACGGAGGAAGTCATCCCTGGGAAGATGATCTTATGACAACAGAACCGACACTACATTACTCACCCCCATTAAAAAATAATACAATAATAGATAAAATCAGGTGGGGTTTTTTTCATTCGTTTAAAAATGCCTCGTCATAAAAGCATTATTTTTATGGTTTCTTGGCTTTTTGATCAAAGTGTAGTATCTGTTCTCAGCACAGCAGCGACACCAGATGTTTAACTATCAACGAAACTATCGTGTATATATACTATAAGAAAATATAATGTAAATTAAAAATGTATATTACAAAATATTAATTTCTTTAGCTGTTTATGAAATAAATATTCAAATTAAGAATACCCAAAGCTGATTGTGAGTGTTTGCAGACTACTATATATACGGTATCTTAAAACAGAATGAAATAAGCCTAAACTGTTTCAATGTTAATATATTTAGGATGGATGGAAAAAAACTTTCCAATTCATTCATTTAGATATTGTACATCGGAGGAAGCTTGTAGCAGTCATACACATTTACATTTCTTTACTCTTGTGGAGAGCAACTCCTGTGAGATGGTTGGGTCACACAACGACCAATCAGACTCCAGCATTATATTAATTTAGACCGAACCTTTGAAGAACTACATCCGGACCCTTTTGGGATTGACACAGAATTCACAGAGAGCTTCCAGGCACCAACGAAGAAAAACATCTCTCTCAACACAGTCAACTTGACCTTGAGCAGGGTTATTCTCCACAGGAAGATATACTGCTTGAAGATTTTCTTACTTCCTTCACTGCAAGACTGTGTATAAATCACTCAAATAAATATATATATTTGTTATTTATAATATAATATCATATATAATATGTTATTTGTTATTTATAATATCATATATAATATGTTATTTGTTATTTATAGAAAGGCTTTGTTTTCCTTTCATTTGACAACCCATTTTGTTACAAAATATGAGTGGGTCTTACAGTCTGTACGAAGATAAGCTCCTATAAGTTTCTTGTGAATACTAAATTCACAAGTGGTGCCCAATTGCATGTATCTCCTGGTCAGGGGACATGATTTTGAAGGCGTTAGTTTTTGTAGGGAGGTGTTGCCGTCCTCTCACATACACTGCCTGGTACTGCCTAGGCTCAATATTGCTTAACTTTGGTGATATAACGTTATCATGCTAGGCTGAAGGTCTTCTCTTGATGCATTTGTTTTAATACTAATGAGTCACCACTTATCAAGGCCAAAAACCACTCAAGGATAAGGGTTAATGAAATTGTCAGTTGAATAATGAACAATACTATGAGAGGATTGAACACGATGGATGGAAAGGACAAAATTTGATTACTGATGATGACAGCTCAACAAGTATTTGTTGACATTGAATTTAAAGGCGACCATCTTGTAGTCTGCAGGGAAGCAGCCCTGCAGCAATATGTGCCACAGACGGGAAGTTCTTCGAAAGAAACTTAAAGAATATGACAACCACTTTTGTTAGTTTGCTCGCTACATAAATCGATTCATTGACATGCATCTGCTTGTCCAAACTGCCATCTTTGTTTTCCCAGCCAACAACACTAAGCAGAGGAGATCACTCTAAAGAAACAGAACTCTTATATCTCAATACAAGGGAGATAACTTAACAACTTTAACTTTGATAGCTTTTACCTCCCCAATTGTAGTAACAAACAGAATTCTCACAGTTAGGGAGGGGGGAGACGACCACCCCTCTCCCCATTATGCAACTACACCCCGATCTCGACCCCTCCGGTCACTTGTGAAAAATGCATAAACACACACACACACACACTGACCTAGAGGACCCTCTTTTGGGTAGCTGGATTTCCCTTACATTAAAAAAGCAATCTTATGTCTAACATTGCCCTTATAAGGAGGCAAATGAATAGGCACAAGCATATCTCCGTGCCATTGTCCATATTTATTTGCTTCCCCACGAGGGCAGTTAGACACAAGGTCGGGTTTTAATGTGGGTGGGAAATACAGCTCCCCCAAAAAAAGGGCACTTTGGATTGGGACAAACATAAAAATTGCCTCAGTCTAGAAGGATTTCTCCTTTACTGACCGAGGACAGAAAAGATGAAGTGTGGTATCAAAACAGTATCATAGCCAAACGTTGGAGAGAGGGGGGCGGGGGGGAGATCTCCTGACCCCATTTATTTAGTGATTTTGATAATTTGTACACCAGATTAGATTTCCCACTCCTGCCTGACTAAAAATCCTCTTTGGGGATTTAATATTCATCCAAGTGGCTCTTCCTGTTTTAGACTCACCGTTTCTGACAAAAGTAAATTTGGCCAGATTGAGGTCAGCCACACACTGTATTTTCTTGTTTTGACTAACCTTGAAAAGAAAATAATCCCATTGATGTGAAATTGGGGGAAGAGTCCACTTTTCTTCCTTCCACCTGTTGGGTAAGGGAGTTTCAATTGAGATGGGGGTGGGGGGTTGAAGCTGAAATTTAAAGAAGTAATTCACCCTCTCTCGTTTTATGGCCAACAGCACCACTACCACCCTCCTGTTATCTTTCTGCTTGCATGATCATGTTTCTAGGGAATTCTTTTAGTGATGGGAAGGGGTCAACCACCCCTGGGGAAAGTAAACAGAGTTAGAGGTTGTGGACACTGAGACTCCACTACAAGATTGGATAAACACACAAAGAAAGATGAAACCAGTTCATTTGTCATGAAAAGTCTTATTCACAAGCACATGTTCACACACAGACATACATGCACACAGACAAATATACAAATATACATATACACACACACACACATATATACACTGAAAAAAGAGAACAAAAAGAATAACCTAGAATTTTACTCTGAAGTGTGCATACCTCCACCAAGTCTTTAGAGTAAAGATAAAAATTACAAACTAAAAAAAAAATAATTAAAATAAAAATTGACAAATAAAGATAAAGATTTATTTTAATTCTGCAGGTTCAGCATCGATTTTCCAGCACACTTGGTTCCGGCAGCTTGCCGGATTAACCGTTTTGCATAACCATTCAATTTCCTCTTAATAATAATCCACCAACAGACCCCTACACCACCTAATTATACACCTACCTTGTCTTAAAACCACCAGAGATTGCTAGAAACTGAAACTTTTTCTTTGATTGAAATTGACCAATTAGCACCACGGCTGCCACTTGAATTTGCCTGTGAAGCCACAACTAAGGTTAAATTTAAGCAAAATAAGATATCATCTCAAAGTAAAGAGAGATTATCACCAGCAGGTGCAGTTTAAACAAACAAATTGGTGTGTTTCACACAGAGCCATCTGTTGGCTACCCAATAAACTAGTATGGCAGCAGCAGTATTAATTTCCCTCTCCTGATTTTGTAAAGATAAATAGGTGCCAGAAAAATTGGTTACAGGAAAATTGGTGTTACACTCAGGGTTGCAGAGTTGGAAGGTATAAGGTTCGACTCCGACTTCCAGGATTCCCAACATTCAGACTCCGACTTGCAGGATTC
The DNA here is from genome assembly GCA_963556195.1 of Sepiola atlantica. NCBI lineage: Eukaryota > Metazoa > Mollusca > Cephalopoda > Sepiida > Sepiolidae > Sepiola > Sepiola atlantica. The sequence goes on along the minus strand of OY744539.1, from coordinate 82,271,015 downwards.
CAAAATAACCGAGCTCCAACTGTCAAGACTCCGCAATAGCCGAGTTCTGACTGCCAGGATTATTTGTACTGCCTGCCAGGATCAGGTCATCATAAGCTGATCCCCTTTGGGCCATAAACGTCGATGTGGGACACACTTTGGAGTGTTTCAGATTACTGACAGCAGGTGTCAGGTGACCAGGCTGTATTAGTTGAAACGTCATTGTGCCACATACTTTCTCATATAGGCCTGTAGAGTGGGCAATTTTCTCCATGACTGAGATTTTACAGAAGGAAACTTTTATTTGTTTTGGAATTTTTTAGATAAGGATTGGTAATTTTTTTATTATTTGGATGATTGTCCGACTTTTCTCATCTTAGATGATATTCTCACAACGTTTCGATCGATGTAACTTCTAACCTTCTTCAGGTGTGTCTTGTCGAACTCGGGAATCTGTATGGAATTTTGAACATAACCCCTTATTTAATCCACATGGGTAGCTTGCTCTCGTTCCGTCAGCTATGACCAGGTAGAAGTCTTATGTAATTCATAATTCTATTCTTAGTAACATCTGTAGTAAGGATTGAACCTCCAGAAGACTATCATTTAGAACTGATTATCACTTAGCACTTTTATCTGTTGCGCCACGGGTCCTTGCTTATTTGTTGTCTCCTTCGGAGCTGAAATGGCCCAGAATGGTGATTTTTTTTTTTTTTTTTTTTTTTTTTTTTTTTTTTTTTTGTCAAATATTTTAAATTTCAATGAATAGCTTTTGCTCAGAATCCACCAAAAGTTAGGATTACGGGTAATTTACATAAAAACCAGTACTGGTGACCTCAGGAAAACTCTTTATTTTTTTATTTTTCTTATCTTTCTGTTTTTGCTGGAGATGGGGCATCCTACCGGATGCCAGACATTCACCGGCTATTTCAGACACTCCAGCCTAGAGATCGTTTTAAGATTCTAACCGTCCCTTTAAGTGCAGTTGTTTGTATTTCTCTTGCGCTCGGTTCACCGGGTATACTTGCCAGATAGCTCTTGAAATTCTTCTTCATTAGTCCTGTTGCTCCTATAATTACTGGTATGATGGAGATTTTCCTAAGATTCCAGTTTCTTTTCATGTCGTACATAAGACCATGGTATTTCGTAATCTTTTCCCTTTCTGCTCTGTTCAATCCTGCATCATTAGGGACACTGACTTCAACTAGGGTGGCTACTTTCTCCCTTTTGTCCCATATTACGATGTCAGGTTTAACAGCTCTGTTTTCTAAATATGTAGCTGTAGGGATCGCATAGTCATAGTGGATGGTGTATAAATTATTTCCAACTGTTCTTTCTGGTATATGCTCCCAGGACTTGCTGCTACACTGGATATTCAACTTTTTACAAATAGTCCAGTGAAGATATTTACACACTCTGTTGTGTCGCATTGTATAATAGCCGTCCCCCAGGAGAATCTTACAACTGGGTGTCAGGTGGCTCACACTCTACTTCTGTGTGGCAGAACCTGCACTTGTTATTGTTGCTGAGACCACTCATCTTTTTAAAGGCATTGGTTATCAAGCCTTGATCTTGAGCAGCCATTATCATTCTCTCCTGATCATAGTGGAGAGATCCTCTTTTCAGCCAGTCTATCTATTCTTGGGATAATTCACCTAGGAAATACTTAGCACGTTGTTGGTTGGCCCATTCTTTCAGTTTTCTGGAATGGAAGGTTTTGGTGTATTTCTGACGGCTTTTGCAAGCTATTTCTGTGGCAGGATTGTTGTCTGTTTCTGCCTCATTTGTAAGACAGTCCTGTCCAAAACGTTTGGCCAGTTTTGTGATAGAGGTTGTTCTGCTTGCTCTGGTTTCTTGATGTTGGCATACCATCATTAGTTTTGGGTTCTGGGAGCTCATCAAATATTGGTCGGTGTTCACAATAGTGGCTCGATGTTGATGGTCAATTTTTGAGCGACCCATACCTCCTGCTCCTCTTGGCAGACACAGCCTTGGTAGACACTGGTTTATGTACATTACTCTGTACATTGTCAACATTTTTCTCGTTTTAGTGTCTAATCTATTAATGTCCTTTTGTGGCCAATCAATAATTCCAAAGCTGTATGTTATCACTGGCATAGCTAATTGGTTAATGGCAGTTACTTTGTTTTTGCTTGTTAGCTGTGTTTTGCAAATTTTTCTATATATTCTCTGTCAATTATTTCTCTCATCTTGACATGTTGAATTGGATCGTTTTGTTGGCCTTTTCTGGTTGGCCTCTAGAGTGTTTGGTTAAAGAAAAAGGTAAAGTGGTCAAGGGCGACCCGAAGGCTCTTTTTTCATTGGCTACTACACTGAGGTGTAGAGGCGGGTGCCAGGATTACTCCACTTACTCACCATTATGCTAAATGGGCCACTGCTTTGCCTTTGAATTTTGCACGGGAGAGGGGATATACTTTTCTTCAGTTCAGTTTTAACATACACTTGAAAACTGTTTATATTTTTTTCCTTCATTTTATTTAAAGCTCATTTTTCTTCCAAAACACCTTATGATGAATGGATTCAAAACAATCCCATTAACTTATCTGGTTATTGGTCCAGTAGCTTAACATGGCGGGGGGGGGGGGGGTAAATATCTATAATATGTCTTATCAAAAGATTTGGATTCATGTCTATTTACATTATCAAGTAAATTATCATAAGGGGGAAGCACACATTCATTACTGGTTTTTTTCTCTCTGACTGAACGAACAACAAGACTGATCCTTTTGTGGCCCCACTTGTTGCAATGCAATGATAAAATGGGGAGGGGGGGAGTAGTGACTAGCTGACCCCCTTTTTTGTTGTTAGTTTTTCTTGTTAAAATTTTGGTTAGAAATTTGGAAACCTGTAAAGTATGTGATATTTATTTGAAAATACTGTTACAAATTTTATTTTTTTAACAGTTTAGGGGTAGAGTTAAAGTAGGAAAGGGAGCGCCTCTTTTTCCCCCTCTTTTTTTCTTTTTTTTCCCTCTTTTTTCTTTTTTCCACTTGTTTGTTTTCCTTTTTCCTTTCTTCTTTTCTTTTCTTTTTTATTCCTTCTCGCTCTTTCTCTCTTTTCTCTCGTTCTTTCTCTCTTTTCTTTCGTTCTTTCTCTCTTTTCTTTCGTTCTTTCTCTCTTTTCTCTCATTCTTTCTCTCTTTTCTCTCATTCTTTCTCTCTTTTCTCTCATTCTTTCTCTCTTTTCTTTCGTTCTTTCTCTCTTTTCTCTCATTCTTTCTCTCTTTTCTCTCTTTTTAAAAAAGTATAGAGGGGAGCGCACTCCAATATTTAGAGCAAATGCAGCTCCAAAAGTCGTGGAACAAATAAAACCCAACAATCTACTAGTTGTAGTGGTTTGTTTGCTCTCTCTGTGTGCAACTATGTTTTTCACTCTCTTCTCACTTCAATCCATAACATTTACACTATTAATACAATATAAATCAAATTCTGTTAAGTATTTCATCTGATAATTCCCTAAAATGCCTCGTTATTTAATTTCATTTAAAAAATTCTGAATTCATCCAATTCCATCTTAAAATGTTGCTGCTTTTAATCTGATCTTCCATAGATATATTACTCTATTAGCAAAAAATCAATTAGTTAATAAATCTAGGTTTAAAAAATAGTCCTTGAAAATAACTTTCCAGATTGACACGTATTAAATGTCCACCTTAGAAATTCCATTTAAAAGTTTCAATTAAATAGTTTTTTTTTTTTGTATTTTTTAGACTACAATTCTCATCTTGGATATTATTCTTACAACGTTTCGGCCGATTTAACTTCTGGCCTTCATCAGGTGCATCTTGTCGGACTCTGCAATCTGTCTGGAATTTCGACCAAAACCCTTTATTTAATCAATTGGGTAGCTTTCTTTTGTTCCGTCAGCCATGACCAGGTAGAAGTCTTAAGTAATTCGTAATTGTATTCTTGTTATCGCCTGTAGTGAGGATTGAACCTTCACCCTTCAGAAGACTGTCACTTAGAACTGATTATTGCTGGGTACTTATATCCGTTGCACCACGAGTCCTAGATGGGTAGTCAGAGAGGTTTAATTTGATCAATCACATGGTCATGCCAAGCCTCATCATATATAATCCATAACTAACATCTTATCACCCCCCCCCCCTCCAAAAAAAAAAAACTATCACTAATACCACTAACATCTATTCTCAAATATATCACAGAAATCGCTTTGGAAGATGGGAACTTCATGTCTGCTGAGTTCAAACAATTAAATATACTTTGATAGCAAAAACTATTTAGTATGGGTTTTCGAAGACTTACCCCCCCCCCCCTAAAACGCATGTACCTAATTGAGGCTATTCTCTGTCTCTACAAATCTACTATCAGACCATGCATGGAGCACTGTTGTCATATTTAGGCTGGTTAATCTCTTTCCTATTTGAGGTTTCTTGATAAGGTGCAGAAACGTATCTGTAATTTGATTGGGCCCCACCCTTTTTTCTTCTCTGCTCTCTCTCTCTCTCTCTCTCTCTCTCTCTCTCTCTCTCTCTCTCTCTCTCTCTCTTTCTCTCTCTCTCACTCACACATGTGATGTTGCTAATCTCAGTCTTTTCTATAAATACTATTATGACCTGTGTTCTTCAGAATTGTGTGATCTATTCCCCCGCTTTCTTTGTTCCAGCTCGTTTGATTCGTTGGTCTAGTGGTCTCCATCAATTCACTGTTTTGACACTTCATTGTAATACAGCTTCCTATTCCAGTAGCTTCTTTCCAAGAACTACAGACTAGTTAAACTCTCTCCCCAATGATCGTTTTCCTCCTACCTATAGCCTTGGTCTTTCAAGACTGTATAGGTAAAGAAGTTATCTACTCCTGTGTTGAGATAGCAAACGGGAGTTATCTGCCCATGGTACAGGAAGTACCATGAGTTATCTGCCTCTTATTACTACATAAGAAACGGCAGCCATTTGTAATTCAGTAGTGAACAGTGACAGATGTTGGAAGGGACATTTTCCATACTTTACAAAGACTAAGGCCAATAGGCATCTCCTGTCTTTGCGATAATCATCTTTCGTTCTTGTTAGCTTATTACATCAAGTAGCTTCATGCCTTGCTGGAGCGATTTTCATAAAAACAAAATCTTTTTAATGAAAAAAAAAATATAGCCCTTTCATGGCAAGACAAATAGGTTCCCCATTGCCATGTCTCAATTTCGGACTCCAATGTGGGTAAGGAACGTAGTTGATGAAACAAAAAAAAATGATTTATGCCCCATAAACAACTATCCAAGAGACCTCATATGAAGTTTAATTCAGCAACTGGGTACGAAAGTAAATAGTCCCCCAATTTATTGTATTTGAGAACTTTTTTGCATGTATTTGAAATGTCATGTGGTCATACAACAGTTTCCAACCTTTTTATGCAGTCCTTTGCATTATTGTTGTACTTTGCAAGAGCGTTCAAGCTGCACCGATTGGGCAGTAGAGAGAAGACAAGGCAGTGTTGTATCGTATGGTCCTCCTCTCCACATTCGCAGATGGTTGGGTCAGTTGTGTAGCCCCATCTTGTCATAGCAACTTTTGATCACCATATTACCGTTCTCAGGCAGTTGAGTGTTTTCCACTGGAGCCAGAGTGTTTTTGAAGCAGGAGGGAGGACTTCAGAAGTGGGGGATTCCAATGTCAGTAGGAGGGGAGCCATTCTCTTACCGTCTGGTCCACAGCTGTAGTCTGGGCTCTTCCTGAGATGTTGTTAGGGGTTCGGCATGGCTGAGGAATCTTCTTGACTTCAGTTATTGAACCGTTGATTCACACCCATGAAGGAGATGGTGTTTATCACTGAGAGCATTTGTGATCTCTACTCGGCTGGCAACTTCCGTCTCGTGCTCTCTCTCTCTTTCTCTCTCTCTCTCACTCTCTCTCACTCTCTCTCTCTCACTCTCTCTCCATCGCTCTCTCTCACTCTCTCTCCCTCGCTCCCTCATTCTCTCACTTTTTCTCCCTCTCACACACAAGGGGGCCATGGGAAATTAATTTCGCTTTCAGATTTTTTTTGCAATCGGCTAGTCACATTCCTGAACAAAGAATTTTCCCTGTACATTATGGAAGAAATAGTCTAAATTGAAAAATCAACGAGTCAGTCACAAATAACAAAATAAATCGAATTAGAGGCATATGACATTAAACCATGAGGAAATTAAATGACTTCTGCAGACAGCAACCCAAACATGGTCCCTATTTACTTGCCTCCCCACTAGGACAGAGTTAGACACAAGGCCAGTTTGTAATGTGTGTGTGCGTGTGTGAGGGGGGGCACCCATCCCATAAAGGGATACTCTGGATTGGGACGAAAATAAAAATTGCCTCAGTCTAGACTGATCAAGGACAAATAAAAATGAAGTGTAGTATCAGAACAGATACTACACTTTTCTCCTCGCCCAAGCAGTCTATCTAGCAAAAATTTCCTTAAAGGGACTGACAATATCACTTTTAAGGGATATACCACTTACAATCTAATCAATTCAGTTTAATAATCCTATGCTAGTAAGCGTAGGTGATACGTTCACAAATTCTGAGCTCCCTAGGTGCTGGTGTGAGTTCTTTCATGTTTTTTTCCTTATGGCTGAATATGTATACTGATCGCCACACCTGTACATGTATACATCGCCTGATATTCCCAAATTGTTACCCATCTGGTACTGACCAGACTCAACGTCGCTTAACTTCAGTGATCATCTTACGAGAACCGGTGTGTCAACGTAATTATGATTACATCAAAACAAATTGCCACATCTGGGGAGGTGCCGCTCAGAGCACCCTTTCCTGCCTTGACAGAGTACAAAACCGACTTTGAAATCTAGTGGGGAATGTCCTCTTATCGTTCTCACAGAAGAGACGTTGCTAGTCTTTTTCTATTCCATCGTTATTTTCATGGTAGGTGCTCGACTGAGCTCCAATCTATGCCCTCCCCCCCCCGTTAAACATTCACAACAAAAACTCGTCTAGCTACAACCACTATCAATAATTTCCCTTTTTTCCTCTGTGTACTTAAAACTAAACAGAACTTCCATGAGCAAAGTTTCTTTCCTAGAACTGCCAGTCTGTGGAACACAGTACAACGGAGCTGCTTCCCGGCTGATTGCAACATTTCCATTTTCAAGTCTTGTTGAATCGTCCTCTAAAATAATCAATTACAACCATCGTTACTAATCCCCTTGATGTTTCACTGTCGACCTGACAAACTCAATAACCCTTATCCTCGAGTGGCTTTTGGGCCTTGAAAAAACGGATCTTTTCTTGGATTGAGCAATATGGTAAGTGATATCGCCAACTTCTATTAGCGATAATACAAAGCTCTTTGTAAACACAAATGGAGTACTCTCCGGTAATTGTTAATGTTTATATAAGGATTTAGATGTTTCTTGCTAACGGCACCTGCCTGACGGCCGAATGGTTCAGATCACTGACTGTCAACTAGATGGTTGTAGGTTCGATCCGACTTGAAACAAGTGCCTGTTTAGCCACACTGAGGAGCTGTGATACAGCGAAACAGTACGTCTGTGGATGACTATATATATATATATATATATATATACTTTCTTTAGAACACACATCATCAAACCCCAAAACAGTAACGGCCAAATATACGAAACTAATAATATTGACTTACGGGAATTATATAGAAATATTTTTATTTTTTATTTTCTATTTTTTATATATTTTTTTATATCTCTTTAAATCTCCTCCGGTTTAAATCTCAACTGTTACTTTTCACCCTCCCCCTTTTTTTCAAACCTTATTAAACCTTCCTTACACTAAATTTAAACAAACATACATAACACTCTAAGCAAATAACGCGTCCAAACGAGAGTGACACGTGACTTCACATTTCCGAAACAGATGACAACAGAAGCTGAAGAGAGCCGGATGGCTAAGTCCTTCCGTGCTTGAAACCGACGGTACGAATGTTGTACTAATTTTTCTGTACCAAAATAAATAAATATCTATTACATATATATACTAGACTAGACTACCTGTGAACCGTTGGGTCACAGCTACTAGCATTATTTCTTCCATTTTGATTTCATTTGGAAATTCACAAATCGTGATATACATGTTATGACGTTCGCTTCTTGCATAACTAAAAATAATAAGTCTCCTTATGTCTATATTATCCCTAAGGATAATATGGAATTAAAGAGTCCTATTATTTTGCTGTATAATTTATGTACATGATTACAATCTGTAAGCTTTTCTCTAAATGCTCACATACATTTAAAACTATTAGAGCGGTTGACTCATCACACAGCGAGAGAGGGTGAGAGAAATACATAGATAGCTAACTGAAAGATGAGTGACTTGTTCAGTTAATTACAATTTATGGTTAATTATTAATCATTTGCTTCCCCATTTGCCAAGTGAGCAGCTAATACCTAGATAGATTTTGGAGGGAGCTTACTAACCACTGCACTTCGCCTCTTATTTTTCAGCAATCTCTGTTGTTCTTGTTCGATGAATTTTACATATACGTTTTGTAAATAAAAGCGTCAAACCATTGGGGATAATTTTTAAGTAGGTTTTAACCATAGAGTGAATGTGGTATTTTGGTGATTGAAACTAGTTTAGAGAATAGACCAAGAGGACGACAATCGACTTCCATCCCACCCCACCCAATTTCGGCCATGTGCCACATCTTATTTTATAAAGAAAATTTGCTGTACTGTGAACCTTTTTGTAAAGTTTTAAAGATATATAAATTGCATCCCCATTTTCATGTTTGACCCTAATTTTCAACTAGTTAATAAAAAGCAACGGACGGCCATCATTTAATGTTGAATAAAGGTAAAATTCCAGATTAAATTAAATAAAATTGAAACAGATAAATGCATAAAATCCGTGCAGAGTCAGTTCAAAGAAAAAACAATTAGAAAAATTTTTTAAAAATTTGTTTTCAAACATAACTCAATCCCAGAACTAAAGCATGTATTTTATGTCGTTAAAGTATATATGGGGGAAAAGCCTCAGGGAAATAAACGGTGAACTCAACCTCGTATAATCAGCAGACGATGAGAGGAGTAGCAGAAAACCACTATTGAAAATCCCTTTTCCTAAATGCCAACACACAAATGCAAGCCGTCCATATTCTTCTGTTTACTGATTTACATGGGACCTATTTCCTTTCAGAGAAATGCACAGAAGTTCTATGCAGAATAAATTGTAGGGATTGACCTTAAAGGTTTTATTCTATTGGAAATCATCTTTTGGAAAGACAATTTTAGCTGGTAGTTATAATCGAGAAGAAAATCGGATTGACGAACTTACTTGGAGGAGTAATTCGTCTGGCCAAATCTGACTGAAATATAATAAGCAAACGGGATCACCATTCCTCACTAAATAAACGATGGCTTCACAACTAAAGAGACATGCAGTTTTATTTACAGGAAACACAGGAACAGAATGAAGGTTGTGCAATAGGTTGATAGACAAAACGAAATAATCTTATCCTGGAGTTGATCGACTCGCCTACCGCAGGGTAGAGAACACAAGAATGTATGTCTTGTGTGATTGAAATACAAACTTTTTCTGATGGATACTGCACCCCATAGACCGGTGTCGTCTTGTCCTTTGGGGCTTGATTCCGCCGGTCTGTGGGTTTGTCCTGTGCAGTTCTAGGAGGTCCACCCTCCCAGGCTTTGCCTCGCCTCTTTGGGGAGGAATAAGTTTATTGCTTACTGCCTGAGGCGCTCCTACCGGGGAATGCCGACGGGACTGCCCAGGCAATTTTTAATGGCTAGAGTGCTCACCTTCTCAGGTGCTGGCTTTTCAAGTCCCACTTTCCCGACCCGACCTTAGGTCACATCTTACCTTGTGGGAGTAAGATAAAACTGGCCTTGTGCCTAACCTCCTGGAGAGGAGGTAAATAAACATACAGGCTAGAACTGAAGATACACCTTGATCACGTGACCTGGTTTTAGCGCCAAGATGATTCATCGCACATTAACTCGTCACACCTGGTGAAGAAGCGATGATTACACAATCGCAAGCCGGATCACAACTTACAAAACAGGTCACTTATGCAACTGCTACAAACTTGTTCTTGTAGTCTTGGATCGTCTTTCTATGTGTGAATTAGTTTCCTCTTTTTTTAACTCTTTTACCAGCATCTCTTAATTTCTCTTGCAAGTTGCACCTGTGAAACAATTTTTGGCACAGACATCAATGCAAAACCAGTGAAAATAATACCAGTGAAGCTTCATGGTTCCGTCAGCTTAATACGACTCCAAGGTTTTGTTCTTTTTTATCTTAATCTTTTCAGAAAAGTGTCAACATGTTCTGCAGAAGTTCTAAGATGGTAAGGAATAGGTTGTTGGATTGTGAGGCACCTTCAAACAAAAATAGCTTTCGGCCATCTTGGAACGGTTTGAAATACAAGACTATATATTCAGGTAGTCAGATGTTATATTTTGAGAGGAAATGTGATTATGTAAAAACAAGCAGCTAAATTCTCACCGTTTTTTTTAATGTAAATTTTAAAAGTTTAGTCAAAAATAATTATACAAAAAAAGAAATAAAATTTTAGTTGTAAGAAAGACAACTCTTATATTCTTAAATATTTTTTTTAAAAATGTGTTATTCTCTTTTGCTGCATTGCAAATATGTCCCATTTTTTTGCGTAGACCACGCCCCCCTCTCGAGGTCGTATTTAGTTTACTTCATCTTCCGGAAAGTAATACAGTAACAAACACTAGTGGAAATGACATTTTACCTTGTGATGAGAAAATAAGAACTCTTCAATCTCCCTCTTTTACTTTTTGGAAATGAATTACTTCCCTTTGTTCATTTTCTCTGTGACCGTTGTTATTCTCAGTGACTCGATCCCTGTGTAGATCTTAGTAGAATAACGCTTCTTCAAGCACACTCTGACTTCTTCTATTCATTTCTTACAAGTATTGTATTTTACTGGCTAAGATCAAAGTGTAGTATCTGTTCCGATGGATGCTCACTCTGTAGACCGGTATTGTCTTGGCCTTCAGGCCTTGATTCCGCCGGTCTGAGGTACTGTCCTGTGCAGTTCTAGGAGGTCCACCCTCCCAGGCTTTGCCTTCCCTCTTTGGGGAGGAGTAAGTTTATTGCTTACTGCCTGAGGCGCCCCTACCGGGAATGCCGACGGGGCTGCCCAGGCAATTTTTAATGGCCAGAGTGCTCACCTTCTCGGGCGCTGGCTTTTCAAACCCCACTTTCCGACCCAAGCTTGGGTCACATCTTACTTGTGGGAGTAAGATAAACCTGGCCTTGTGCCTAACCTCCTGGGGAGGTAAATAAAAAAGTGTAGTATCTGTTCCGATGGATACTGCACCCCATAGACTAGTATTGTCTTAGCCTTCGGGGCTTGATTTACGCCGGTCTATGGGTCTGTCCTGTGCAGTTCTAGGAGGTCCACCCTCCCAGGCTTCGCCTCCCCTCTTTGGGGAGGAGTAAGTTTATTGCTTACTGCCTGAGGCACCCCTACTAGGGAATGCTGACGGTGCTGCCCAGGCAATTTTTAAACTCCACTTTCCCGACCCGACCTTGGGTCACATCTTACTTGTGGAAGTAAGATAAAAACTGGCCTTGTGCCTAACTCCTGGAGAGGAGTAAATCAATACTCGTGGAAATGACATTGGAGACTGTCTTTAATCCATTATCTGTTGTGTTTGCAACTAAGTTCCAGCCGCTTTTTTAAATTTAACTTTAAAAAAATAACAACTAATTAATCAACAATGTATTCACCCTTGTTGTTTACAATTTGTTCCCAACGTTTAACAAAATGACAAATATCTATTGATATTCCTGGAAAATAATGTGTTCAAACAAGATAATACATTTCAGTGATTTAATTAGAACTCTTTTAAAGGGGTACCTTAGAGGTCCGACTTGCCATGTTGATTCTAGCGTGGTTCATTTGGAATTCCCTACCTGCTCACTTGTTCCCTAACTGTACTAACATGCATAAATTTAAATGTAATGTGAACAAGCATCTCACTGCACAAGATTCTCCTATAAATCTGGTCTCTAATTCACAATAGCAGTAGCAGTGTTAATTGAATTGAGGTGACCAGAGTAAAAAAAAAAAAAAATTTTTAAAAGGGGCGTGTCGAAAATGTTCATTTTTTTTTAAAACTTGACATTCCATTATATGGTCTGAAAATAAACCGAAATTAACTGAGATTAACTCGAAAAAACAAAATAGATTACAAGATAATTCCAAAATAGAATTCTCAAGAAAAAAATAGATTTTAAAATAAAAAAAACAAAATGGCTGGAACTTGGTTTCCAATCCAATATATTATCAGTTCCTTTTAAATGCATTTGATTGTATTTGATCTTTTACAGAAATAAAGCGATTTATAATGTAGTTCTTAGTTATAAACAACATAGACTTCAGGCTAGGAGCAAAGTGTAGTATCTGTTCTCATACTACACTTCATCTTTTCTCGTCCTCGGTCAGTGAGGGAGAAATCCTTCTAGACTGAGGCAATTTCTATTTTTGTCCCAATCTAGAGTGCCTCTTTTTAGAGGAGCTGGATTCTCCCCACATTAAAAAAAAACGACCTTGTGTCTAACTCTGTCCTCGTGAGGAGGCAAATAAATAGGGACTTTATAAATTATTGTCATGATATTAGGAAAGATAGAGAATCGGTTACATCACTATCGAGACAACCGATAGCTTCTTTCCTTGGACAGCTTGCCTTTGGAATACATTTCCTGCTCCCTGTTTCCCGACAGCACCAACATGCAGGAATTTAAATGCAATGTAAACAAATATCTTGTTTTCTAACTCCTCGCCCAGGTTGCCCCCTTATAAATCTGGCCCCTACCACAGTAGCCTCTTATGCCTAAGTGACAACATTGCCTTCTTTGGACTGAATAAAAGTTTTTTGAAATATGATGATGGCTAAGCTATTGAGGTTGTTTAGAAGTTTTGTTACCTTGGTGATGCCATTTGAGCACTGGGTGGTGCAGGTTCTAGTGTGATTGCATGAGTTAGGAGAAGATTAAGTAAGTTCAGGTAACTTCTGCCTTTACTAATCAGCAGATCGTTACCACTGTCGACCAAGGGAAGAGTCTATCATGTATGTGTACACAGTGTAATGATGTATGAAAGTGAAACCTGACCAGTGAGGGTTGAGGACATGCGTCACATGGAGAGAAATGATATGAAGATGACACGATGGATGTGTAATGTGTTTTAAAGAGAGGCTTAGATCTGATGACCTCAGAGGAAGATTAAATCTGGACAGTATAGGGAAATGTGTGAAGAATAGGAGACTTCGATTGTATGATCAGGTTGAAAGAATGGATCAGTTTTGGGGTTAGGGTTAAAACAGTTTAAGTAGCAGGTTCAGTTCACAGGTTAAGGCCAAGAAAATCATGGGAGGAAGTGATAAGAATAGACTGAAGAGATAAATAAAGACCTGGGCAGAGATAGTTTAGTTTTCTAAAAGCCGTCCAACACATGCCAGCATGTAAAACAGATGCTAAAACGGATATGATGATCATGATGATGAAAGAATGGATGAAAGCACTTGGGTTAGATGTAGAACAGTTGAGGTAGCAGGGTCAGTTAGCACAGGAAGGCAAAGGAAAACATGGGAGAAATTTGTAAGAGTGGATTTGAGAGAAAAAGGGATGAATAAAGACCTGGCCAGTAATAAGTTACTTTGGAAGTTTATTTTTGAAAGCCATTCAACACATGGCAGCATGTAAAACGGATGTAAAACTGAATATGATGATGGTGGTGATGATGACTAGAAAGAAAATGTGGAGTGAAAGAGCCAAACATTGTTTTTTTTAATGTATGAAGTTTTAATAAAACCTGTGTTACTCTCGTGTCACGTTGGGGACGACAAGACGGTCACGCAACAGAAAGAATAAAAGAAAAGATTTAGGTCCTCGTGTTCAAGTATGAATATACACTGAACGAGAGGGGAATGGGGACTCTTTCTCAAGACACCTGTGAAATGGGGATATAAAGACAGTGAACACTTTGTGAAAGAACAGAAGACCAACACAAGTTAAGGAGTTAAAAATTGTAAAGTTTATTTACAAAAAGTATAGGGAGGAATAAGATAAAAGGAACAAAAGTAGCAGGGACAGGGTTCTTAATAAATATGCAGCAAAGAATACTTATACATATATACAAAACATCAGCTTGCGAGAAAGAAATTGTCTGAACGTACAATTTGGCGATTTACGATCAAAGTTTATGAGAAGAAACGTTCTTATATTTTCGACCCTTGTGAACAATTGTAGTCGGTGCACAGTTATCAGTCATGGTGGCAATAGTGCCAATAATGCTCCTTGGTTTCATTTTCTCGTGGCAGTCTGATCAATTGATGGTTTTTCAATATGCCTTTGGCATTCATCATGATATATCCAAGGCGATGAATTATGTTCTCCTTATGTTAGTAACAATACCAGATGATTTGGTAATTTCTAATAGGCAGTGTATTTGCATGTCATTCATCTAAAAAAAATTAGTCGGTCTTTCGCTTCTTCTGTCGTTTTTGAGAGCGACGAGATTTCGCCTCCTGTTCGCCCAGCCTTAGCAGAAATTGTCTATAGTAGGTTTTTCTTTGCGGTCAAAAGGGGTTCCACTGAACAGTGTATCAGTTAAAGTCAGAAGAGACTGAGAGGCAGGTCGCATATACTTCTGTGACCTTATGTAAAGACAGAGAAATGGTTAATTCGTTTCCCCAATCGCCATACTTTCAAGTACGTGAAGATTAATAAGGTGAAAGGGGACGAAGGCAGGTTCACCTCGATATAATCTTTGCAATTTCTTCCGTTCTCCTTCTTTCTTTTTTTTCCCCCCCTATCTCCCAAGCTGAGAAACTAATAAAATTTAAAAGAGAATGTATTTTCGCTCTGGTGATATTTTATTTGCGACAGGAATCTAGTTTTGAGATCACGTTACACCTCATATAGAGTATCACACTCAGGCATGTGATTCAGTGTCTCAACGTGGAAATTTGAATGTAATATTGAGATTGGAAGGCATACATAGAAGAATGACAAAACCAAAGAATTACAGGGTCAGATTGGAGCAATTAGGATTAACTACTTTACTAGAGAAAAGAATAAGTAATGGCATTTGTATCTATGGTGGGTGTTTCATTCTTTTATGTGTTTTTTTTCTTCGGATATTTCTTCTCGTACAAAGGTGTGGTAGAGGTGAGATTCTACTGTGCAATGTCTGCCCAAAATAACAATACTAAGCATTCAAAAACACGTACACACAGTTAAACAGTTAAATGTTTATATATTTTTTTATTTTTTTTTAAATTATTATCTGTTGAAGTATAAGAATAGAAAATGTCTTTTTTTTTTAAAGAACATAATTTTCAGCCACTTCCTTCAACCTTCTTCAGTATATTGAGAGATGTGAGTGGTGGAAGTAGGGGAGAAAAGAGTATAGCCAATGAGATGAAGAAATGTTTACACGTGACTCATATGTGTCCATCCACATATCTCTGACCTCCTCTTAAATCTTCACACCTAAAGAGGTCAGTTATGTGGGTGGGAGGCGTTGTGTACATTTTCTCATACTTAAGTGGATAGAGGGCCATAAAATGTTAAAATGTTGTAATGATTGGAGGGGAGGGAGATTTTATTTTTAATGTAACACATTTTTAGCCTGTATTGATTTGCTGTGAGAGGTGCTGGCAGAACTCCCCCTCCCCATGTGCCAGTGTTATTTGAAAACATATATATATATATATATATATATAATTATTTAATAAATATTTAATTATTTGATAAATATTTAATTATTATCTACATATGTACATGTTTCATCCTTGCGGAATTATCAGTGTATAGATAACCATTCAAATCAGTCGCACGATTCGAACCCCAGAACAAGAGTCGCCTTTAACTCAATTCCAAGCGCCCTAACCAATGAGGCTACCTTCAACGGCTACAGACGTGATGAAAAATAAGTTCGATTTATGTGTCAAGCGGGCGGACAACTATCATCAGCCATCATAAGTGTTCAACAGAAAGGAGCTTGCATTTTGTATGTATGTGTATATATATATATATATATATATATATATATATATATTACACACGCACACATATATACAAGTTTTATGGGGGATTAAGTGAAATGACCTAAAATGAAATGGATCATAAATGTCTATGAAGAGAATAGTAAAATGTAATATATTATATAGGAAAGAAGTGAAGATATTAAGAAATTTCAAATATGAAAAAATTGTAAAAAGAATTGCTAATGAGGAAAGATAACTTATTTTCCCACCACACACACATTTCCTGTACGAAAAATGTTGTTGGTCAGTTTATATGTTTGTAGTATGAATAATCTTTTAGAGGTGCCAAATCTTTATTCAGTCCTTAGATGTGCGTGTTGAGTCTCCGAATGAGTTTACGTTCGTATTTTCGTCTGTGTTGTTGTGTCTTAAAAGTGGAGGCTATGGGGATGCATTTGATGTTGTATATGGTGTGGTTTGGGAGATTATAATGCATGGCTACTAGGTAGTGTGGATTTGTTTCTAATAGTGTGTTTATGATTAAGACATGGGCGAAACTCAAGACCCACTTCACCAACGTAGTTGCCTTTTGCACATCTGGTGCAGTCTATTAAGTAAACCACATGAGGACTATCACGTGTGAATTTAAGTTGGATGTTGGTGCCTGGAGGTGTGAATGCATCGTTGATGGTGATGTGTTTGCGTATTTTGCATCTAGGTTTGGTGCATGTTTTGTTTCGTTGATGTGCGAGGGTGTGGTGTATTTTGGTGGATATTAGTAGAGAATCTAGGTTTGGGGATTGTCGTTTTGCACTGATGGGTGGTTTGTTGTATTGTATTGAGGATGGGGTGATGTTGTAGCTGTGTGAATATCTTTCTGAGGGGGTTGTGTAGTGTGGTGTTGTGGTTGAAGTCAAATACCATTAGTATTTGTGAGGATGATTTTTTGTTGTTATACATATATATGTTTAAGACTGAAATTACATTTAAATCATATTTCAGAATAAATGTCTGCATACTTATATCCTCCTTTATGAAAGTTTCAAACTATTTACTTTCAAATATACAATGAACGATCACTTATGAATATAGATCCTTCAAATAAAAGTATTATGTTTTCTTCACAATAGTTCTGGGGAAAAAATCATTTAAATATCTAGGAAAATTGTGAAATACCAGATATTTTCATAGAATATGAATCGGCATGTCCCATAATATACAATTCAGAATTTTAATTTGATATTTGATAGTTTAAAAAAAAATCATTTGGCAATGAACTTTAACTTTTTCGATAAAGTAGGAAGTCATAGTTGAGGTTAATAAAGTATTTTGTCAATCTTCTTGATGATTGGATTGAAAATAAATGGAATTATCTACGTCAGTAGTTTCTTTCCTGTTGCTGACAAATAATATTGTGCTTGTCTGGTAATGGTGGATGCTGTCTTGAATGGGATGACCATTGCTTTCAGCTGTTCACCATTCAAGGATGTGAGTTCCCTGCTTTTTTAGCGGAATTCCGATTTTTTCTAATCCAAAAAAAAGCAGATGTCTGCTTAAATCACTAAAATCTCTCATAGATGTAAGTATCCAGCTTTGTGATCAAAATCTGCTTTTTTTGTTACTAGAATCTAACTTTCTATTGTTTATTAATAAATGCTATGGTGTTAAAATATTAACATCCATTGAGCTTAAATCTTGAAAGTCTATTTATATATATATATATATAATGTAGAGAGAGAAAAAGAGAGAGAGAAAGTATACTAGCTGTCCCGACCCACCGTTGCCCAGTAGCGTATTTACTTGGAATTTGTTTTGCCTTTCTTTTTTTTAAACTATGTCGGTTTTTTTTTCCAAAATATATTTTTGTTTCAATCAAAGGGAAGTAATTTTGTATAATCAAATACAATTACTGGCATATTTTTTAAGATGCCAGTCATTTGAAAATAATTCATATCCTGGCAAAGTATTTTCTATAAGAAATTAAATAGAATTACACTTTATTCTTGTTAACAACATGCTTCAATGATCCGCAAGAAAAACTGATGGACCATAATCAAATATAGATTTTGTAGGAAGAAAGCTATCGATGACAAAGAAACGATAAAGAGACTGACTTTACTTTATTAGATAAAGGGTGTTCGTCTGTTTTGTATTCATGCATTGTTTAGACTTTCAAACTAACATTTTTAGAGGAGTCATAGAAGGCTATCACAATGCAAGAAATGGAAATATATCAGTGTTGAGAAGGACAAAAGCGAAGAGATTATCTATCGATATACTATTAAAAAGTTATGGTGTTTTGAAGTTTTTCTGTTCGCATGCAAATAGAAACATGTGATTGGTTGGCAAAAAAGGAATAGGCAGAGTACACATTACTAAGGCAGTAGTTTTTAAATGCAAGCTTTTTTACACTTTTCATGCCAGAATTCGAATCTCACATTAGGCTAAAGGATTTGTCCTTAACTGGATAAGTGTTTTATAAATTTAAAGAAATTAACACAGCATAAATAAACATGACATAAATATTTTTTTAAACTAAATGACATTTTTTTTTATAATCCGCCAAAAAATAGACATAAAACGTTTCTGCATTAGTTCAAAGCAAATTATTTCTGCTTAAAAATATAATTTATAGAGCGTAGAAACTAGGTCAAGATAGAAAGTGACATACCCAGGTACTGTACCAAAAAAAGTTCGAAAAATATATTTGGGCATTGATAAGTGTTTAGTAAATCCCTCTAGGTGGTGCATTAAAGGCTTCTTTTTTTCTTTTTTTTCCTCTTTTCTCTTTTTTTTTCTCTTTTTTTCTCTTTTTCTCTTTCTTCTCTCTCTCTTCTCTCCCTCTCTCTTTTTTTCTCTTTCTTCTCTCTCTCTTCTCTCTCTCTTTTTTCTCTCTCTTCTCTCTTCTCTCTCTCTCTCTTCTCTCTCTCTCTCTTCTCTCTCTCTTTTTTCTCTCTCTTCTCTCTCTCTCTCTTCTCTCTCTCTTTTTTCTTTCTCTTCTCTCTCTCTTTTTTCTCTCTCTCTTCTCTTCTCTCTCTCTTTTCTCTCTCTCTCTTCTCTTCTCTCTCTCTTTTTTCTCTCTCTCTTCTCTTCTCTCTCTCTTTTTTCTCTCTCTCTTCTCTTCTCTCTCTTTTTTCTCTTTCTCTCTTCTCTTCTCTCTCTTTTTTCTCTTTCTCTCTTCTCTTCTCTCTCTCTTTTTTCTCTCTCTCTTCTCTTCTCTCTCTCTTTTTTCTTTTTTTCCTTTTCTTTCCTTTTTTTCTGGTTTTCTTTTTCTTTTTCTTCTGTTCCTCATTTTTCTTTCTTTTCTCTTTTCTTTTCTTATGTATTATCATGAATTTCCCCCCCCCCCCCCCGATCACAGGAGCGACAACGTGACGGTTGCCAACATCCATAATAAAAGTGGAGCTATGAATTTGATTCAAACACAATTGTCAGTCCACGCCAGTACCACTTCAGCAGGGCCACCTTCCCATTAATGCTAATTATGAAGTACTCTTGTTCAGATTCTAAATAGAACCTCTAATTATCTCACCACAATATCACTTATCTTATTTAATGGTATATGATAGGATTCTTCATGGTATGGGTCCTGACCATGGCTAGGTCAGTGGGTCTTGCTAAGTAGATCAAATGTTTACTCTAAAAGTGAATGAGTGATTAAAAAGGAACTGGGTCAGCTATTAGGGAGAATGAAATGACTCAAAAATATGAATTAATAATAACAATAGTGTTCAATATAATAATGTTTCATCTTCCCCCCCCCAGTCGTAACTAAATCTAATATTAAGATTATTATATTTGACATCATTCTATTACGCTTAAATAATAATTCGTTATTTAATCAGTTAGTTAATTTGTTTTGGGCTGATGAATCTCTGCATCATTTGAGGGTTCTTGATAAGGTGCAGAAACGTATCTGTAATTTGATTGGGCCCCACCCTTTCTTCTTCTCTGTGCCCTCTCTCTCACACAAACGTAATTTTTATGCAATTATTTTTATTGGTGATTGGAGCGTTCGTTGTTTTTTTGCTTACTATTATTTCGATTGTCTCACTTCCTAAGTGATTAAGATGCAGAAAATTGCATTATTAGTCGCCCTTAACTTTATAGGACGTATTTTTCGTTAATATATATATATATATATATATATATATATATATATATATATATTTATACGTACATAATCTTAATCACTTAGGAAGTGAGACAATCGAAATAATAGTAAGCAAAAAAAAACAAAAAAAACAACGAACGTTGCAATCACGAATAAAAATAATTACATAAAAATACATTAAATATTTAGGTGATAAAAATCGTATATATTTCTAGACAGGGACTCTTGGTCCAATGGTAAGGACATTAGGTTCGATCCTTGTCTAAGTTAGCCATGAAACACGTGTCCATGGATTACTTACGTATAAAATTTATAAATATATATATATATATATATATATATATATACATACTTATATAAAATATTCCAAATCGTTTTAGAAACGATCGTACACCAAAATTTGGTTGTTTTAATTTTTGTAACTGATATAAATAATGTGATAATTTTGTTTATTTCAACCTACTTTATATAGATAGATAGATAGATAGATATGAAATTGAAATAGAATTCTTGATTCAAATAAAAGACGCTCAAGTAGGCATGATAAATAAATCTTGCTAAATGATTCATTAATTATTTATTCCCCCTAATATGACTCTTTCATCTCGTCCTGCTCATCACTTTGCTTCCAGTTCAACATAACACATAAATATTTCCATTATCGTTGTCCTCTGCTATTTTTGCTTATAGAGGTTATCGCCCATTCCCATAATGCCTTTCTGTACTTCCTGTTTTATAGCCATAAATGCCATTCATGTGAGCAAATCCGTTTTCCTTTTCTTTTTTCATTCCAAATCAACCATGAAGTAGGTATTTGCGCTTTTCTTTTTCTCTCCTCATGTGAAGTCTTATCTATCAAGCATGCATGCAATTTTTCAATGTATGTATGTATGTGCGTGTACTAGTTGAATTACCCGTCTATGCACAGTTTCTCAAATTTTACCGAACTTCGAAGTCAGGTTATAAATATCGCCCTGTTCTTGTACAGCCTCTTTATTCACTTTAAACGAGGTCGTTCTTTTATTGCTACTACTGCTGATGATGATGCTCTCTGATGATCTAATCGTGTTGGTTCTTCCAGTTCGCCATCTTGGAATAGGACCACACATGCTTGTCGACCGAAAATAAAAACTTTTAAAGAAACAACACCTTCTGTCGGTTCACATGTTTATTATTTCTGGAATAAAAAAGCAGTGAATCGTGTTCCTCAAGAAGAAATGGGGGTATGCACCCACCTCCATCTACGATAGCCTAGATATCGGCTGTTGAGACAATGTCCATCCCTAACGAGATTCACAAGAAAAGAGGAAGAATAAGAGTGGAAGTGACCTCACTGCTGTTCAGATTCTGACATCACTACCCACTACTTGGCTGCACCCAGTGACCGAGGGAAGAGTAGACAACTTGCCCTTCACCTCAGTTAGAGTAGAGACCGTGCCGACAGTGCCCATTATTCTATACAATGACTGTCGAGGAAACAAACAGAAGAAAAGCAGTATGAAAAGGAAGGAGAGTATACGTATATGCCAGTCACAGCTGGCTTAGTGTTATTATTAAACTGTGCTAGTGTTCTGGAGAAATGGAGAAATATACAAGATTATACGTTTTTATGGCCTTCCATAATTTTTTAAAAACTCTGATTAATTTCGGAAACATTCATTTTTAAAGATTTCAGATTAAAAAAATACTAAACGGTTGCTCTGGCGTTGCCCGGGAATGAATGAGAACCTCTTCTTCATCCAGTTTTGGTATTTATGGTGATACTAGTGTCACAGATTTATGATAAAAAGTGACAGGGAACTATAGCAGCTGAAAATTGAACACTTGATAAAAAGTGGGCAAGACATTTTTTATAAAAATATTATTTATTTTCTCCCTGAATTTCGAAAATCAACTAAACTCGAATTGTCGGCGGTGGGGCGCATGTCTCGTCTGTATGACGTTTTTTTTTTTTTTTTAACAGCTGCGATTCTTTAAAAAATGGTTGCGGAAGGTGATAACATGAATAAGCGTATTAACTATTATACAGATTGGAAATGATGTGAAAAAGAAGTCATAAAAATAAATATGAGGATATAAAGAAAGATAATGAAAATCCTAGGTGGGAGTATTTTTTAGATAACAGGGGAGGGAGCATTTTTTTTTTTTTTCAAAAATAAAGCTACTAACTTTTTAAATTTTTTTTTTTTTTTAGAAAGAAAGAAAAATGTAATTTTTTAGAAATTTGGGAGGAGTTCAGTTTGCTATTAAAATTTAAACTAACCAGACTGCCCTCCTCCCACCAATAAAGTGTAACGTCTCCTGCCTGCTCTTCATGCAGTCCTGTTCAATGGATTAGTATCAGCCAGGTTGCATGCAGCTATATCCCTTCTTACACGCTCTATAACCGTGTCTTCCTCGGGCGACCGTGCTCTTTAGTGTCCGGGATATCCAAATGTGTTGTGGAGTGTAGGCAAGAGGTGGCACGCTGTAGATGGCTGAACCACCTGAGAAGCAGAGAACATAAAGCATCCCTAATCTCACCAATACCAAGTTTCTGGTAAAGCATAATTGATGGGATTTCTTCTTCCAGTTTTCAGCTACACATCCATCTGATCACTTTACCAGGTTCTCTCACTGGATGTACAGATTAATAAATAAATACAATCTTGCACAAGGATTTATTTTATTCCAGTGGCAGTGGAAACTTCTGGAGTTATTGCCCCTTGTTCAATTACGTTCCTTCAGATTGTGTCTGTTAAAGCATGCGCCTGGTGAAATTGAGTGGCGTATGCAGCATCTCTTACTGACTGTGGTGCAAGGTAATGTCTTTGTGATACTATCGTACCAAAACAGGTCGGTAGTCAGATTTTCCATTCTGACCAGCAGTTTACCATTATCTTGAGCCCGCATTGTATTTAGATCCTCAAGAGTGAGTGGTCTGCTGCCTGTCCGAATGTATAATTACTGGTTACATTAGACGTTAGTCATATGCAGAGAATTAATTATCTTGACTTTGTGAAAAAGCAGCTGAAAATTGAACACTTGATAAAAAGTGGGCAAGACATTTTTTTATAAAAATATTATTTATTTTCTCCCTGAATTTCGAAAACCAACAGAATTTGAATCGTCGGCGGTGGGGGCGCATGTCTCGTCTGTATGACGTTTTTTTTTTAACGACTGCCATTCTTTTTAGTGATGACAAAAAAAGAGAGATTAACAAAAAGAGAGAAAGAAAGGTGTTGACCTTTCTTTCTCTCTTTTTGAAAAAAAGAGAAGAATAAAAGTCACTCATAGCGGTTTACTCGCCAACTCCACACACTCGTAATTTAAAACAATGTGTTTTATTTTATGCTATTGTATTTTGATTTCAGTAAAATTTTGATTTATAGTAAATAAATTTAAAAAGTAATAAAAATTCAAGTGTTATTATCAAGGTTACATTTAAGCAAGTGAACAGTTTGTTTTTTTTTAAATAGCAACTCTTGATTGGATAAGAGTCTTAATACAGAAACTTTATTCCAGCCAATCGAAAATGTATGTGTATAATTTCTGCACTTTCGATTGGCTGAAGTAAAATTTCTGTATTAAGACTCTTATCCAATCAAGAGTTGCTATTTTAAAAAAAGACTGTTCACTTGATGATTGAACTCAGTTCCACAAACACATGCACGCACGTGAATCGAATTTGACTTATAATTTTATTGATATAGATTTTTTTTTTTCATTTCAGATTCGGTATGAAAAGAAAACCCAGACTTCTTCAACAGGAAACAGATCAGAAGAATCACCCGACATATAATCATTCCGCCATTATGATAGAAATTGTATTTAATGGAATCCGGACGTTTTTTAATTGCGTAATGTTTACAAAAGAAAAACATAGAAATAAAAATAAATCCCCCCCCCCCCCCCCCCCCCAAAAAAAAAAAGAAATTGATTTCTGGTAAAGAAAAATCTTGTTGCAAATATTATGGTAATTCTCAATCAATCAAAACGAAAACAATTTTTATTTTCCTTTTTTTTTTTCAAATCGGCCATATTTATTTTGTTTTTTTAAATCTCTATTGTCTATTCTGTGATAAAATTATAATGTGTGAAAAAAGAAAAACATTCAAAATGATCTCTTAAAGCTACACACATAGTAGTCCAGGTGTAGGAATCTTATGAATTAGAATATCTTATGAAGAGTCAGCAGAGTGAGTGTGCGTAACGGTTCTCTCTGTTCGTAGATCGTTTTGTCAAGTAGAAAATTTGGAGTCGAGACATTTAGCGTAGATTTAGAAAATGATGATTTGTGGTTTGTATTTGTTAATTGATTAGCAAGATGAGAAAGACGAAGGGTTATTTATAATAATAACTAGCGGGACCCGTGGAAAGTCCACGGTTGCTTTCTTCATCTATCCGTATAAATTTAATGTTACTAATATACCTCTTGAAATAATTAATGTCTTTCAGGATTAATAATACGAAGAAAAAAAATTGCCTTCCTTCTTCCGTAAAAATAATCGGCAGCTAAATATTCTTTAACTAAAAGAAAACAAAAAACGAATGTCACTTTTTTATTTAATCAAAATTGTAACAAGAGATGTGTATAAAAATTACATAATTATAACTGGTTAAGTCCACGGGAAGACAGAATTTGATTTTGGAACAATTCATTTTAAAATGGGTAAAGTTAGAATCTTTTTTTTGCCTTAGTGACACCAGTTTATTTTTAATTACTTGCCTATTTTATCTTTGGTGATTGGACGATCTCATTAAAAAAAAATGGTTGTGAAAGGTGATAACGTGAATAAGCGTATTAATTATTATACAGATTGGAAATGATGTGAAAAAGAGGTCATAAAAATAAATATGAGGATATAAAGAAAGATAATGAAAATCCTAGGTGGGGGTATTTTTTAGATAACAGGGGAGGGAGCATTTTTTTTTTTTTTCATTTATTTATTTATTTTTTTTTAGAAAAAAAGAAAGAAAAATGTAATTTTTTAGAAATTTGGGAGGAGTTCAGTTTGCTATTAAAATTTAAACTAAACAGATTGCCCTCCCACCAATAAAGTGTAGAGAAACCTGAAAAGGGCCATAACTTTGACTATGTGGACAATTGGCGGTGTCTCCTTTTCCAACTTTCATTTTGTGACATGATCAATAAAGAACACTAAAAATCGCTACTTATTCTTAAATGCGAAAGGAAGAATCAAAAGAAAGCAGGTATTCCTGAAGAATGAAACATGCTCTTCATTAACCCCAAAACCAACCCTAAGTCTGAGGTGGCGATCGTGAATGCTGGGATCTGGGTCGAGACCTAAAATCCGACTTTGCCTCATGATTAGATTTTAAAAGAAACCTTGGAGCTACTGCCCTTTTATGGTTAACTATCTTCCTCTACACTTAGTCACTAATTTGGTCCCTGTTAACAGTCGTCCCCACCAAATGAATAAATATTACAGTAAATGTGTTTTTACCATAACCTGTTAGAGGTTATACTAGATCAGAATGTGTAAAGATTTTAAATGTATTTTTGTCGATCTAAAACTCAAACTACCAGACAGAAAAGACCACTTTTCTTGTATATAAAGTCACGTGGTAGGCTGTTTAAAACATGGAGGGGATCAATTGATGACAACCTGATCCTGGCGGGTGGCACAAACGAAATGGCAACGGATAGATGTTGAAAATCGAGAATGAATGAAATTGTTATTATTTACAAGAATGGCAGATTGTTTTGAGAGTAAAGTAAGAAAGTAAAGTAGTCGAGGGCGACCTAAAGGCTCCCTTTACATTAGCTACTACACCAAGGTGTAGAGGATTACTCCACTTACCCTTGACCCTCACCATATAATGCTGAGTGTTTAGCAAGGGGGCATTTTTTTTTTTATAGTCTTTGATATGACTCGACTGAGGATTGAACCCTGGTCTCTTAGACTATTAATAAACACTCATACCATTATGCCAAATGGGTCCGTGTTTTTAATTTTTTTAAAGTAGTGGTAGCAAAGTTCTTGTGAATTTCAAAACAAACTTTTCAGTCATCATTGAAGTCTTGTGGTAATAAATACGATTTTATCCAAATGTGTGTGTGTGTGTGTGTGTTAGCTAGAAAGGGGCATCCGGCATTGCCCAGGTATGGAAAGGGTTCTTATATATTAGAAAACGAAATCAAAACATGTATAGAAATCTGTAATTTTAAATTGTTAAAAACGTGTTATATTCCGTTATTAGTCAAAGAATCCATCTCCTCTTCTCGTAGATTTTTATTGGAAATTCACGAAACTCAAGCGCGCAGATTGAATAATAGTTACCATCATTGGATTGCTCAGAAACTCTTACCCCAGAAACGTTGTTTAATCTTGTTACAGGTCTTTGTTATAATAAAGTAAATCGTTTTCTTTGCTGTTTATCGATGTCCGGCATAAACACGGACTCCACGATATTGTAAGACGCCCTAAAACAAAACTAATACCACCAACGGAATCCTCATAAAATTTTACGCAAAGTTGTTTGATCTTATGTTTCAGATCTTTTTTTTTTATTTTTTATTTTTTTTTTTTTTTTTTTAGATAATTTAAATTTTTTGGACTACTATTCTCATCTTGTTATTTTCACAACGTTTCGGCCGAGTAACCGCCGACCATAATCAGGGGCATCTTTTTGAACTTTACGAATCTTTATATTAAATTCTGGAACTTATAAATAATTTCGAACTGAACCAATTATTTAATTCATGGAGGTAGATTGTTCTCTTTCTGTCAGCCATGATTCAGTAGAAGTGTTAATTAATTATTCTTATTATTTGCTATTATCGCCTGGAGTAAGGATTGAACCTTCAACCTCCAGCAGACTCACTTAAGACTGATAGTTATTCAACACCTTTGTCTGTTGCATGCCACGGTCCATGTCGGAGGTTACATCGGCTGAAACGTTGTGAAAATAATGACCAAGATGAGAATAGTAGTCTGAATAATATAAATTGTTAGATCTTGTTCTAGGGCTTTGTTTTCAATAGTATCGCCAGAAGACAGACGTTGCATTTATAATATGAAATTTGTTTATTTCTTATTCATTTGAATATGAAGTTAATCTTGGATGAAGATAATGCAATTAGGATGAAGATGATAAAGATCTTAATGAAAATCTAAAATAGAAACATAATCATATAAAATAACGATCGCAAAATATGAAAATGATAAAACGGAAAAATGTTATATCATTTCAAAGAAAACATAAATTTGTTTTAGACGTACAATTTTTATTTTGCTTTATATGCGGATACATAAGAGTTAAACTACAATTTTATTTAAAATATTTATTTTTTTAAGAAGGAACAGAAATTATTCTTTAATTATTTGTAAAATATTGTTTAACTCATACGCATCTGCATATCAACGCAGTTTTGAAGGACGATGAGATACAGATGACAAAATAATAAAACTATTATAATAAAACTATTATAATAAAATAGGGTCGAGCAGTGAAAGTGAGAGTGATTTGTTTCTTAACCAACAAAAAAAAATCCAAAAAATCAGAATTCTCTGATCTTAATGAAAATTTCGGTATTCATGTTAATATAAAATATTTATATTATGAAAAAAAAAAAACTTATTCTATTTTTTAATTTTTAGGTCACTTAAATTACTTTACCTCTCACCCACTCACATACACATTCATTTCAAGTACGAAATATACCCATAGTCGAAACTTGGTGACCACCTTTATGAAGAGATAGACCCCTGAAGATGCAAATGGATATATGAAAAAAAAAATTTACGGCAGCTAATATTTAAAGCTCTAAAGACATTAACGTTTTTTTTAACTTTTATTTAAATTTCTGATTTTTTTTTAGTATTATTTTCTTCTGGAAACTGA
This sequence comes from Sepiola atlantica, assembly GCA_963556195.1. Classification (NCBI taxonomy): domain Eukaryota; kingdom Metazoa; phylum Mollusca; class Cephalopoda; order Sepiida; family Sepiolidae; genus Sepiola; species Sepiola atlantica. The sequence continues at coordinate 82,243,075 of OY744539.1, read as the reverse complement.
GTTAAAAGATTTTTTTTTTCATTTGCACCTTCAGGGTTTTATCTCTTTAAAAAAATGGTCACTAAGTTTCAACTATGGGTATAAGACGTATTTCATCCTTTAAATTAAGGGAGCGGAGGTAAAGTAAATTTTATAGACCTAAATTTTTTTTTTTTTTTTTTTTTTTTTTTTTTTGATAATAAAATAAATACTTTATATTAATAAATACTGAATATTTTGTTAAGATCAAATAATTCTGATCTTGGGCGGATTTTTTAAATTCTTTTTTCAATCGTGCTTTTTTTTTAAATTTTTTTTTTTTTTGGTTCACTTGAGCAGCAAGAAGACCTGATTCTGACATACAACATTATCAATGGGAATGTAAATTTATCTTTTTAGAGGAGTTTTTCATCCCAACACCTAGTCGTGGTCTCTGCAGTCACCCGCAGAAGATATACCGTCGTCGTTTTCGTCTCAATAGATAAAAAGCAGCATTCTCTGTCTGTGTTTTTGTTCCCTTGAACAGCCTGCCAGAGGAGGTTGTGTTGATGCCTACCATATCCAGGTTTAAAATCGCCCTGGGCATACATTCAGACGGTATATAGATACAATATCTTCTAACTGTCTTTTTACATGGCTTGTTGCACTCTGCTATTTTTTTTTGGGGTGGTGGGGGCCATTAAAATTGATCGATTGAAAAAATAAAACAATACTTTCATTTTCATTGCGCATCCCTATAAAAATTTAAAAAATGGTAAATGAAAATGAATAGTTTATTTTTGTAATTATTTTACTAATACAGATGTTTTTTTTTGTTGTTGTTTTTTCTGGGGATATTTTTAACAAGACTTAAAATCGATAATGTTTGAAACTAAACTTTAAATGAAATGGTTGTGCTATTCTTGGATATACAAGTTGTGTCTGAAAAATAACGGGACTGGTACCGCAAACAATTTATTCCAATTCCAAACCCCAAACTAAATCGTTTTCCCCCTTTCAACGTAAATCCACTCAAGTCTAATGGACTTCCAAATCCTTTTCTCTCATGCCTCTCTGCCCTACTGGAAGGATTATTCGGAGATGTCTCTGCATCTCTGTCATTACAGCCCGTTAAATACACCAACCCACACTGCTGAAAGAGAAGTAATGCCTGGGAGGGTGTACCTCCAATGACCGATGATCCTATTGAGCTTGAAGAAAAGAAGTCACACAGTGAAAGATCAGATGAATCGGGTAATTGTTTCAGTACTGCAATTTTTTTTTCTCTCCTTCTGCTGGATGCTCAAAGCATATGGAGCAGGTGCATTGTCATGGTGAAGAGGTGTAAACATAGCTAGTGGAAAAAAAAACAATGGTTGCAGAAAGCTAGAAGTACAGTTATATAATCCCAAAATATCATGTCAGATGATAGCACAATCCACTCATACCTCTTTCTCCCATAGCTCACACAACACATCCAGTCGTGTTACTTTTCAGACATGCTTCGTAAAACAGGAAATTTCTCATGTAAATCATATTTGTATAGAAATTACATCATAAATATTCCTGAATCATGGAATATTAACTCTTATGCAATTTGTCTTTGTGTTTATTTATTTCTGTAACCTGTTTGTTTGTTTGTTTTATTAAGTGAGTCAAACTTCTGCATGAAACTCACAAAAGATCATGCTTCAGGTTGCATGCGAAGTCGGGGAAGGTTTGGCTCAGAACACTCAAAAGAAGCAACGTTGCCATTTTTATTCCATTGATTTGCAGTTCCCCAGCTGACTAACACATCTTCGCTTGCCACACGTGAAAGGCAGAGACGACCAGCGGACAACAGATGCTGATGCTGATGCTGACTCCTCCTTGACTTTTACCAGAGCTCTGTTAGCTAGGTAACTCTGAGGCTACCACATTGCCACTGCCCTTAGAACAGTATTACTGTAATTGCCCCACTACAGTTTCAATAACAAATACATTTTTATACCCATCAAAGTTCTGAATATCAGAATTATCTATCTCTTAAACTGGTTACTAATCAATGCTGGAGAGATCATTTGTGGATAATTGGTATTGCATTTTTTTTCCAAAACGTATCAGTGTAAAATTCTATAACCATGTCAGCCCCCAACGCCCTTCGCCCTCCACCGTTTGTGCCGTGGGTTTCCTCCATCTTATTGTTTTGGTCGTATGGTTTCTTGTATTGACGATCGCCGAGGGTGCATGCACTGATTTACAAGTTCTGTTAAAGGCAAATGCAACTCGTACTCACATAATAAAAGTACAAACACAGATATATACATTATGCATTTGACTTGTTGGTAATAGGTGTATGTGTGTGTCGTTGGGGCCTCGTTGCTAGCGTCCACACCCGAGTTAAGTTCCAGTCTTTCGAATTCAGAATCTCAGCATATACAGCCCCTTCAAACTCGTCTACTTTGTCATGAGCCCTCTTCTTCACCTCACTCCCAGAGTCTATCCAAATCTGCTTGTTTCCCAAATATATCAACCCTCGACCGGAAATCCTAGATGTCCGGTCTTTCTTTCAGTCACTCATAGCTGGCCACCAGAACTACATCCGTTTTTCTTCTCAGCTTATCACTATCCTGCCATTCAGAAACTAAAAACCAACTTCCAGGGCATTATCCCGTCTAGGGAGTTCAATAGATTCCATTGTCGTAACTTATCTTACTTCCTCCTCGTTCTTGCTATTGTGAATTATTCTTTAGCATTCTAAGAAGTCTTCGCCGTAGGGAGGGGGTAGTCCATAGTATGTCAAAATAAATATAAAATGTAGGGAGGGGGCAGTCCATAGTATCACAAAATAAATATAAAATGTAGGGAAGGGGCAGTCCATAGCATCACAAAATAAATATAAAATGTAAGGAGGGGGCAGTCCATAGACTCACAAAATAAATATAAAATGTAGGGAAGGGGCAATCCATAGTATCACAAAATAAATATAAAATGTAGGAAAGGGGCAGTCCATAGCATCACAAAATAAATATAAAATGTAGGGAGGGGGCAGTCCATAGTATCACGAAATAAATATAAAATGTAGGGAGGGGGCAGTCCATAACATCACAAAATAAATATAAAATGTAGGGAGGGGGCAGTCCATAGTATCACAAAATAAATATAAAATGTTAGCGCCTGAATTTGAACTCCATTTATCAGTACCATTCTTATTGTTTGTAGCAACCTGTATGTCATTGTAATGTAATTTTAAGCTGTGGAAATTGTTGGACTTCCATACTTTTCTCTTATAAGTTTTAAGTTATTTTTTATGTTGAGATCACTTCTATATTGCTTCTCAGCCTTTTCATTGAGATCAACTTGTAGTTTCAGAGACATTGAGGCAGGAGGCACTTATGTTACGAAACGATTATGGTGGAGGTCCAAAATCAAGCGCAGCAAGACTATCAGCTTGTGGTTGGGTGCCTGGAACGGTAATGCTTTGCTTTCTGGTCCTTTCTGCTGGATGGATGGTCCGGTTCAGATCGGATCTCCAGTTTGAGAGGAATTGGTTAAGAGTTCAGTCGAAGTTTTGGAACAGACTTGGCTTTCGTTAAAGGGTAGAACTGAGGTGTGCCCTATTTATCCTTTATCAACTGGCAGTACTTTCTCTGCCTGCAAACCGTATAATGATCATGCAATGCCTTCTGTCCTCGCTTCTTTGGATTAGAGAAAAAACGTGAATTCGCATACAGGTTTGTATTCAACATCTGTGAAGAGTGCCTTTCCCAACTTCATCTTCAGTCAAGAACCATCATAAACCGAAGGGTGAATCACAGTTCTTCACCGAGCAATGCTCAGAAAACTTCCTCAATCCAGGGACCTTTCATTGTCTAGAAAGGTACTACACAGGGATTTAGTGGCTGGGAAGAGATTCATTCTCAATGGAGTTGGGCATCGTGTTTGTGATATCTGAGTCATTTTTAATACTCTCTGACCTGGTGATTGGTGTTGGATACGTTACTCTTTAATAACTTTGACCCACAAAAAATGCTCGACCAGCCCGTCGGCATTCTCTGGTCGGGGTGCCTCAGATGATTAGCAATAAACTAATTCCTTCTGACAGCGTGAGAAGATAAAGACCGGGTGGGTGGACCTCCTAGAACTGCATAGAACCATACCTCAGCCCGACAGAGCAAGGCCACCTTCGTCAAGATGACTCACAGTCTGTCGTACTGATTGTCAAAGATGTATCCTCCACAATTGTCTGTCCACAATGCAATCATGCTTAGGACGAAACGTAGTGTGTCAACAAGGTGGCAGGGCTCGGAAGAAAGTGAAGTATCTGTTCTGATGCTGCACTTGGTTTATTCTGTCCTCGGTCAATGAAGAAGTCCTTCCAGACTGAGGCAATTTTAATTTTTGTTCCAATTCAGAGTGCCCCTTTTTGGGAGCTGGATTTTCCCCACATTAAAACCCGACCTTGTGTCAGACTTTGCCGTTGTGAAGAGGCAAGTAAATAGGAACAATGTGACATCTCGCATCGATCCTGAGCAGTTGATACTGTTGGATGTTGCATACTTGATTGATAATGTCAACCCACCATGGGTTAGGGAGAAACAAATGGTAGTTCTTGCAATTCTGACTGTAGCTAGAATGGTGATGTGGCCTTTGCATCTGAGGGGATTGAGGTTGAGTCTTTTTTCTCATCAGGATCTGATTTTATTCTTCAAGCATCAGCTTATGGTTAAAATTAGATGTGATAGAAAATAATTACATTCCATGGAATTCAACAAAAGATGTGTACAAGTTGCAAGTTTGTACGTATGAAAGGGTGTCAACTGCATTGATCATCACGTATGCAGTTCTTGGTTATGTTGGGTCCCAAGTCCGATGAAGGTAGCCTCTTAGCTGGTTCAGTGAATGAGTCCTGTCTCCATTATATATTTTTGAGGAGAGGGGTGAATAGAGATCCTTCAAGATACCCAGTCCCACTTTTATTTTTGCCTTGGCCTCCACCATCCACTCTCAAACTCCGCCCCTATTGTATTTCCTACCACATAAGTCGAACTCCGATTTAAAAATCAACCTCACTGTTTTCTGTTCTAAATAAACCGGAAAAGAGTGGGCTGTCTATTTTTACAAAGGGTTGGGAGGGTCTTACTAACCTGTTTTTATTTGTTTTGTTGTTTGATTTGTTCTACTCCTAATGAAATTGTATAAACACGTACATATATCATCATCATCATCATCATCATCATCATCATCATCATCAATAACAACGACAACAACAACTGGTTTATTTCTTTATTTATCAGGCCACGATTAATCCTCTGATGAGGGTGTGGCCTGATTGTCTATTCTCAATCTAAGTTTTCCTCTCCATTTTCTTTTCTGAGACTTGATGGAATCCAGACCACTGGCCTTCCTATCACGTTTGACCACGTCCTCCCAAGACAAGTTGGGGCTGCCAGTGGTGGTCTTCTCTGGTGGCACATTCTACTGTCGGACTTTAGCAATCCAGCCATTGCTGTGCTCAACGTGCCCCAACCAACGCAGTCTGCTCTTCTGCATGATGTCTGCAAGGCTTTTCAAGTTTACTTGTGCGAGTCGAGATTCAAAAGATATGCTTTGTTCAGGCCTCACCAAACAGATCCATCTGACCATTGCCTTGTCATTAAGGTGCAGTTTCTTTAGTGTGCCAGCAGAAACAGCCCAAGTTTCGGAGCCATACGTTAGCACACTTCTGACACATGAGGAGTATACACGACCTCTCGTAGCTGTTGGGAGGTGTTTGTTTGTTAGCAGCTCTCTAAACTGTTTCCAGGCAGACTTGCAACGTGTAGCAGCTGCGAGTTCACATATTCTTTGTAAAATTAAATTCAATTGAAACCATTGGGTATATTTTAAGTAGGGTATTTCATAGAGTAAATGTGGTATTGTGGTGACTGCTGAAGTGAACGGGATGGACAAATCGTAATAAAATGAAAGAAACAATGCTTCTACAATTGGGTCGAAATGCATCTAACTAAGAGTAGGATAGAGAGAAAATAACCACCGCCCCCCCCCCCACACACACTTTTGATGGCCTTGTGCCTAATTTGTAGATGAATAATATGTTTTTATTTGCAAATAAATAATTCAAAGTGTAGTATCAGTTTTGGCCAGTCTTAAGAGATCCTCTTCTCAGACATTACCTCCTCCCTTTTTAAGGTTGGTGAGGCTCGCATCAGGGGATGCCAACTGAGCCTATCAGGATAAACTTTGCCCCCATTCAGAGTGAGCCCTTTGGTCAGTTTATTCGGGAGATTCACCCTATGAAGTGACCTTTCTCTAACTTTGCCACAGTGTGAGGCAGGTAAAAAAAAATCACATCGCATTCGGGTTATTTACCTCTCCGGGAGGTTAGGCACAAGGCCAGTTTTATCTTACTCCCACAAGTAAGATGTGACTCAAGGTCGGGTCGGGAAAGTGGGGTTTGAAAAGCCAGTGCCCGAGAAGGTGAGCACTCTGGCCATTAAAAATTGCCTGGGCAGCCTCGTCGGCATTCCCCGGTAGGGGCGCCTCAGGCAGTAAGCAATAAACTTACTCCTCCCCAAAGAGGGGAGGCAAAGCCTGGGAGGGTGGACCTCCTAGAACTGCACAGGACCGTCCTATAGACCGGTGTAAATCAAGCCCCGAAGGCCAAGACGATACCAGTCTATGGGGTGCAGTATCCATCGGAACAGCACTTAACTTTGGTTTTAACCTTTAACCTTTAACCTTAGAAGTCGTGGAGATTAGTTAAGCTGCTGATGATGATGATCAAATCGAATTTCTGCATGGAACGTACAAACATCGGATTATTTGGTCTGCATGAAGCCCTCCTTGTTGGTCGTAGCTATTTGGTATACTTGCAGATAAATAAGTATGTGATTGAAATAAAATATTTATTTATTTAACAATTTTTTTTATTTAAGTCTCCAAGTAATCAACAGAACAGAACAGTTTTGCACCCCTCTACGAAGATTAAAATCAACATTTAATAATACTAAACCTTATGACTAGAATACTTATTCTAATTTTGATCAAAATCCTTTACATTATTTTGATTCTAGAAAATGTCTAAAGTTTAAGAAGAAATTGAAATTTAAGGAATCTTGCTTAATTGGCATCTAATGACTCTGGATCAAATTCAATACAAATCTGAAATATTTGAATTTTCAAATGTGTCCATATTATTCCCTTTAACACCCCTTTAAAGTACTCTAAAGAAATTGAAATTTGAGGAATATTTCTTAATTGATGTTTAATAAATATTCCATGATAAATGCCAGTATACTGAAATCATATGCCCTTAATAGGGTTAAGATGAAAATTCATATACATTAAATGTACAAAAGCAAGGAAATTCCCAAATTTTTACACTTTTATTGTCATTAAGGGTATGACTACATATCAACCAAACCATTTCATTATCACATCACTACAGTATAAATATCTATGCATGAGTGGATGAAGTGTGTGAGGTGCGCTAAAGAAAAATTTGTACCAGTAAAATACATAGCCCTGTTGTGCTCGCATACCCTTAATGACAATAAAAGTGTATCAATTTGGGAATTTCCTTGCTTTTGTACATTTACTGTATATGAATTTTCATCTTAACCCTATTATGGGCATATGATTTCAGTATACTGGCATTTATCATGGAATGTCACTACTTTTGTAAAGGCTATGCCTCAATACAATGCCTTCTTATAACTGATATAGTTGGTAGTTTGACTAATCAAGGTATATGGTAAACTGAAATTAAAATGCCATCAACTAGACACTAGAACCTCTATCTTTGCCAAAAATCAGCTGAATCCATCAAATAGTTTATAAGATATAGAATAAAGTGTATGAATACTGGTCATTTTTAAGGTTTTTGGAATTTTCTGGAAAACTAAGGTATATGGTAAACTGAAATTAAAATGCCATCAACTAGACCCTAGAACCTCTATCTCTGCCAAAAATCAGCTGAATCCATCAAATAGTTGATGAGATACAGGGTGGCACATACGTATGTACGTACGTACGTACATACACACAGATAACATGATTTCATGATTGAACTTTCTGGATCTCTGGGTTGCCTTGACTAATGATGCTGAAATTCTACACAATAAAAATTTTGTGCAAAGTTTTAACTAATTTGGTTTATTGGTTTTTGAGTTATGATTGATCAAAGAAATGAGATTTCCAGCAGAGGCCATTCGTGGAGTCTATTAAGGGATAGAGCACTCTCGCGCCTCCCTTGATTGTTCAAATTTCACAAAAAACAGAGGTATCTGAATTTTCAGGAAAGGCTTCCATTCCATTTTCACCCCTTTTGCATGAAACTAAATTAAACTAAATATAGTCCACATTTAGACCCCTTACGCCTAGCAACTGTGTTCCAAAATTCATAATGATCAGTTAATTAGTTTGGGAGTGAATCTTGTATATACAAATATATAAAAATACCTAACTTTGTAAAGATAGAGATAACATGGATTTATTTGTGCTTAAAAGTAAAACACGAAAATATGCATATGTCAAACTTTGTAATACATGATATAATGGTATTTACCTCCCTGTGACAATACTATTGGACGGAAAAGGGTTGATTCGAAATCGGACCCTGGTTTCTCTTAAGAATACATTCAGATTATTTTGCACTAAAAGCAAAACGAAGTCCGATAAGAAAGAAAGAATTGTTTTTCTTTTCTTGGTATTTTCGGAGACAGAAAATCCCAGTGCCGAGAAATGAGTGATGACATTCATCAACGTCAGTTGTTGTGTCAACAGATTCATTGTATGTTGCAAACACAGTAAGGCTTTTTGCCGATATCCTCCCACCGCAGGAAGATGTGACATAAGGTCTGGAAGGTGGGGATTGTACAGCCACTGCAAAAGAGACGGTGCACTCTGACCCACAAAAAATGCTCGACCAGCCCGTCGGCATTCCCTAGTAGGGGTGCCTCAGGTGATTAGCAATTAACTAATCCCTTCTGACAGCGTGAGAAGGTAAAGCCCGGGTGGGTGGACCTCCTAGAACTGCATAGAACCATACCTCAGCCCGACAGAGCAAGGCCATCTTCGTCAAGATGACTCACAGTCTGCCGTACTGATTGTCAAAGATGTATCCTCAAATGGTAAGTTTACCGTCTAAAGTGACTTAACATGATGACGAAATATGTGGAAATAATGAAAGATTGAGTTACTAAAGATTTGTAGTGATCTGGTCTCCAAAATAAGTCGACAGAAACTTGTCTGAAAAGAGGAACGGGCAATTGTGCAGTATAGTTAACAGGAGAAAATGGGTGAAAAAAACACAAATATTCAACTGTTACCAAACGACATGAAAGTTATTTGCAAATTTTAAGTATTTGAAACCGTTTTTATTTCAATTTAATTTTTCGTTAAAATACAATCTGGTTACAGCAAAATTTCAACATGGCTGACTCCAGTTTCTGGAAATCACAGAAGTCGTGCTTGATGGGATTTTCGACTTTTGGGGTGAACAAAAAACAAACAAATATACGATAAATAACTGTTCCAAACGCAATAAAATTTAGTTTTCTGCTTATGGAAAGAAGAAAATCACAAAAAAAAAGTTATCAGATTTCTTTATACTGTCCAGATTTAATCTTCCTCTGAGGTCATCAGATCTAAGCCCGCCTTTAAGACTCACACTACACATCCATCGTATCATTCTGATATCATTTCTCTCCATGCAACACATGTCCTCAACCCTCAATGGCCAGGTTTCACTTCCATACATCATCAGACTGCATACACATGCCTGATAGACTCTTCCCTTGGTCGACAGTGGTAACGCTCTGCTGGTTAGTAATGGCAGAAGTTCCCTGAACTTACTCCACCCACTCCTAACTCCTTCAATCAAACTAGTATCTGTTCCAACGTCTACCGATATGGTATCACCAAGGTAACAAAACTTTTCGACAACCTCAATAGCTTCGCCATCCAAATATACTTTTTTTGTTGTTGGTTTTGTTTTTCAAACTGCTGGGAAAATATCGTTTGTTGTCGTACGTAAATACAATGTTATGTTGACCTTGAAGGAGATATTATTCTAAAAGTGAACAAAAAACAAAATGGCGCCCTTGAGATGTTCTTGACTTTTATTGTTATCCAATGAAGTTGAGTAGTTTTCGCTGCAGGAATTTGAATAAATATCGATTTAAACTAAGATAGCAAGATAAAAAAGAAAATCCTTTTAACTTTTTTGTCATGTTAATGCAATTATATTTTCTGTTTCTTTTTTTTTTTTGTAATCCAAAATCTGATTTAGACTAGCAGGGCTACCCAGCGTTGCCCGGGCCCATGAACAACAAAATAGAAGAGTTCAACCATCTTTCTTTTAAAACTTCTACCTCTCTCTTTCCTTCTATCGATCTTAACCCCCCCCCCTTTCTCTTCCCTCCCCTCTTGTTCACCCATCTCTTGTTTCAATGTATTAAAAATAATAATAAAGATATAAGAAATTCACTCTAGCTTCCAGTTTTGAAGTTATTGCTGCTGGGTGATACAGAGTTTCTTGTTTTTCCCCTTCTCATAATGAAGCACATATTTGTTTTAATGTATTCCCGGGCAATGCCGATTTTCTTCTCCCCCCTTCACCCGAAACTATAATGAAACACATATTTGTTTTAGTGTATTCTCCAGTAGCACCAAGTGTTGTGTCTTCCCCATCTCCACATCAACACTATAATGGAACACATATTTGTTTTAATGTATTTCCGGACAATGCTTAGTTCCCTGTCTCCTCCTCTCCCCATTACCAAGTGCACTACTGTATTGTAAAACACACCTGCTCAATCTAGAGTATTGAGCACTTTTGGATTCAGCAATGTAATACTGTATTATTACAGACTCTTGCTCTATCTAGGTTATTGAATACAGCATATACCACTTACCAAGTGTAATATTGCGTTATTACTCACACCTGCTCTATCTGGGGTATTGAGCACTTTCGGATTCAGTGTATACCGCTTACTGTATTATTACTATATTATACAACACAATAATAAAACACATTGAAGTTTTATCTTCCTTTCTTTACTCATAAAAATTAAATTTGCATACGTAATTATTGAAGTGGGCTGGACATAGTGATGATTTCTCCCATTTTTTATTTTTATTTTCATTCATTTGCTGGAGACAGGGCATTCTTCCAAATGCCATACGATCACCTTCTATTTACACACTCCAACCGAGAGCTCTTTTCAGGATTCTGGCTGTTCCCTTGAGTGCAGTTGTTTGGATTTCTTTTGCACTTGGTTCACCAGGTATACTTGCTAAATACTTTTCAAGTTCTTCTTCATGAATCCAGTGGCTCCTATGATAACTGGAATGATGGAGATCTCTTTGAGGTTCCAGTTTCTTTTCATATCATACATTAGACCCTGATATTTTGTTATTTTCTCCCTTTCAGCTCTGTTTAGGCCCCCATCATTAGGGACACCGACCTTAACAAAAGTTGCCACTCTCTCTCTCTCTCTTGTTCCATATGACAATGTCAGGTTTGACAGCTGTGTTTTCCAGATAGGTAGCTGTGGGGATTTCATGGTCATAATGGATGGTGTATGTCTCATTCCCCACAGTTCTCTCAGGTAGATGTTCCCAGGACCTGCTGTTACACCTGATTAGATATGAATGAACTTGGGCGATTAGTAGCTGAGCTGAAACACTCTTTTACGCCAGGTAAAAGGGCGGCTATAATCTTTAAAATACCATTAATTGGTATAGCGTCATGAAACGGAGTACTAACATTGTCCTTGTGTTTATTTTAACCACTTTCCTCATAGAAATTCAAAAGAATTCAGATATGATGAGATAACTTTAATATGTTGTTGAGTTGTACGATAGTTGCTGCTGCCCGGGACAAATGTGTAACATAATTCTATTAAAACCTCTTACTCAGTTTTCACCTTTCCTCTCCTCACCCCCTTTTTTCTCCGCCCAGCCCTATTCCTCTTTCTGGACATACACTTTTTATAAATTACTCGAGTCGGCATAAGGGAGATTACTTCTTGAAAAAAAATCTGAGTTACTAAAGTTAGTACATGAAAATGAACTCCACAGCCCTGACGAAATCGGCGGCAGTTTAGGGTCAAACGAATGGATAATATTTTCTAAATTTTAGATATTCATACCGGACAATGATGATCAAAAAAATTTGTTTTTGATTTGTATGTTTCAAATTTTAGCTGGACATACAAACACACATACACATGACCAATGCCTTTAAAAAAATGAGTGGTCTCAGCAACAATAACAAGTGCAGGTTCTGCCACACAGAAGTAGAGAGTGTGAGCCACCTGACATCCAGTTGCAAGGTTCTCCTGGGGGATGACTATTATACAATGCGACACAACAGAGTGTGTAAATATCTTCACTGGACTATTTGTAAAAAGTTAAATATCCAGTGTAGTAGCAAGTCCTGGGAACATATACCAGAGAGAACAGTTGGAAATAATTTATACACCATCCACTATGACTATGCAATCCCTACAGCTACATGTCTAGAAAACGGAGCTGTTAAACCTGACATTATGATATGGGACAAAAGGGAGAAAGTAGCAACCCTAGTTGAAGTCAGTGTCCCTAATGATGCAGGATTAAACAAAGCAGAAAGGGAAAAGATTACGAAATACCAAGGTCTTATGTACGACATGAAAAGAAACTGGAATCTTAGGAAGATCTCCATCATTCCAGTAATTATAGGAGCAACCAGGCTCATGAAAAAGAATTTCAAAAGCTATCTGGCGAGTATACCCGGTGAACCGAGTGCAAGAGAAATACAAACAATTGCACTTAAAGGGACGGTTAGAATCTTAAAACGATCTCTAGGCTGGAGTGTCTGAAATAGTCGGTGAATGTCTGGCATCCAGTAGGATGCTCCATCTCCAGCAAAAACAGAAAGATAAGAAAAAGAAAAAAAGAGAGAAACATTTGCCCTTTATATAATGGGTACGTCCTCGACAATCAGTCTGACAGTGGCTTTGTTGCTGTCAGGCTGAGGTAATGATCCTGTCCACCCTCCCATACTTTACCTTCTCTCTGAAAAGAGATTAGTTTATTGCTAATCGCCTGAGGCGCTCCTACCGGGGATTGCCGACAGGGCTAATTGGGCATTTTTTTGTAGGCCAGAGTGGCTTTTAAAAACCTCACCTGGCCTTGTCTCTAACCTCCCGCAGAGGAGATAAATAAACATACAACACCTAATCTTCCAAATGGTCACCCATTTAGTACTGGCCAGGCTAAACGTTGCTTAACTTCGGTAATCTTATGGGGAATCGGTGTGTCAACATGATTATAGTCATATATAACTTAAATATTATGTTTCAGAATTTTTGAGATGAGGGTTGATAATTTGTAGAATTTGGTATATTCGGACTAGTGTTCTCATCTTGGGTGTTTTGATCACAACGTTTCGGTCGATGTAACCTCCTACCTTCTTCAGGTGTAATTTGTCGAACTCGGGAATCTTTCTGTCGAACTCGGGAATCTGGACGGAATTTCGAACGGAACCCTTTATTAAATCCACGGGGATAGCATGCTCTCGTTCCATCTGCCATGACTGGGAAGAAGTCTTCAGTAATTCGCAAGGACCCAGTGGCGCAGTGGATATAGTACTAAGTAAAATTCAGTTCTAAGTGATAGTCATCTGAAGGTTGAAGGTCCAATCCTCAGTGCGGGCGATATGAAGAATTGTCAAAATCTGTGTAGAATTTCGAATGGAACTCTTTATTTAATCCATGGGAGTATCTTGCTCTCATCCCGTCAATAGAAGTCTTAAGTAATCCATAATTGTATTCTTAGTATCGCCCATACTGAGAGTTGAACCATTAACCTCCAGAAGACTGTCACTTAGAACTGATTATGACCTATCACTTTTATCCGTTGTGCCACGGGCCATACTGAGAATACAATTACAAATTACTTAAGACTTTCTATTTGATTCATGACTGGCAGAATGACAGCCAGCTACACCCATGCGATTTTTTAGACGATTATTTTATTACTTTAGAATTTAGAGTGGGGGATCAGTTTCGCATATAAATTTAACATAAAATGGTTCCCCATTTCCTAGCCATTCTAGCGCTTTAGGACAGTTAATAATTTTTTTTACACTAACCCTAAGGCTTAGGATTAGGTTACAAGACCGTAACGAATGTTTTGAAAAATAATTAATCAAGTTTTGTGAAAAATACGACTTTCTTGCAGGAATTTAATAGCTCCTGCTTTGTCTCTCATCTGGTCATTCAATGCGAACATGATTAGAATAAATAAATAGGAATACGAAAATAATATCGACTATGAAAGAATTTAAAATATCTGGTACAAATGAGTTGTTTTAATGAGTTTATATCAGGTACAAAAATGACTTAACATCTGTAGGAGGAGACAATACAAAATGGAGAATAACCGAAACGAAATTGCTTCAGTCAAGAAGTTCAATAGCACCAACAAATTTAAGCAATCTGGGGTATCGTCGCGATGACACCCTTTTACTCCTCGACACTCTGAAAAATGGTATGTTTAATCATTTAACTCCTGAGTCCATGTGACAGAAACCAGCACAGTTTCTTTTTTTTAGCATATATCGTCACTCGAGCCGACCAATCAGATCTTATCAAAGCGTCGTATCAGCAGCTGCTGGCAAAACAGTATAAAAAGGGTGCGTTTCTTTACTTCATCCTCATAAACGGGGATCTCCCCCTCCCGGGGTTGCCATTAGGCAATCCAGCAGCAGCGTTTTCCCCTCGAATCCCTGCTGAACGGAATATCATTTTCACTACCATGACGACGACAGTCAGTAGTAGCAGCTTCGCCATTTCTCTCTACAGCACGTCAACAATGACTGCCATCATAATCGCTATCGTCACAGCAACTACAGCAACACAATCCGATCATGATCATCATCATCAACAACAACATTAGCAGCTTGTTCTCTAACCAGCCAAATTTCTACAGTAGCTATGCCAAAAGTAACAGCCTCAAACAAAAAGACTAAAGAGCATTTCAGCCAGGATAACCATCACCACCATCCTATGGTAACGATCCATCATCTTTCCTGTCGACTCACTGAATCGTGAATTCATCTTAATGGTCATCTTTATCGTTTGCTGCACACACAAGTTTGTTTTTCCTTTTTTTTTTACCATTTTCGTATTTATGTCTATGCCTCCTTTCTTAGTTGTAAGACACACACATCGCCCTGCAACAGTATAAACGTTTTAGTCTATGCAAAAAACGGTAAAGTTTAAGATTTATACAAGTGCAGACATGAATGCTATTTGTAGATCCGAGCGAGAATTTAGAAATCTATGCAAATGACTAAACTCTTCTTTTTCATCGCAGAATTGTTTAGTAACTCGGACAACTTAACTCGAACCTACACTGCCATAAATGAATTTTGCAAGAAACGAGAAAAATTATTCTCACCTTACTTTGATATTATCTAGAAACTATTCGAGAACAAATCCTGTCGAAGAAGGCCATACTGTCTGATAATCCTGTCTAAACTGCTGGAAGAAGCGAGATCTGCCGAAATTGTGTCAGTTGTGTGAAAAACATGTAAAAATATAGAGCAAGGCGGAACACCTCCACCGAGCTCGGTCACAGCCAGAAAGAGGAAAAGCCGATTTGGAATCACGCACATGTGTAATACTATAGACTGCCCACACCTCCACAACCAGGCTCATCGAGAGTCATTAGCTAAGAAATAAATGACAATATAAAAGCAACGAATTCATTGTGATACACAGACGAAGTGACGCCATGAGCAGTTAGACAGGGGGAAGGGATCACGATAGAGAATTCGGAAAGATGAGAAAGAAAATGGACATATCGAGTTTTCGGTTGGAGAAATCTGAGAAAAATCGGAAGTATGTGATTACCAGTAGAGAGTAGATATATTTGGGGAACACTGGCTTTTGAGATAAATTGACGAGAGAATTCGACAGTGAATGATCTCGACGGGTAGATTGACGGCAGAGCCAGAGGAAAAAGGGTTGTATGACGGAGTTAGTTTTAGCTGAGATCCTGAACGTGAGAGATGGGAATTTAGCTCATATGTAGAGACACTAATGACGGGACCCTAACGACACACACGCACACACACACACATGTTCAACAAGTCACTTTTATACACTGTCTACATCTGTGTCTGTGTTGTTTCTTATTATGTATGTAAATTGTGAAATATGACTGTGTGCTCCTTGACCAACAACACTAGAATCTCGACATGGCCACGAAGAAGAAGCAGAAAGCGAAGAAGAAGAAGAAGAAGAAGAAGAAGAAGAAGAAGAAGAAGAAGAAGAAGAAGAAGAAGAAGAAGAAAAAAAAAAAGATGCGGGCGAAGCGGTCGGTGCAAAGGAACTGATGTAGTGATACACATGCATGGTGCAAGTCTTCTTTTTTGTACTTTCGAATAGAAGAGTTCATTCTCTTGTTGCCCAGTATAATTCAGGAGGGATAACTTGAATATGGTTCAAGGTAAATAAATCCTGAATATGCTGAACTGACAATGTAACATTTAGGTATAGTGGCTCCCGTGAGTATGGTTGTTCGATCCTGCAGGAGACATAAATGTTATTTTGACTCAAACAAAAGATCATATAAAAAATCTGAGAGAAAAGTCTTCTTCAGTGTATACTCGTGTCCATTATCTATTAAGAAAATTGTAATTTTGTGTGCGTATGTGTCTACATCTAAAAGTCAGAATCTACATAAGATACACGCTTAGCATTTACGATATTCATTTACGATATTCATTCATTATCTATTATATTCTTCAAAAGGTGGATGACATAGAGATTGGTGAAAAGGGAGAGAAATGCGTGTAAATAAAAACAAAGATGCATAGAAAGAAAGAGAAAGGATGAGAAACGAAGAGAGAGAAAGTGTGCATATGTGTGTGCGTGTGAGAGGGAGAGGCGACAGAGAGTGAAATAGAGAAAGAAAAGCAGATGGTATAACACTAGGGGAGAATGAGACACAGAAATAATGTGCAAGATATAGAGAAAATGTGTGCGAGATAAATTGTTGAGAGAGAGAGAGAGAGAGAGATGTTAAATCTTGGACGGGTAGATCAGCAAGTGTATATTTTAGTTAAACCTGAGTTAACGAGTGCTTAGATAATAACAGGAAGTAGGACAGGCGAAAAGTCAGCAGATGTCAACGAAGATCAAGTTGAATAAATGTTCGCTGTCTTCCATCAGTTTTGTGTTGAGTTTATCCTTTGGAAAGTACAAATAAGAAGCTTTGATTACAGGATGGCAAGTCCAAGTGTGAATATGTGTGAACAAAAGAGAGACGAAGAGAGAGAAAACGAGAGAAAGATATATATATATATATATATATATATATATATATATATATATATATAGAGAGAGAGAGAGAGAGAGAGAGAGAGAGAGAGAGAGAGAGGGGGGGCAAGAAAAAGAAGGGCAAAAGTAAAGCGGAGAGAATAACACTGGGAAAGAGAAAGAGAGAATGAAAAATTAAAAGGTGCGTGGGAGAGGGATTCCGAGAACGAGCGAGATAACAAGAGAAACAGATAGAAAGGTGTGTGTGTGTGAGAGAGAGAGAGAGAGAGAGAGAGAGAGAGAGAGAGAGAGAGAGAGAAAGGAAGGGCGCGTGAAGGAGAGACAGACTAAGGGAGATAAAAAGGGACTGAGGTGAAAGGCGGGTGGGGGTGGAGGTCGAGGATGAAATAGAGATTAAAAGACAACGATAGAAATATATGTACACATAGAAATAAATAAAAAGAGACAACAGGGAAAAGTGTGCGCGTGAATCAAAGAGAGATAGAGAAGAAAGAAAGAAAGAAAGAAAGAAAGAAAGAAAGTGAAGGGAAGAGATTAAATAAATGTAGAAGAAGAAAAGAAGCGAGATTGAAAAAGACTGACAGAGAGATAAAAGGAGAAAGGGAGGGAAAAGAGAGGTAGAGAATTATAGAGAGAAAGAACGAGGGGATAGAAAAGGAGAGGAAAAAAGAAACGGGAAGAGAGAAAGAGAAAGAAAAACATAAAGTAGAGAAGGAGAAAGAGAGAGAGAAAAATGGTGCATATATAAGAGAGAGAGAGAGAGAGAGAGAGAGAGAGAGGACAGTGCGCGTACACTTCCTGGTGTTCTGATAAGATTCCCCATTAAAAACCTTCCTATCAAAGATGGTGGATCAAATATGGCAGACAAACTCCGGAAAGTCCGTTCGTATCGGAAATGTCATAACCGACATTTTTCGACCTTTCTCCAAAAAAAAGCCATTTTCTAATCCAATGCCAGTGCACAGAAAAAGATTGGCATCATTCCCTTTCAGACAACTTTCTTTTTTATTTCGACCAAAAATAATCTCAATAACAAAATAATATTACGCTCATTTGTTCAAGTATATGGCAAAGAAATAGCCATTAATATATCAAAATGATTTGGCTTATATATTCATTAATAACTACGGCTTCTACTATGATGTTTAGACCGTGCTCTGTGCAGTACAGAAAACACTTCGTCGATGTAAGTAAATGTAAATGTCCCAATATTGGAGAACGAGTCCTGTGCCAAAACTGTGACGAGGTGTTTTCTGTACTGCATAGAGCACGGTCTAAACATCACCTGAAAATATTAAAAGCTGTAGTTATTAATATGCGGCGGCGACCATCTTTGTGCAGGCAGAAAAAATATTGCCACAACCTTGAGTTGATGAGAATTCATATATATATAGAGGCCATCTTGCTTTTTCCAGCATTTGGATAAAGTTCATAACCGTTTATGTCCCGTACTGTGTGGGACAACTATATACACGCACACATACCACCATATACATATATACAAATACATATACATACATAGATGTTCATTTGACCCTTGCTTTCTTTATTTCCCTTTCTCCCTATATCTTATACACACATACCTATGCAATATGCATGTATATATATATATATATATATATATATATATATATATATATATATGCATAGACAAATACAAATTAAACCAACCTCCATACAACATTTAAAGCGATTCATCAAAGAAATATATAAAAATATAAAAAATATAAAACTGTGATTCCTCAGTTAGAATCCACCAGTCTTCATGCCACGTCTTATGATTCTCGTCCTGACGAGATGAAATAAAATTATAAAGTGAAATGGCTAGAATATTGGTCTGAGTTATTTCTTTTTAACTTATATATATATATATATATATATATATATATATATATATATATATATATATATATATATATATGTGTGTGTGTGTGTGTGTGTTTTTTTTTTTTTTAAGGTTTACCAAAACATTTCGTTCATGAAATCATTCATCACATCAAAATACTTTTTTCATTTCAAAATTTATTTATTTTTCAGATTTTTCAAAGTTAAAGAATGTTTTCCCTACACGTGTTTCTCTACTCAGGCAGGTTCTTGCTTGGCAGTTCATCAGGGGAATTATATACCTGGAATAAGAATTTCAACAACTGACAATGCTCAATGTGGTGTTGCCCTAATTGAGGCCATTTAAGAAGAAAAGAGAAGAAAAAAGAAAAAACCTCTTAAGAAAGTAGTTCAAGAGATTTTCGCAGATTGTTGCTACTATGCATACCCAACAAGAAATTAAAACCTTCAAAAAAACACATATAAATGCTCTGTATCCTGTAACCGAGTATCATCGAGCTTATTTTTATTGGACTAATCCCGATCTTCACTGAATAAACTATCTTCCAAGTAAAAAATCTAAATCTATATGTATGTATATATATATATACATACATGAGTGATTTTCCACTGAAAGACTTGGGACTATAAGTTTTTTTTGTTTTTTTTTTTTAATATAGTTTTAATGGTTGAGAAACTTCCGAGACTATATATATATATATATATATATATATATATATATATATTTGAAAACTATATTTTACATACATACATATGTGAGTACTATATATATATATATATATATATATATATATATATATATATATAGAAAGAGAGAGAGAGAGAGAGAGAGAGAGAGAGAGAGAGGGGTATATCAGCATCATCATCATCACTACCATCATCAGCATCATCATCTCATTTCAACATAAATAAAAAATTTAACTAAATAAAAAAAGTAAATCAAGAACTGTGAATTATTTGTATTATTCAAGCTACTATTCTTATCTTGTATGTTATTCTCACAACGTTTCGGCCGATGTAACCTCCGACCTCCTTCTGGTTCATCTTTTTGAATTCGGGAATCTATGCAGAATTTCGAACTGAACCAATTATTTAATTCACCGGGTAGATTGTTCTCGAGCCATCAATTCCGTTTCATTCAATTTTATTTACAGAATGCAAACTTATTGGAGATCATGTGAGAAAATAATTGAACATTTTTTTTATTCATGTTTTAGGATTTTTGAGGATTGATCAATTGTATTATTTGGATTATTCAGACTACTACTCTCATCTTGAATCCGAGGCGCAACGGATAAAGGCGTTGATTAACAATCAGTTCTAAGTGACAGTCTTCTGAAGGTTGAAGGTTCAATCCTTATTACAGGCGGTAATAACTAAGAATAAAATGCAAATTACTGGTCATGGCTGACAGAACGAGGACAGTGTAACCCCGTGGATTAAATATTTGATTCATCTCCGTGCTCCCCGAAGATTGATACAAGTCCGTCCTCATTCGTTGTAAAACATTGCAGACCTAGATTACCGATCCTACGTTCAGTCGTCTAAAAAATGCAGACTGACCGAATGAGATTTGGACTTTTATTATCTCGTTTAAAGAATTGCAAAGATGGCGTGGTCATTAGCCAACGATGCAAAGAAGCTGAAATTCTTACAATGCTTGCTCTCTAAAAAACCCTTTTTTCTTTTGTTTTACTTTTGTTCACCCACAACAAGTCAAACTGTAAGGGGCTACTGTAATAGGGGCCAGATTTATCGGGGTAAACCTGGGCGGGGAGTTGCGCAGCAAAATGTTTGTTCACATTATATTTAAATTGTTGCATGTCGGTACGGTTGTGGAAACGGAGCAGGGAGGGAATTCCAAAAGCAAATGGTCCAAGAAAAAAAAAACTATTAGAGTATTGATTTACTCCTCTCCAGGAGTTAGGCACAAGGCCAGTTTTTATCTTACTCCCACAAGTAAGATGTGACCCAAGGTCGGATCAGGAAAGTGGGGTTTAAAAATTGCCTGGGCAGCCCCGTCGGCATTCCCCGGTAGGGGCGCCTCAGGCAGTAAGCAATAAACTTACTCCTCCCCAAAGAGGGGAGGCAAAGCCTGGGAGGGTGGACCTCCTAGAACTGCACGAGACAGACCCATAGACTGGCGTAAATCAAGCCCCGAAGGCCAAGACAATACCAGTCTATATGGTGCAGTATCCATCGGAACAGATACTACACTTTGATCTTAGCCAAAAGGCCAGCTAATCTACCGGCATCTCGGGATCTCTACAGAGAAGGGGCGTGATTTTGACAGTTAGTGCGGGAACTATTATGTTACGGACTCATTTTAACACCGTGTTCAAATGGGAGAGGCTAGAGGTTGGTGCACCAGCCCAGACGTGACAACAATACTTCATGCACGGACGAATGTTGGCTTTATAGAGGTATAGGATACTAGCAGGTGTGAGAAGTTTTCTAGCCCGGTAAAGGGAGCCCACTTTCTTTGCGGCATACTTGGCAATATCTTCTATGTACTTATTCCATTTAATGTTGCCTGGCATTCTTAGGCCGAGGAGTTTAAACGTTGGCCCCTCGGGAAGGGTACTATCGGCCATGATAATCGATGGTTGCTGCTGATTAATGATCTCTACATCAAAAGTAAAAATTATCGAGTAGCCCTGATTGTCTCGAAGAATGAATACTGCAATGAGTACAAAATTATGTATAGGATTTTTCAGGAGAAACTGGACTTCTTCGCTAAGCGGGATAAATCTTTTAAATTTTGACTAAATGTATCTTTTTGGGGAGAGTTGAATGCTCTTTATACTGCGCCATCTCATATGACCATTCTTGAGGCTCGATTCATGACAAAGATCCTTTTTTCAGATGCCACAGAAAGATTGAAGGTGAATTGATTCAACTAGCTCCCTCTACGGGACTAGAAAATGTCTAATACCTGCTAGTATCTTATAATATCTGTATAAAGCCACAATTCGCCCATTCACGGACTCTTGTTGCCACATCATAAATCTTTCTCTACTCTATCATTATTTTCATGGTAGGTGCTCGACTGAGCTCCAATCTCTGGTTCCCCCCTTGCAAAACATACACAGCAAAACTCGTCTAGCTACAACCACTGTAAATAATTTTCCTTTCTTCCGCGTACCTAAAACTAAACGGAACTTTCATGAGTAGAGTTTCTTTCCAAGAATTATGCAGCTGTAGAACAAAATACCACGGGGCTACTTCCCAGCTGACTATAACATGGTAGATTTTAAGTCCTATGTTAACAAATTCTTGTCGAGTCGTCCTCTGCATCATCATCATCATCATCATCATCATCGTCGTCGTCGTCGTCGTCGTCGTCGTCGTCGTCGTCGTCGTCGTCGTCGTCGTCGTCGTCATCATCAACAACAACAACAACAACAACAACAACAACAACAACAACAACCGGTTTATTTGTTGAATCAGGCCACAATTAAAAATTTTTTTTTTTAACATAGTTCACCCCAAACAAGGCAGGCCGCCACTGTAGACGTAAGGGGCTACTGAGAAAAGAAAAGAGGAGAAGGAAGGGGGGAGTCAACCTAACTTGGGATCTGCGCAGCGAGATGTCTGTTTACATTAGTTTTAAATTTCTGCATGTCTGTACTGTCGGGGAAACAGGGGGCAGGGATGGAGTTCCAGAGGCCAGTAGCACGAGGAAAGAAGCTATTTGAGTAGAAGGCTCTCCGACATCTGGGGACCTCCACAGTGAATTAATCCTCTGATGAGGGTGGGGCCTGATTATCTATTATGTAGTCTCAATCTAAGTTTTCCTTTGTTTTTGCTAAGGCTTGACGGAATCCATACCCATGGCCTTCCTATCATGTTTGACCACGTCCTCCCAAGCCAAATTGAGTCTACCAGTGGTGGTCTTCTCTGCTGGCACATTCTACTGTCGGACTTTCGCAACCCAGCCATTGCTGCGCTCAACATGCCCCAACCAATGCAGTCTGCTCTTCTGCATGATGTTCACAAGGCTTTTCAAGTTGACTTGTGCGAGTCGAAATTCAAAAAGTATAATTTGTTTAGGCTTCACCAAACAGATCCATCTGACCATTGCCTTGTCATTATGGTGCGGTTTCTTCAGTGGGCTGGCAGAGACAGCCCAAGTTTCGGAGCCATACATGAGCACACTTCTGACACATGAGGAGAATACACGACCTCTCACAGCTGAAATAATAAAATTCTGCCCAGTTTCAACCATCGTTTCTAATCCTGAAGGTGTTGTCGCACCATGAACCTGACAAACTCTTTAACCCTTATCCTCGAGTGGCCTTTGGTCCTTGATAGGCGGTGACTCATTAGTAAAAACAAAAGTTATCAGACGGTCATACTACGTAGTGAAAAGGCAATTTATTTCGCAGCTTAAAGGTAAGTGCACTGTTTATAAGGGTAGCATCTGTAGACCAAATATATAGTTATCGAAAGATTGCCTATGACATATACACAAAAAAAAATCAGACAGATGTCGCGAAACAGTCTAGAAGATCCCTTCCACAAGCACGACTTGATTAAACGCACACAGTGAATGCGGTATTATGGTGCCTGTGTTGTATTTCTTCAATGCTTAAAAGAATAAAGATAAAACACTGACGTATAAAAATACATCTTTATTCTCAGTGGCAACGAACGAGTGCGACAAGTGAGAAAGTCAGAGCATGCACAGGAATTGACGGAAGTGGGTTTCTTGAACTCAATCGCCAGTCAACTCTTGATCTTAATTTTGGGCTAGTTTATATAATGATTTGTGACACCCACGCATCCACCAGTAAACATCCACTCTGGGATTTCACCTTTGCTGTCAATGTAGCTATGCCTCTCGGGTGTTTATTTAGTGACGGGGTATTCCCGCCTGCAGGCAATTTTTTACATATAACCTTTCAAGTGGTTTTGAATCAAGCAACAAATATTCTATTTCCGAAGAGTTGTGTTTCCGTGGCAATCACCCGTGCTGAATCAACTTTGTTTTGTTTCTTCCGGCTAGATGCGTGTCTGTTTCTAGTCCAGGTGACATTTCCGGTACATCAGGCTCGATATTCAACACGGATAAATGAAAATTATAAGCATATGTGTTCATATCTAGTTCAGAATAAGATAGATAACAAAAGAAAGCATTCATTGTCTTATACCTGACGTATCTATTCGGCGTTGCCCGGGATACAGTGAAGTTATTTAAGGTTTTAAGTTTTATTTGTTTGCACATGTTTTGAATTCAAATAAAGAAATACAATTTTAGTTTAAGGAAAACAACTCTTAATATGCCTCAATACAAAAATATGAGCTATTCCCCTAGCTGATTTTGCATTTTCGGTCATAGTTAAAAAATAGGTCCATATTATGACTAAATCTTTTAAAAAAATAAACTGTAGTGGAGAACATTATTAAAGTGCCAATAATATAGTACAACAACCGAAAATTCACTCTTCAGAATCATAAGTTCGATATGTCAGCTTAAATGCTATTTAGGTCCAACTTTTAAAATCTCACAATATAACTTAATACGTTTGATAGTGTGGTGAATAAAAATTATAATTTCATTTTTGTTTCGCAGTTTTTTTCTCTTCTTTTTATCTATCCCGGTTTTTGTTTTATATTTACCAATATTATTTTTTTTATTTGTAATAGAATTTTGAAAGTTAAATTTAATTCATATAATACAGTTTGACAATTGAATTATTTATTGAACCAAATTGTTATGAAACTATAACTACTTTTTAGTAAGGCAATGTTGTTTTAATCTCTATTTAAAAAATTATTCGATTAAAATAACTTCCAAAACTTTAATTTTTTTAATACAAGAGAATTTGCTAGGTGTTTAAAAGCCAGTTTAAATGACTTTGTATTCGATGGTTTAAATTCTTTCAAATTTTGATGGATCACGAAGTAATTCATTTTTTTTTTTCAACTATAAACAAAAGATTAAAATGGCCGCCTGGTTTATAAAGAAACCGAAAGGCATTATAGTGAATTTAATTTTGTAAAAGTTCATTTTATTTTACACTATTGTATTTTGTTTTATTTCAATATGGTCGCCGTATCTGGGCTGGTGCACCAATCTCTAGTCTTCCCCTCTTGAACAGGGTGCAAAAAAAATAATCTCTGACCTAATAGGTCCCGCACCGTCTGCCAAGCTCCAATCCCTGTCGCATCGTCGCAGTGTTGTATTTACAACTTCTTACTGCACTTGTACCCCCTCACCAAAACTACCTCCAACCAACCCTACTAGCAGCAAAATCGCACCCCTTTACTGTAGCGGTCTCTAAATGTCTCTAAATGTTGGAATATTTTCTGTTCTGATATCTCCTTTCCTCTTGCACGCTAGGAAGTAAGTGTAGTATCTGTTCCGATGGATACTACACCCTATAGACGGGTGTCGTCTTGTCCTTCGGGGCTTGATTCCACCTGTCTGTGGGGTTGTCCTGTGCAGTTCTAGGAGGTCCACCCTCCCAGGCTTCGCCTCCCCTCTTTGGGGAGGAGTAAGTTTATTGCTTACTGCCGACGGGGCTGCCCAGGCAATTTTTAATGGCCAGAGTGCTCACTTTCTCGGGCGCTGGCTTTTCAAACCCCACTTACTCGACCCGACCTGTGGTTACATCTTACTTGTGGGAGTAAGATAAACCTGGCCTTGTGCCTAAATCCTGCAGAGGAGTAAATAAATATCTCCTTTCCTCGAACCGCTTGCCTTTCCTGGTCTCTGTTTCCCCGACCGTGCCAACAATATATGTACATTGCTTTGAGCGAATAAACGTTTTAAAAAAATTCTTAATGTGTGTACGTGTATGCATGAGTCACATAGAGGCGAAAAACACGAACACATACACACAAGAAATTTAATTAATATAAAGATTAAATGGCCGTGTACCTAGAGAAAGTTATTAATTATCATAGGTTAGTGTAAAAGCATAGAGAGAAATAATCTTCATTCAATATGTCACACATGAGGATAAGTCTTAAGGTGCAAGGGAAATAACTCTAACTTATATATTTTTGAATTATTTCCCTTGAACGAATTATAATGGAAATTAAGTACAGAAGAGTTTGAGTGTTATATTTAACACAGAATTGGATTTTATATATATATATATATATATATATATATATATATATATATATATATATTTCGAGGAAAGGAGATATCAGATTATATATATATATATAATTTAGCCTGACGATTCCCCCCGGGGATGAAACACGGGAGCCTCTGTGTAGCTTGGTTACCATATATATTTTCATTGCTTACTACCTAGCTCTACTTACGTAGCAAGCACTGTTGAAGTAAATACTGAAAACTGACACATAAAAAAATTATATCTCCTTATAATATTTTATGTGGATACATGAAGTACTAATATATATATATATATATATATATATATATATATATATATATATATATATATATGAGAGAGAGAGAGAGAGAGAGAGAGAGAGAGAGAGAGAGAAATAAAGAGAAACTCAGGGTTAGATTAGCCAGTTAAATATTAAAAATTAAAAACATAAAATCAAAAGTTAATTTCTTTCTGCTCGTTAAGGACTTCCAAAGCTCACCATAGAACGTACCCCCTATATGTAACACTATGTAACTTTAATATAGGTTTATATCATTATTATAACTATTTTTACCATTCAAACGAAGAAACATAAAATAAACTGATGATGATTTTTTTTTTTTCAGCGTACGAAAATAATGAAAATGAGAAACTAAAAACGTGTGTACTTTATTTACGCTTTAAAACGACGTTCTTATGTAGTGACCACTATTTATGTGCTAACTCCCGTGTGTTTAATAAATCTAGTAAAAATCAAGTAATGGTCAGATTTTCACGAAATGTTTTGATACTTATGCGTTATTGGACTAATTTATCTTTACTATGTTTTTATTTGTAACATATATTAGGGAAAATATTATTTCTACGTGTATTTCATTTTATGAAATTTGAACAAAATATATTCTGATCGATCGAAATTTTAATGTCATATAAAGTGAAAGAGTCTTAAAAAGCACATCAGATTTACCTTTTTTATTATTGGTAAACACGTTTGGGTAAAGTATCCGTGAATTCATAAATAAAAAGTGTAAAGTTTACCGTAAACAATAGCCCCCGTTGTAGAAAAAATCGAATTTCGTACTAAAACCTCAAGATAAATAATGTGTTTCTTTCCCAGTTTGATAATTTAATGTTTAAATAAACTATTTTACTTTAAAACAACTTCCGGGTATATGTTACGACGCTCAGCAGAGGCGCGAACGGGGTCCAAAAAACTAACGAGAACGGGGTTATAAAAATAAATATGCAACAAGTGAGTTTAACCTACGTCGAGAAGAGATATTTTTCTACTTACCTATGATATTTGTTTGTATTTTTACGTACTATAAATGGGGTTTTATTAGATGTAAATAAAAATTCTTGTTCATTTTCAACTAGTACTTTTTTCTAGACAAGATGGCGTCTTCTACTCACTCTCTTACGAACCAGCGCCATTTTGTATTTGCAAGTTCGTGTTACAAAACTATTGATTTCTAATAAATAGCAGTTGGAACGGTTTAAAAATACAAACAAATATCACAGGACAGTTTTAAATTAACTTTTATCGATGACAGTTACTTTTATTTGTTGTATATTTGTTTTTTTAGCGTTTTTACTCTGCTGAGTCTCGTAAAAGATGCCCCAACTTCCTATATATATATAACTTTATTGTTTGGAAAATTTAAAACGAAGAATTAAAAACGCATTTAAGCATCTTATGTAAAGTACGCACATAATTGTGACGTCATCGGTTTTGTGGTACACTTTGGAGATCCCTACAGTGCTCGCTATATCCCCCCCTCTCTCCCTCCCCCTTCACCTCCCCTCCCTCCCTTCTCTCTCTCCCTTTTCTCTTCCATTTTATTTTCCCCTCTCGGCTACGAGTTAAGTAGTTTTACTACTGTGGTGTTATTCCCGTTTGTCTATAATGAACTAGTCCAATCTTTTTATTCTTTGCTTTCTTTATTCTTTGTTTTTTTTAATCTTTGCTTTTTTATTCTTTGTTTTTTATTCTTTGTTTTCTTCGAGTGTTAGTAAGCAGAGGGTGAAAGGGGGGAGAGGGGAGAGAGAGGGAGAGAGGGGAGGGAGATGGAAAAAGATATCATATAAAATAAGAGAGAGGGGTAAAAACAGTGAGAGAGTGATAAAAACTTAGTAAGAAATGCATCACTTGGTGAGTTAATTGCAAACTGCGGCTAATTAAGACAATTAAAATGGAAGTTTCTTCAAGCATGACTCAGTCCCTAACCCTGACGACTATTTTAGCATGTATTTTGTATAATTAAAATGTATAAGAAAAAGCCTTGGGGGAAACAAACGTTGATCAGCTTAGTTATATAATAATATTAAAATGTATTATTTCATTAATTATTAAAAATAATAATGAGCAATTAGAACGCCATACAATGCATTTTAGTTTTATTCACTTTTTTTTTTTTCAATTTAATTTTCGAAGATATACTTCATCATCCGAATTTCTGAATTTCAAAATAAAGATATATAAAATACCTTTCTTTTTTTTAGTCCTCATCTCGTTTTTGGTGTTGTCGGTTCGGTGTTGATGAAACGAATATGGATGAGAGTTTTTTTGGACGGCACGTGGCGGTGCAAATTGTAATAAGAAATGCTGTCCTTGTTTTAGAAAGCATTGTTTATATGGTAATATTAATTATTAAAAATAATAATGAGCAATTAGAACGCCATACACTGCATTTTAGTTTTATTAACTTTTTTTTCCAATTTAATTTTCGAAGATATACTTCATCATCAGAATTTCTGAATTTCAAAATAAAGATATATAAAATACCTTTTTAAAACTAAAATGCATTGTATGGTGTTCTAATTCTCATTATTATTTTTAATAATTAAGGTGCAGTGGCTATCATTACGGCTTCTGAATTGCTTAAACCGCAAGATCTAGATCCTGGGCTAAACGTCTAAATCTGATCAATTCTAGAAGTGAATTAGTCTCCAAATGTCGACATAGAAGGAAATTCAAGCATGCACAGTGGAAACACCACCAAATCCACCGTAGCTGATTGAGTGAGTGTCGGGACCGGGGGTGTCCAGTTTTTGAGACGTGTTCATTAAATCCTCCCTGCCTAAAAGGTTAGACTCTGAAAATGCCTATATACCTTTTTAAATTTTTTAAGTTGTAAAAGTTTAAGTATTTAAATTTTTAAACTCTAAATATTTTTATAATTTCTTAATTAGGAAAAATTAAATCTTAAATTAAATTAAATTTCTTAAATTTTTTAATTTGATAAAATTAAATCTTAAATGAAACTATTAAATTATTAAATTCTAATTACTTTAATAACTTCGTAATTATTAATTTCATAAATCTTCTAAATTATTTGATAGGGCAAAATCTGTGAAATTTGTTGTTTTATGGTTAGGCCAGACAGTTTGGGTAGATACGTGGAATGGGATTGCAATTACAGGCTTTGACCTAAATTTACACACCCTTTCCTGTTTGACCTGATTTGACCCAAACAAGTAACATCCGGTATAAGTTGAATTGATTTAATATATCTGTCGGTGTCTGGTGACATTTTCTTCTTTGTTAAATTCGAAATATAACATCCGCTCGGGTAACGTCGTTTGAAAAAGAAGACAGTCTGAGACTTTAGTATTGCGTTCTGATCGGCGAGAAAGGGTTCTGTTTACTTGGCTTGCGGGAAAGTGATTACTTTCAAATTTAATGTTATCCATTGAAATAATCTTCATTGGACCCGGAAGAAGAAATGGCCGAATATATTGAATTGGTTTGATTTAATTCTGTTCAAATCGGATTTAGCGGATTTTCCATTTAACCAGCGAATTTTGATTTGACCTGAGGTCAAATCATTTGAATCCTGAATTTTGAACTGTATGATTTCAACACAGAGTGAGTTTATTGAACTTTTATTTGATTCGGTTCATTTATCATTGTATTAATTAACATAAACATTAGATGCATTTTTCACTGTAATTTACTGCATCGATTGCCTACGCTT
Organism: Sepiola atlantica; assembly: GCA_963556195.1. NCBI lineage: Eukaryota > Metazoa > Mollusca > Cephalopoda > Sepiida > Sepiolidae > Sepiola > Sepiola atlantica. The sequence continues at coordinate 82,212,904 of OY744539.1, read as the reverse complement.
TTCCCGACTGGATAACTTTTTTGGATTTTCAGTTCTTTCAATTTTTTCGCTTTTGGACTGTTATTCAATCCCTGGATCAATCTTCAATCAACCTCTTGGATATCTTTCCTGAATATGTTTTAATTTGTATGACTTGGATGGAGTTTATAACTTTAACAAATAAGTATGTTTTTGGCTTGATATATTTGATGTGTTATGTACTCTTATGTATTTTTGTATATATTTTTATATATTTTCAAAGTATAATTTTATCACCTGCAGTAACGTCACTGCGGTAATGGTCCTCTGAGTAGATTAATTATCTTAGAAAACTCATGAGTTAAGGAGGTTGAGATACTTTGCCTGAATTTTGAATTCTAATAAAATTTGATTCGCACCTTATTTTTTCATTTCATTTTATATTATGCTATTAATGCTCTATCCAGTATATTGAGTTTCAGTCTTTATCCGGATGTTTCACTAATTAAAAGATATTAGTTGCCTCTTATATCTTTTGTTGGATTAACTTCATATATATATATATATATATATATATATATATATATATATATATATATATATATATATATATATCATACGGTAGTCTTAAGTGTAATATATTATTATTATTATTATTATTATTATTATTATTATTATTATTATTATTATTATTATTATTATTATTTATTTATTTATTTATTTATGTATATATTAGTGAAATTTTAAGCTGAATTATTTCGACACTTGATTATTGGGGAAATGGTAGTGTAATCAGTACCATTGGAGAGCCATGAATATTATAACTGTCCTGTTTTTAAATCTCCGAAACAGTTACATGGTAAACAGCTGATGATCCCCGTGTTAATATTAGACGTTTAAGGTCTCCTGTTTTTGTTTCACTGTTAGATACTTAATCCCCCTTTTTATTTTATTTACTTATTTTTATTATTTATTTATGAATTTTCCTACGAATGTTAAGTCTGCAATATCTTGGATTTAGTTAGGGAATTTAAACTGCATTTTTATTTTTTATTTTTTTTCTTTATTTTTTTTGTTTTTGTTTAAAATGACTCAAAGCTTCTTTAGACTATTAATATGGACGGCACTCTGATTGAGACATATTAATTATATCGCCTAAGAAGTAACGTTGGAGTTATCTCCTCTTAGTCGAATACTTTAGATAAAACGATTTTTGTATTAAAATCCATATTTACTTGTTTCGATCACAGCTGACTTGCTGATTAATTAAGGAGTTAACGATGCTGCGTTACTAAACTCAGGATTTTTTTAAATTCAAACTCGTTAGTATTGATTTACTCCTCCCCAGGAGTTAGGCACAAGGCCAGTTTTTATCTTACTCCCACAAGTAAGATGTGACCCAAGGTCGGGTCGGGAAAGTGGGGTTTAAAAATTGCCTGGGCAGCCCCGTTGGCATTCCTCGGTAGGGGCGCCTCAGGCAGTAAGCAATAAACTTACTCCTCCCCAAAGAGGGGAGGCGAAGCCTGGGAGGGTTGACCTCCTAGAACTGCACAGGACAGACGCATAGACCGGCATAAATCATGCCCCGAAGGCCAAGACAATACCAGTCTATGGGGTGAAGTAGCCACTACAGATACTACACTTTGATCTTAGCCAAAAGGCCAAGAACAAACTCGTTAGTAGGTAGGCCAGTTAATTAAACCTATACTGATGAGTCTTGAAAAGACGAAATAGGACTGTCTAAAGATAAATGAATAATATTTAATTGAAATGTCTAAACGAGAAGGTGCGAAAGTTTTTTTGTTTTTTTTCATTCATCACTCCTATACTACCATCAACACAGGTTACTGTTATTTAAATACATAATACAACATTTTATTTATCTAAAAATTTACATTAAAAGATATAAAAAATGTAAGATGTGGCACAAGGCCAAAATGGGGTCGTCTACTGGTCTATGCCCTGAAACTAGTTCCAATCACCACAATACCACATTCACTCTATGGACTAACCTACTTAAAATATCCCTAGGTGGTTTGATGATTTTTTTATTTACAAAAATATGTACAATGTTGATGATAGGTAGTGGAAGAACAAAGAAGCCCTAAAAAAATCCCCCAAAAATAAATAAAAATAAAAGGGTTAGAAAAATAATAAACAAAATAAAATGCTAATTATGGTAAGTTAGTAGGACCCTCCCATCCTATCTAAGGTATGAACTGCTCGCAGTCTTCCGGGACAACCGAAAGAAGAGAGTCAGTCCCTAAGTGGGAGTGAGCATTGCCTACGGGTTAAAAGAAATACAGGAATAGGCTTTTTAGGGATGTGCGGTGTCCTCCACAATAAATACCATTAGGGCGGGTCAGGGATAAAGTAAATTGGAGAGCGGGCATCCTGGAGGAGTTCTGACACCTAAAATAAAGACGAGGGATAGGACTCATTTGTACTACTAGCTAGAGGGACTGATCCAACACTGGATTTTCAAATTGTCAAAAAGACCCAAGGTTAGTGTGTGCCATTCTTAGACATGGAAAACAAACACAAATCTATTTCGTACAAACACGCATAAACAAGCAGTGTGTATCCACCTACGTTTAAATTGTGAGGTAGGCAACCTCCTTCTATTACATTTAATTTTGATTTTAAACTGGTGCTTTAAATACGAAATCAAATCGTAATGAGAAGGTGGCGCCCCCCCCCCCCCCCCACGCCCTATTTCTAAGTGTGAAGTCTACACTACGAGTCTAACTATGGCTAAAATCGCAAGAAACACCATTCGTTTCTCCTTGGGCCACAAGGAATCTATGTTGAAGACTATCAACGCTAAATCTAGGCACGTCACTCGCTCGGGAACAATGCGAGCCATCACCTCATTGACATATGTCCAGTATTCATGAAGCTTAGAGCAGTTGAAAAAGGCGTGCTCAGCCGTTTCAATTCTATCTTCCTTACAACGTGGACAAAAAGTGTTCATATCCATACCAATACTGAAGCATATGCCATTAAGGAGTACCACATTTCGAACCAATCACCAGGTTACAGAAAACTCGGTATTGTTAAGATTACTCCGGCCTGGCACCCAATTCCACTGAGAGCGAACTTCCTCCTCCAGCGATCCACCAAAGTTGATCTGAAGGAGTCCCCACCACTAATTCCCGATATAGTGTTTTCCTAGACTGGGCGAGGTCACTGGACTCTGGCAGCACTTTGAGCGCAGCTCGGCATTCGTTGAAGAACTGCGATTGACCCCTTGGCTTACGACGGCATTCTGCCAAGTGGTCAGGGATGAGGTTAGAAAAAGCCTTCTCAACCACAGAGTCCCACGCAGACTCCTCTGTCAAAGTTCTACTCAGGAATGTTAACCTCTCAGAATATTAATGGCTAGCCAAGTCGAGCATTCCGAAGCTTCCAACATCAGAACGTTGAGTACAGACCTTCTACGGACTAGCAACTTCTTCTCCCACAAAAGTGAGAAAAGCAGACGCGTCAAAGCCGCCAAGCAGTCCACAGGCAAAGGTAATACAGTCTATTGGTAAAGGATAAGAGGAAAGACTACGTGGCACACACCTCAGCATGACCTTTAAGGGAAAGCCCCCTTCGAAGCCAAATTCTTAGAGACGTTTCGCCTTTAGACTGTACTTCCGATATATTCTTTTCAAGCTGGAGGCCCGATCCAAACCACACGCTAAGGATCCAAACAGGGCCATCTGACCAGTTGAAAAGGCTCGGCAGCACAGCCGCACTGCTCCAGTCAGCCAACCTTAGGCCATTGGATATGCTACGGTTGACCACAGCCCTTGTAACCTCTCCTACCTTTTGAGTGCTTTAATTACCATGAAAATATCTCAAATGCTTGAAACAAACACGGTAACATCATCAGCATACGCGGAAACCCTGGCTCATGCACCACCAAGTAGAGCGATACCGCGTAGGGGGAGTCCAGCCTCCCCGTTCTTTAGCCGGCAAAGGAAGGACTCCAACACGAGGACATAAAGTAGAGGAGACAGCGGACACCCCTGATGTACCGACAGAGAAACAGCAAACGATTCCGATCGCATCCTGTTTACCTGCACCACTGCCGTCGAGCGACGATACAGCATAGAGATCATCTAAAGAAGTCCGGTGTAAAACCGGTGGCCTCTAAAACAGATTCTAGGAACCGATGGTCAACCCTGTCAAAAGCTTTGGACTGATCTAAATTGATCAGCGTGGCTTCAGTGTCGTCTTCTAACCCTCTAAGATCGTGCATATCAGATGCAAGTTGTTCTAAATCGATTTTCCCTTCACAGCATAATTCTAATCAGATTCAATCAATTTACCAATAACAGCCTGCAACCAATTACTCTGGCCAAAATCTTTAAATCTGTATTTAACAGAGTTATGCGCCTATAATCATCTAAACCCTCAACATGCCTGCCCTTTTTCTTAAGCAATGTGATCACTCCCCTGGTGACTTGACCAAGGATAGAACTTTGTTCAAACCAGTGGTTGAACACATCTGTCAGAATAGGGACGAATATGTGCGACAGCTTCAAGAACAAGTCATAGGGCAAAGTATCAAGTCCCAGAGATTTGTTGTAGCCGACCTGCTTCAACACAGCTAGGACCTCACATTCTGTAACACGCCCATCACAACTAGCCGCTCGGCCGCCTCCAGGCAGGGCAAACCAGCTAAATAGTTGCCAAACTCCCCGGACGCAGAGCCTGGACAGTTAGGGGAAAGGAAATTCTCACGAAACCCCTCACAAATCTCCTGAGTCGACACAAGGGTGTGTACTTCTGGGCTTTGAACTTCACGAATATATCCAGCCGAGTTGCGATGGAGTGGAGCTCTACGCTTTGCAACGTCAACATTCACGGCTTCGTTAGACACTCTTTCTAACCTAGCCCTGACTACTTGACCTTTATATCGCTCATTAGTCGAGCGTTTCAGGTCCCCCTTAGCTAGTTCTATGCCTAGGGAATCCCCCCCCCCCATCCACTAGTTGGACCAGCTTATTTTCTAAATGCTTTTCTGCTTCAGCCTTATTTAAAGCGAGGTGTTGGCTATATTTCACAGAAAAGTACCTAATACCACATTTGCCGTTAACCCACCACTTACTCCCGGTTACCACCCCTACTAAGTCCTTTTGAAAATTAAGTGTCCCGGATAGTATATATCTCCAGTAAAGAGGTATTTAACTTCCAGTACCCAGCTAACTTAGGGGTACTATTTTCTACTTCAAAACTGGCCACAAATAATTTGTGATCAGAATGGCCTAACCAGTGGAATGTAAAGCAAGTGATATAGTCTACGTTGCCTCTTCTGACTAACAACCAATCCAAGTAGGTACTTGGAATAGAAGGCTTGCTAGAAAGCTACGTCCATCACTTCCGCCCCGGGTGATCGACATGAAACCTATCGACCAGATCGCATTCAGCCATCAGATCAGACAGACTTGTCTCACACCCATCTGACCCTCTAGGTTCACACACCTGATCCATCTTGAGATCAAGGATGGCATTCCAATCTCCCAGTAAGATCAACTGATCCGAACCACCAAGGAACCCCTCCAACCCTCGGAAAAAGGAAGCCCTATTCTGAGCAGAATTAGGTACATATACCGCAATGTTTTGAAATCTAGCACTTTTCACAGCAACATTGGCCGCGACCAGTCTGCCATCAGCATCCGCGTGAACAACGTTTAACCTTGCGACAGGGTGTGTCTTATTAACAAGGAAGCTCCCCGAGCATGACGATTACCAAATGCTGAAAAGACATCGAAATGTCTCGACAGCAGTCGGTGATCGTCAATCAAATCATAGTGTGTTTCCTGTAGCATAGTCACATCTATGTTAAAGGACATGAGGTCCCCCAGTATGCAAGAAGCTTTGCTTAAGCACTCTATGCCCCTCGTGTTCAGACTACCTAGAACTAAGTTCGTGGCCATCTGCACTAATCAGTGTCAACCACCAGTCTGAAGTCTTTGGGAACTCGGATGCCGCAGGCATAAGCCATATTGCCCGTGAGCAATTCTGACGTAACCTGTCCGTCTTGAGAAATGCCTCCAACATCGAATGGCAACGTTAATTTCAAGACCCTATAAAACAAAGGGTGGACGTAGATTAGGACTCTCCCTTCGCAGCGTGCCTCCAACTGTTTGAGGGAGTCATGGCCTTCTTCCACCAGTTTCGAACACGGAATTGCCCCCTTGCGGTCTCTACCATCTTCCAGAGGGCTTTTGTGCACCCTACCTTTGTTTTCAGAATGAAGGTTGTGATCAATGGGGCATCTGGAAAATGTTGGAGCTTGCTGACATCTAGCCCCTGGATCTGAGTTAGAAGCTGCAGCGGCCGAATTGTGTTCCGCTGACTCGGGTTGAGATTGGCAGCGGCATGCTGAATATCTGCATCACAGATCAGGTCCCCTGGCAAGAAGAGGAGCTTTTTTGATTTATCCTTCCTTATGGGGGAAGGTGACACCGACCTGCTGCTTGTAGTGGGCTCCGGCTCTTTACTTTTGGACAAAGAGCGGGAGCAAGCTGGGGTGGAATAAAAAAGTGAGAGGTATTTCTGCTCAGTTTAAGGTGTAGGGGGTTGGTGTTTTGGGTCCTGAGCAGACGATGTGCAATAGCTAAAAACTTTTAGTTTTAAAATATTATGATATACTCAACGTATTGGCGTTAACATCAATTTACAAACGTATAAAGTAGAAAAACAACACTTTTTAAATGTGCAAATTAGCCGAGACACTGGCATATATCGAAGATGGAAGTTCTGTCAGCTAGTCGAACTAAAACTTGGAACAGATTTGTTAAGACGAAAAGAAGTAAAGTCTTTCAGTGAGTTATATAAAAATAACTTTATTTTGATATGTTGCGAAAACAAACAAAAAATCTGTTGTCAAACAAATATTTTTATAAATATTTGAATTGGTTTAAATAAATTATTTTTATATAACACACTAAAAGACTTTTCTGCCAGTGTCTCGCCTAGTTAATGAATTTAAAGTTTTTTTTTTCCTATTTCATAGGTAATACTAAATTGATTTTAACGCCAATACGTTCAGCATGTCATAATCTTTTTAAAAATATACCATTTTCGAGCTAGTGCATATCGTCTTTCCGATAAAATTCACATGGGTCGGGAAACTACACGATTATCGTAAACTGAATTGAGCATTACAAGGTGGTACACTCGTACAATATTAATAGAAGTAATAGCAGAGTTTCGGCTTCAGACAGACAGATACAAAATCTCCATATTATTGGGTGTAAATAATTCCCAAACTTTCAGGGTTTTTTTAATATACAAAGATTTGCTAAGAATTTTAAAGCCAGAAATTACTGTCTATTCGACAGGTTAAATGCTTCTAAACTTCTTTCAAGAGTCACGAAGTAATTTATTCTTTTAGTTATTCATTTTTCATCGTTTTATTTTACGCTATTGTAGTTTTCAATTTCCATACATATTCGATTATGAGTAATTTTTTTTTTTTTTAAATGTGCAAGTCACGTAGAGACGAAAAGCATGAACACATGCACAGCCATAAGAAATGATCATACAATTTTATTAACATAGAGATAAAATGGATTTGTTCGGAGATAAAGCTATTAATTATCATGAAGTCTTAATGTATACGGGAGATAACTCTAAATTGTATACTTTGAATTATTTCCCTTGAAACATTTGTAATCTTGTTTTGAATACAGAAAGTGTTTCGGTGTTATATTTTAACAATATATATATATATATATATATATATATATATATATATATATATATATATATATATATACATACATACATACATACATATATATATATATATATATATATATATATATATATATATATATATATATATTCAAAAAGGAGCCGCTCCAGCTCAAACTCCTATAAAAAAAAAAAGGAGCGACTCTTTTTCAGCGCTCCATAGTGAAAATGTACCTTCTATTATATAAATCCCACCTGTCTGTATGTATGTATGTATGTATGTATGTATGTATGTATGTATGTATGTATGTAAAGCTTCTCCTCCGAAAGTACCCAACAAACGGTCACACGGGTGACATCATTCCGACCGGCCAGCCCAGGCGCGTGTAATATCTCAGAACCGGAAAAAAAAGTGACTCTTCCGGGGTCGACTGAGCACTTTTCTCCATGGGGGGGGGGGGGGGGGGCATTTTTCAACGTTGTTTAGTACTAATTTAAGAATAAATCAATGCTATCATGTATAATTTGAAAAATAATGCAAAGTCACGATAAACCAGAAATGACGTCAGAGAGTGGCAGGTAGAAATTCACTAACACTACAACCATTTTTTCCTTTCTTTCTTTTTTCCCTCTCACTCCCACACTTTCTTTCTTAATTATTAATAGACGCTAATATTCCTCCCCCCTCCCTTCCTATGGCCGTTCTGTTATGATGATAGGCATTACCTCCTCCTTTCAGGCCAAATTGGGGGGGTCGGAATTCGCCGGTGTGAGCGCCTCAGGCCAACTTTGGGGTAGAGGGGAGTATCGGTATTCGCCGGTGGGGCGCCTCAGGCCAAATTTGAGGAGGGGGAGTGTCGGCATTCGCCGGTGGGGCACCTCAAGCGAAATTTGGGTGTGGGGGAGAGTCGGCATTCGCCGGTGTGAGCGCCTCAGGCGAAATTTAGGGGCGGGGGAGTGTCGACATTCGCCGGTGTGAGCGCTTCAGGCCAAATTTGGGGGAGAGGGGAGTATCGGTATTCGGCGGTGGGGCTCCTCAGGCGAAATTCGGGGAAGGGGGAGTGTCGGCATTCGGCGGTGGGGCGCCTCAGGCCAAATCTTGGGATGGGGGAGTATCGGCATTCGGCGGTGGGGCGCCTCAGGCCAAATCTGGGGATGGGGGAATGTCGGCATTCGCCAGTATGAGCGCCTCAGGCCAAATCTTGGGAGTGTCAGCATTCGGTGGTGAGGAGCCTCAGGCCAAATTTGGGGAGGGGGAGTGTCGGCATTCGCCGATGTGAGCGCCTCAGGCCAAATTTGGGGGAGGGGAGTATTCGTCAGTGAGAGAGAGATCCCGACCGTGGGAGCGTATATGCCTGTACTTTAGGGGAGAGGAAGTTCGCCAAAGGAAAAGGGATTAAAAAATAAAATGATAATCTGATTTTTGATCCGACATTGTAAGATCGACACCTATCGGATAGGACTAGATAATACACTTGATCTCAAGGCAATAAAATGCCGAGAACAGATACTACACTTTGATCTTAGCCAAAAGGCCAATTTATTTAGGCAGGTGAGTTCCTTCGGACAACCCTCATCTTTATCTACAGATGAAGATTTTACAAACCTTGGGAACTCACCAGACCTTAGGCATAGTGCCCGTTATGTAGGGGGAGGGGGGGTCGGGGATAAGTGAGACAAGCTGTTCAATGTTTTTTATTTCACAAAATTTTACAAACAACATAAAAAGAACATTTGCTGACTCTAAACTAGATTCTTGCACCAAAATACCGCATTCACTCTGTGGGTGGATCCCTACTTAAAATATCCCCAAAAAACATCGATGTAAAAAAGAATTATCGTGGGAGTGGGAAAAAATATTAAAAACACCCAAAAAGAAAGAAAAATAAAGAACGAAATAAAATGGTAGAAAAGTTAGTATGGCCCGGCTTTCCCTCATGACTAAGTGTTAGACCGCCCACTGTTTTCCGGCACGAGACCGAAAACAAGCGGGTCGGTCACTAAGTGGGAGTGGGAACTTAAGAGAGGAGTGTTCAAAAAATAAATTCATCGGGAATGGGATCATTGGGTGGATGGCGTCTTCCAAGATAGTAATGCCAAGGGTTTCAAAAGACCGGGGAAAAAATAAAACAGTGGAAGTGGGAATCTTTGGAAGCTCTCTAGTGCCGGTAAAAATAAAATAGGGACAGGATAACTTTCATTCCTACTAGTTTAAGAGGTTACCAGTTTTTTTAAATAAATCAAAAAACTCTACAGGGGTGGGTTCCGTAGAACCCAGTACCGCGTGTGCCATAATTATGGAGGGAACACGAACTCAAACTTGGCGCCTCGTCGGATGCACAAACTAGTGTCATGCACCCATCTCCTATCGAAATCCATGCGATGTAATCGTTTCCAATCGCATCTGATCTTCACTTTAAGTTGGTGTTTAAAGTAAACTACCAGATCCCGATCCGAAACAGATCCAACCCCATGAACCTCATTAAGACGTGTAACCCACGTCACTAGTCTTGCTACGGCTAGGATGGCTAGAAACACCATTCGTTTCTCCCCAGACCACGGCGGTGCTGCGTTGTTGATGACAGATGCTACATCCAGGACCATCGGCTGCTCGGCGTCGATGCGGGCCGTCACCTCCCTGACGTATCCCCAGAGATGTCGAAGTTTGCTGCAGGTGAAGAAGGCGTGCTCGGCCGTTTCTTCTTCGTCGTCTTCACAGCGCGGGCATAAGGGGACGTCCCTTAAACCATCTCTGCATAATCTGCCATAGAGGGGCAGTGCGTTCCGAACCAGTCGCCAGGTCAGAGAATACTCAGAATTGTTGAGATAACTCTGGCCTGGCGCCCAATTCCACTGGGAGCGGGCCTCCTCCCTCGACAATCCAAGCCGCTCCTCAAGTGGGTCCGAAGCGGTACCCTCCACTAGATCTCGATATAGTCTCTTCCTAGACCGGGCAAGGTTACTGGACCCCGGCAACGCTCTAAGCGCGGCCCGGCATTCGGCGAAGAACAAGGGCTCCCCTCTCGGCCTACGTCGTCCTTCGACCGAGAGGTCGGGTATGAGGTTGGGAAAGGCGCTCCCGACCGCAGGGACCCACGGAGTGTCTTCCATCAAAGTCCGACTCAGGAAAGCCAGTCTCTTGCCAAGTCAGGCATCCCCAAGCCTCCCACACTCGGAACTTGAGTACAGACCTGTCTGCGGACGTACGCTTTCCGGCCCTTCCAAAGAAGCGAGAAGAGTAAGCGCGTGAAAGCGATAAGGCGGGCCGCAGGCAGTGGTAGTACAGACAGCCGGTAAAGGATGAGAGGAAAGACGTAAGTGGCGCACGCCTCCGCTCTGCCCTTTAAGGAAAGCTTCCTTCGAATCCAAGCCCGGACCGACGATTCGACCTTTGTCTGTACTTCCGACCAGTTCTTTTCCAGCTGGAGGCCCGGCCCGAACCACACGCCGAGGATTCGAACCGGGCCATCCGACCAGCTGAAGTCACCTGGAAGAGCGGTCTCTCCGCTCCAGGCACCCAACCGCAGGCCGTTCGACTTGCTGCGGTTGACTATGGCCCCTGTCACTTCTTCGTACCGAGCGAGCGCCTTAATCACCGTTCGAATGTCAGTACGGCTCGACACGAAAACGGTGACATCATCGGCAAACGCGGAAACCCTGACTCGCGCTTTGCGAGGAGGGATAGCGATCCCGCGCAGGACTGGTGTTGTCGCCTCATCCCTTAATTTGCGAAGGAAGGGTTCCAACGCCAGGATGTAGAGCAGGGGCGACAGCGGACAACCCTGACGTACCGACCGAGAAACAACGAACGATTCCGACCTCTTTCCATTCACTTGCACCACTGCCGTCGGCGAGTCATACAGAATAGAGATCCACCTGCGGAAGTCCGGACCAAAACCGGCAGCCGCTAAAACAGCTTTCAGGAAACCATGGTCGACCCTATCGAAAGCCTTGGACTGATCTAAATTGATCAGCGCGGCTTCAGCGTCGTCTTCTGTCCCCTCTATGATCATGCGAATCAAATGCAAGTTGTTCTGAATCGACCTCCCCTTCACAGCAAAGTTCTGCTCAGGCTTGATCAAATCACCGATAACAACCTGCAGGCGGTTCGCAAGAACGCGGGCCAAAATCTTTAACTCTGTGTTTAGCAGAGTTATGGGCCTGTAGTCGTCTAAATTTCCCCCACCAGGTTGGTCCCTCTTCTTCAGTAATGTGACCACTCCTTTGGTTACCTGTCCAGGGATTGACTCCTGAACAAACCAGTGGTTAAACACATCCTTCAGAATTGGGACAAACATGGGCGACAGCCTCAAATACATTTCGTACGGCAGACCATCGAGTCCCGGAGATTTGTTCAAGCCGACCTGCTTCAACGCAGTAACGATCTCGCCCTCCGTAATCCTGCCATCACAGCCAGCTGCTCGAGCCGCCTCGAGGCGGGGCGAGTCAGCCAAATAGCTGTCAAACTCCTGGCCGCGGAGTCTGGGCAGTTGGGTGAAGCGTTCCTCCAAATGCTCACGGAACCCCTCACAGATCTCACGAGACGATACCAGGGTATGTCCTTCCAGGTTTTTCACCTTCCGAATGTACCCATCCGAACCACGACGTAAAGCAGCCTTACGCTCAACAGCGTCAACGTTCACGGCTTCGTTAGAGACTTTCTTTAATCTAGCTCTAACTACTTGACCTTCATATCGCTCGCTAGCCAAGCGATTGAGGTCCCCCGTAATTAATGCTATCTCTAGGGGATCCCCCCCAGCCACCGCCCGGGTCATCTTATCCTCTACTTGCTTTTGCGTCCTAGCCCTATTTTGAGCGAGGCGCTGGCTGTAGCGGACACAAAAGTTTCTAACCTGAGCCTTAGTTTTAACCCAGTACCTACTCCCGATAACCACCCCCACTAATCCCCGCTGGAGTAGTAACGTTAGCTGTTCCCGGAAGTCTCGTATCTCCAGTAAGGAGGTATTAAACTTCCAGTACCCAGCCAACCTAGGCCTATCACTTAAGTTCAACCGGGCCGTAACCAATTTATGGTCCGAATGTCCTAACCAAGTGAACGTGGGACAAGATATGAAATCTACGTCGCCTCTTCTAACTAACATTCTGTCCAAGTAAGTACTCGGACAGAAGGCCGCGCTAGTATGCCACGTCCACATCTCCCGCCCTGGGTGATCAACGCGAAATCTGTCGACAAGATCGCATGAGGCCATCAGGTCAGACAGACTGCTTTCCCACCTCGCCGACCCTCTATTCCCACCGACCTTATCTATCTTGGGGTCTAGGATGGCATTCCAGTCCCCCATTAAAACTACTCGCTCCGGACCCTTGAGGAACGCCTCCAACCGTCGAAAAAAGGAAACCCTCTCGCCAGCAATGTTGGGCGCATAAACCGCAACGATCCGAAACTTGCTGTTTTCAACGGCAACATCGACCACGACCAGTCGTCCCACCGCATCCGCATGAACAACGCTCACCGCCGCAGGCAGGGTGCGTCTCACTAACAAAGAGATGCCACAACTATGAGCATCGCCATATGCTGAGTAGACGTCATAGTCGTCAGTCAGCACATCACAATCCCCATACGAATCGAAGTGGGTCTCTTCAATCGCAGCTACATCTACCTCACGGGCCACGAGATCCCTCAGCACGCGAGCAGCCCTGCTTCGGGATCTCATGCCCCTCACATTCCAACAAGCCAAGTTTAAATTTGTGGTCCCCATCAATTAGTGTCACACACGGGGCTAAAGTCCTCGGGAGTGAGGACGCCGAAGGTCTGACCGAGACTGCCGGTCAGCAGTTCGGACGAAATCCGTCCGTCTCGTGCCTAACCTCCCACGTCCACGGGGAAAGTTAATTTTAAAGCCCGAAAAAATGAGGGGTGAACATAAATGGGGACCCTCCCACTACATTTGGACTTAATTTCCTTAAATGAAGGGTGCTCCTCTTCTATAAGGGGTTGCTCCGGGATTGCGTCCTTGGCCGCCCTAAGCATTCTCCATAATGCTTTCTCCCTCCCGTTCCCGGTTTCCTGCCTCACAAACGTTATAATTTTGGGTGCATTTTTAAAATTCCGGGGGTCTTGCACCTGTTTTCCTCCTACGTGGGTGAAGCTCTCCAGCTGCTTAATGTATCGCCTCTGCCTTCCATTGAGGTCTGATTGGACCTGTAATGTATCCGCCTCACAGATCCTTACCCCCGGCAGAAAGGGGAACCTCCTAGTCTTCTCCCGTCTCACTGGCGTAGGAGGAGGTGGTACCGGGACGACTTCTGGAATGACCTCTTGCTTTCTTCCTGGAACGACTTCTGGCATGACTCCCTCAGCAGCTCCTTCTGGTTCAGAGGCCGGCGGCGCTACTGGGATGGGAGCCTCCTCTTCCCTCTGTCTCGCCGACACTGGGGACCTATCCCGAGGGCTGTTTAAGGGAGTGTAAAACTTGAGAGGAACATTTTCCTGTTCCATTGACTCGGAGGGGGCTAAAGATTTAATGTTTTCCTCCTCTCTTGCTGACTCCCGGACTTTTTTAGCTTTTGGGTCCTTTCTTTTGGGGGGCTCCATTGCTGCTTCCACCTCCTTTCCCTCTTCCTCCGATTCTGATGAGAGGGCTGTCAGCTTCCTCTTCAAAGCTGCAGGCATCGGTCTCCCCTTGGTTGGTATAGGGGTCGGGGTGGGCTTCCTCCCCTTCTCTGTGGACTCCTTGTCTACTGCTGCTGACGATGATGCCGACACGGCTGGCACTTTTGGGGGAACAGCCGCCGGGGGCTTTGCTGTTATTCTTTGGGGGCAGTCCTTTGCCACATGCCCTGGCGTCTGACAGCGCCAGCAATGTGGCCTTCTTCCCTCCACGATGATCGACATAGACCAGGATTCGCATTTTAACTGCGCTGGAATCGCCTGAAACCCCTGCCGGTTGACCCTCATCTTCAGCCTGTATTCTCCTGTCAGAATACCATGCATTCCGCGAGTCGGCACCACCTCCTCGACGTCGCCATACTGCGACATTATCGCTCCCAGATGGTCGGAGTCGATGCAGCATGGGACGCCGAGAACCGAAACTGACGCGCTTCTCCTTTCCATATATTCGGGTCTTAATTTCATGCCTTTCCAGACTACGTCTCCGCCCATTGCTAGCTTTTCTGCTACCTCCTGGGTTGGGAGCAGCACATCCCACATTGCAAAGCTTTTCCTGAGGATATAGGAAGCTGGGATCTTCAAGCCCACCAGTGCTTCCATGACTCTCTCCTTAAGGACTCCTACCAACCCATTCGCCTTTGCGTCCAAAGTTACGAAGGAGATGATCCTCTTCCTCAATTTTTCCAGCGTTCCCGGAGGCAGCTTCACTGTGTTTCCTTCAGTGAACTCCTTGTATTTTTCCTCGAACACTCTCCTATAATGTTCAGGAGTCTTCTGCTGTTTGGGCCCCCACACTGAACCAGTGGGTTTAGCGGAAGCCGTTACCTCGATCTTCTTTTTATTGGGGATCCGCGAACCAGAGTTGGACAGCCTTGGCCATGGTTCATTAGCTGCGATCCCCTTCCTCCTTTCCGGTCTGTGAGCTGGTTTACTTGGGCCCTCTCCCCCTGATAGACTTTCATCCCCTGAGGAGCACCCTACAAATAAACCTGGGCGGTAGTTTTGTTCCGCCACCTTTAAGTCCCACGACTGGCTTTTCGTTAGTTTACTTTTATGAAAAGGGGTATCATCATACCCTTGGAAGAAAACTTCCGGAGACACCAATACTCTTGGAACCGCTGGCGTCTCCATTTCCAAAAGGAAATCCGACAACGATGGATTGTTGCTCGACGCGACACTCCCTCGTCGCGATGAAGAGGTGCCCTGCGTGGCAACACCTCCTGGGGAGCACTCGAGCGTGTCTCCCCCCGACCGAACTGGAGTATCGCACGGCACGACACTCCCCAACAAAGCTCCAGAGGTGCCCTGCGAGGCAACACCTCCTGGGGAGCACTCGAGCGTGTCTCCCCCCGACCGAACTGGAGTATCGCACGGCACGACACTCCCCAACAAAGCTCCAGAGGTGCCCTGCGGGGCAACACCTCCTGGGGAGCACTCGAGCGTGTCTCCCCCCGACCGGACTGGAGTGTCGCTCGACGCGGCACTCACACTCGCAACTGGGGCGCCCTTCGCGGCCACACCCCTCTCGCTGTCTTTAGCCAAGACAGCTCTGGCTTTTGAGACCCAGGTGGCCTCCATCTCAATCTGTGTCTGTCTGCCGACCACAACCCGCCGATTCGGAATCAGGGAGACCGTCGCCAAAAGGCACGTGAGTCTTCCCCGAACCTGCCGGCTGCTTAAGTCAAGCAGTCAGACTCTGAAAAAAGAATTAATTAATATTAATTGCCAAAAAAGTGGCTACAAGAAAGAAAAAAGTAAGAAACTTAGCTCTAAAACCAAGTGGGAGCTGGAACTAGATAGAGGAAAGTGAGAAATTAGCTCTAAAACCAAGTGGGAACTAGAAAGATCATATAAAAAAAAAGAGAAAAAATCCCCAAAAGGGGGAGGAAAAAAGTAACAAAAGCCCCAAGGGGGCAAGAAAACGCTTTAAACCTAGCCAACGGGCCCGGTAGCGGGACGCTTGGTCTTTGGGAAGACGAAAATGTCGTAACTGAGAACAGATACTACACTTTGATCTTAGCCAAAAGGCCAACAAAGGATAAGCGCCCGAAATTCAAAATGTTTATGTATTTACTGGAGTATTTATAACCAATATACAACAGTACAGCGGTCTATCCACTATCCACTGTTCAAATTACATTAATAAATTAACAAGTAATAATAACTATGATTTTCTTTGATCAAACATTATATAATACTATTTAACAAATTCTTACATGAGTTTTGATGATCAACAAAGAATTTAAGACTCCCGTAGGTCGTTTTTCTCTAATTCAACATAGCTTTTATACGCCATTTTTTAAACCGAAAATAACATTAATGTAGTATCTGTTTAGTATTAGTGTAGTATCTTTTTTGATTTACGATGGATACCCATAGTGCACCCCCATAGACTGGTATCGTCTTGGCCTTCGGGGCTTCATTCTGCCGGTCTATGGGTCTGTCCTGTGCAGTTCTAGGAGGTGCACCGTCCCAGGCTTTGCCTCCCCGTCTTTGGGGAGGAGTAAGTTTATTGCTTACTGAAGCGTCCCTACCGGGGAATCCCGACAGAGATGCCCAGGCAATCTTTAATGGCTAGAGGGCTCACCTTCTCGGGCGCTGGCTTTTCAAGCCCCACTTGAAATTATTTGTTAGAGGATAGCTAAGGAAGAACGATAACTCACGTTTAAAAACACAATTTAGCTTTTTAAAACAAGGTTAGAGAATATACATAACATATAAAAGTGTATTCTCATGTAAAATTAACAGAGTAAGATGATGCGAGTATTCCCGAATCTATAAACCCAATCCTTAGGGGTCCATGGGGCATATTTCATCGGGGGAGGGGGGGGGGGCTTTCCAGTAATTTTTCATTATATTTTATAGTAATTTGAAATTGCTGAGTCATATTGTAATGTTTTATGGTAAGGTCACTACGTTTTATTGTTGCGTCACCACTTTTTATGGTTGGGTCACTACGTTTTATGGTTAAGTCACTACGTTTTATTGTTGGGTCACCACTTTTTATTGTTGGGTCACTACGTTTTATGGTTGGGTCACTACGTTTTATGGTTAAGTCACTACGTTTTATTGCTGGGTCACCACTTTTATTGTTGGGTCACCACTTTTTATTGTTGGGTCACCAATTTTTGGTTGGGTCACCACGTTTTAGTGCTGGGTCACTACGTTTTATTGTTGGGTCAGCACTTTTAATGGTTGGGTCACTACGTTTTATGGTTGGGTCACTACGTTTTATTGTTGGGTCACTACGATTTATGGTTAGGTCACTACGTTTTATTGTTGGTTCATCACTTTTATGGTTGGTCACTACGTTTTATTGCTGGGTCACTACGCTTTATTGTTGGGTCACTAAGTTTTATTGTTGGGTCACCACGTTTTATTATTGGGTCACAACTTTATTGTAGGATCACCACTTTTTATTGTTGGGTCACTACGTTTTAATGTTGGATCACCACGTTTTATTGCTGGATCACTAAGTTTTATTGTTGGGTCACCACTTTTTATGGTAAGGTCACTATGTTTTATGGTTGGGTCACCACTTCTTATGGTTGGGTCACAACGTTTTATTGTTGGGTCACTACGTTTTATGGTTAGATCACTACGTTTTATTGTTGGGTCACTACATTTTATTGTTGGGGCACTACGATTTATTGTTGGGTCACTACGATTTATGATTAGGTCACTACGTTTTATTGTTGGGTCACCACTTTTTATTGTTGGGTCATTACGTTTTATTGTTACGTCACCACTTTTTATTGTTTGGTTGGGTCACTACGTTTTATGGTTGGGTCACTACGTTTTCTGGTAAAGTAACTACGTTTTATTGCTGGGTCACCACTTTTTATTGTTGGGTCACCACTTTTATTGTTGGGTCACTACTTTTAATTGTTGGGTCACTACGTTTTATTGTTGGGTCACCACTTTTTATGGTTGGGTCACTACGTTTTATGGTTGGGTCACTACGTTTTATTTTTGGGTCACTACGATTTATGGTTAGGTCACTACGTTTTATTGCTGGGTCACCACTTTTTATTGTGGGTCACTACGTTTTATGGGTTAATCACTACGTTTTAATGTTGGGTCACCACTTTTTATTGCTGGGTCATAATTTTTATTGTTGGGTCACTACTTTTCATGGTTAGGTCACTACGTTTCATGGTTGGGTCACTACGTTTTATTGTTGGGTCACCATTTTTTTGTTAGGTCACTACGTTTTATTGTTGGGTCACTACGTTTTATTGTTGGGTCACCACTTTTTTTGTTGGGTCACTACGTTTTATTGTTGGGTCACTACGATTTATGATTAGGTCACTACGTTTTATTGTTGGGTCACCACTTTTTATGGTTGGGTCACTACGTTTTGTGGTTGGGTCACTACGTTTTATTTTTGAGTCACTACGATTTATGGTTAGGTCACTACGTTTTATTGTTGGGTCACCACTTTTTATTGTTGGGTCACTACGTTTTATGGTTTAATCACTACGTTTTATTGTTGGGTCACCACTTTTTATTGCTGGGTCACTATTTTTATTATTGGGTCACCACTTTTTATGGTTGGTAACTACGTTTTATGGTTGTGTCACTACGTTTTATTGTTGGGTCACTACGATTTATGGTTGGGTCACTACGTTTTATTGTTAAGTCACTACGTTTTATTGTTGGGTCACCACTTTTTTTGTTGGGTCACTACGTTTTATTGTTTGGTCACTACGTTTTATAGGGTAAGGTCACTACGTTTTATTGTTTGGTCACTACGTTTTATTGTTGGGTCACTACGTTTTATTGTTGGGTCACTACGTTTTTTGGTTAAGTCACTACGTTTTATTGCTGGGTCACAACTTTTTATTGTTGGGTCACCACTTTTATTGTTGGGTCACCACTTTTAATTGTTGGGTGACTACGTTTTATTGTTGGGTCACCACTTTTTATGGTAAGGTCACTATGTTTTATGGTTGGGTCACTACGTTTTATTTTTGGGTCACTACGATTTATGGTTAGGTCACTACGTTTTATTGTTGGGTCACCACTTTTTATTGTTGGGTCACTACGTTTTATGGTTTAACCACTACGTATTATTGTTGTTGGACCACTACGATTTATGGTTGGGTCAGTACGTTTTATGGTTAAGTCACTACGTTTTATTGTTGGGTCACTACTTTTTTCGTTGGGTCACTACGTTAAATTGTTTGGTCACTACGTTTTATGGTTAGGTCACTACGTTTTGTTGTTGGGTCACCACTTTTTTGGTTGGGTCACTACGTTTTATTGCTGGGTCACTACGTTTTATTGTTAGGTCACTACGTTTTATGGTTAAGTTACTACGTTTTATTGTTGGGTCACAACTTTTTATTGTTGGGTCACCACTTTTATTGTTCGGTCACCACTTTTATGGTTGGGTCACCACTTTTTTGGTTGGGTCACTACGTTTTATTGCTGGGTCACCACCTTTTATGGTTGGGTCACCACTTTTATGGTTAAGTCACTACGTTTTATTGCTGGGTCACTACGTTTTATTGTTTGGTCACTACGTTTTATGGTTAGGTCACTACGTTTTATTGTTGGGTCACTACATTTTATGGTTGGGTCACTACGTTTTTTAGTTAAGTCACTACGTTTTATTGCTGGGTCACAACATTTTATTGTTGGGTCACCACTTTTATTGTTGGGTCACCACTTTTAATTGTTGGGTCACTACGTTTTATTGTTGGGTCACCACTTTTTTTGTTGGGTCACTACGTTAAATTGTTTGGTCACTACGTTTTATGGTTAGGTCACTACGTTTTATTGTTGGGTCACCACTTTTTTGGTTAGGTCACTACGTTTTATTGCTGGGTCACTACGTTTTATGGTTAGGTCACAACTTTTTATTGTTGGGTCACCACTTTTATTGTTCGGTCACCACTTTTATGGTTGGGTCACCACTTTTTATTGTTGGGTCACTACGTTTTATTGCTGGGTCACCACTTATAATTGTTGGGTCACCACTTTTATTGTTGGGTCACCACTTTTAATTGTTGGGTCACTACGTTTTATTGTCGGGTCACCACTTTTTATGGTTGGGTCACTAAGTTTTATGGTTGGGTCACTACGTTTTATTTTTGGGTCACTACGATTTATGGTTAGGTCACTACGTTTTATTGCTGGGTCAGCACTTTTTATTATTGGGTCACTACGTTTTATGGGTTGATCACTACGTTTTAATGTTGGGTCACCACTTTTTATTGCTGGGTCACTATTTTTATTGTTGGGTCACTACTTTTCATGGTTAGGTCACTACGTTTCATGGTTGGGTCACTACGTTTTATTGTTGGGTCACCATTTTTTTGTTAGGTCACTACGTTTATTGTTGGGTCACTACGTTTTATTGTTGGGTCACTACGTTTTATTGTTGGGTCTCCACTATTTTTGTTGGTCACTATGTTTTATTGTTGGGTCACTACGATTTATGATTAGGTCACTACGTTTTATTGTTGGGTCACTACGTTTTATTGTTGGGTCACTACGTTTTATGGTTGGGTCACTACGTTTTTTGGTTAAGTCACTACGTTTTATTGCTGGGTCACAACTTTTTATTGTTGGGTCACCACTTTTATTGTTGGGTCACCACTTTTAATTGTTGGGTGACTACGTTTTATTGTTGGGTCACCACTTTTTATGGTTGGGTCACTACGTTTTATGGTTGGGTCACTACGTTTTATTTTTGGGTCACTACGATTTATGGTTGGGTCAGTACGTTTTATGGTTAAGTCACTACGTTTTATTGTTGGGTCACCACTTTTTTTGTTGGGTCACTACGTTAAATTGTTTGGTCACTACGTTTTATGGTTAGGTCACTACGTTTTGTTGTTGGGTCACCACTTTTTTGGTTGGGTCACTACGTTTTATTCCTGGGTCACTACGTTTTATTGTTAGGTCACTACGTTTTATGGTTAAGTCACAACTTTTTATTGTTGGGTCACCACTTTTTATTGTTGGGTCACCACTTTTATTGTTCGGTCACCACTTTTTTGGTTGGGTCACTACGTTTTATTGCTGGGTCACCACTTTTTATGGTTGGTCACCACTTTTATGGTTTAGTCACTACGTTTTATTGCTGGGTCACTACGTTTTATGGGTTAGGTCACTACGTTTTATTGTTTGGTCACTACGTTTTATGGTTAGGTCACTACGTTTTATTGTTGGGTCACTACATTTTATGGTTGGGTCACTACGTTTTTTGGTTAAGTCACTACGTTTTATTACTGGGTCACAACTTTTTATTGTTAGGTCACCACTTTTATTGTTGGGTCACCACTTTTAATTGTTGGGTCACTACGTTTTATTGTTGGGTCACCACTTTTTATGGTTGGGTCACTACGTTTTATGGTTGGGTCACTACGTTTTATTTTTGGGTCACTACGATTTATGGTTAGGTCACTACGTTTTATTGTTGGGTCACCACTTTTTATTGTTAAGCCACTACGTTTTATTTTTGGGTCACTACGATTTATGGTTAGGTCATGACGTTTTATTGTTGGGTCACCACTATTTATTGTTGGGTCACTATGTTTTATGGTTTAATCACTACGTTTTATTGTTGGGTCACTACGATTTATGGTTGGTCACTACGTTTTATTGTTAAGTCACTACGTTTTATTGTTGGGTCACTACTTTTTTTGTTGGGTCACTACGTTAAATTGTTTGGTCACTACGTTTTATGGTTAGGTCACTACGTTTTATTGTTGGGTCACCACTTTTTTGGTTAGGTCACTACGTTTTATTGCTGGGTCACTACGTTTTATGGTTAGGTCACAACTTTTTATTGTTGGGTCACCACTTTTATTGTTCGGTCACCACTTTTATGGTTGGGTCACCACTTCTTATTGTTGGGTCACTACGTTTTATTGCTGGGTCACTACGTTTTATTGCTGGGTCACCACTTTTTATGGTAAAGTCACTACGTTTTATTGCTGGGTCACCACTTTTAATTGTTGGGTCACTAAGTTTTATGGTTGGGTCACTACGTTTTATTTTTGGGTCACTACGATTTATGGTTAGGTCACTACGTTTTATTGCTGGGTCACCATTTTTTATTGTTGGGTCACTACGTTTTATGGGTTAATCACTACGTTTTAATGTTGGGTCACCACTTTTTATTGCTGGGTCACTATTTTTATTGTTGGGTCACTACTTTTCATGGTTAGGTCACTACGTTTCATGGTTGGGTCACTACGTTTTATTGTTGGGTCACCATTTTTTTGTTAGGTCACTACGTTTTATTGTTGGGTCACTACGTTTTATTGTTGGGTCACCACTTTTTTTGTTGGGTCACTACGTTTTATTGTTGGGTCACTACGCTTTATGATTAGGTCACTACGTTTTATTGTTGGGTCACCACTTTTTATTGTTGGGTCACCACTTCTTATTGCTGGGTCACCACTTTTATGGTTGGGTCACTACGTTTTATTGTTGGGTCATTACGTTTTATTGTTGGGTCACCACTTTTTATGGTTGGGTCACTACGTTTTATGGTTGGGTCACTACGTTTTATTGTTAGGTCACTACGTTTTATTGTTGAGTCACCACTTTTATTGTTCGGTCACTTCGTTTTATTGTTAAGTCACTACGTTTTATTGTTGGGTCACCACTTTTTTTGTTGGGTCACTACGTTTTGCTGTTTTGTCACTACGTTTTATGGTTAGGTCCCTACGTTTTATTGTTGGGTCACCACTTTTTATTGTTGGGTCACTACGTTTTATGGTTAAATCACTACGTTTTATTGTTGGGTCACCACTTTTTATTGCTGGGTCACTACGTTTTATTGTTGGGTCACCACTTTTTATTGTTGGGTCACTAAGTTTTATGGTTAAGTCACTCCGTTTTATTGTTGGGTCACCACTTTTTTGGTTGTGTCACTACGTTTTATTGCTGGGTAACTACGTTTTATCGTTGGGTCACTACGTTTTATGGTTACGTTTTATTGCTGGGTCATCACTTTTTATTGTTGGGTCACCACTTTTGTTGTTGGGTCACCACTTTTATCGTTGGGTCACCACTGTTTTGGTTGGGTCACCACGTTTTATTGCTGGGTCACTACTTTTTATCGCTGGGTCACTACGTTTGATTGTTAGGTCACTACGTTTTATTGTTGTGTCACTACGATTCATTATTAGGTCACTATGTATTATTGCTGGGTCACCACTTTTTATTGCTGGGTCACCACTTTTATGGTTGGTCACTACGTTTTATTGTTTGGTCACTACGTTTTATTGTTGGGTCACTACGTTTTATGGTTGGGTCACTACGTTTTTTGGTTAAGTCACTACGTTTTATTGCTGGGTCACAACTTTTTATTGTAGGGTCACCACTTTTATTGTTGGGTCACCACTTTTAATTGTTGGGTCACTACGTTTTATTGTTGGGTCACTACGTTTTATTGTTGGGTCTCCACTATTTTTGTTGGTCACTATGTTTTATTGTTGGGTCACTACGATTTATGATTAGGTCACTACGTTTTATTGTTGGGTCACTACGTTTTATTGTTGGGTCACTACGTTTTATGGTTGGGTCACTACGTTTTTTGGTTAAGTCACTACGTTTTATTGCTGGGTCACAACTTTTTATTGTTGGGTCACCACTTTTATTGTTGGGTCACCACTTTTAATTGTTGGGTGACTACGTTTTATTGTTGGGTCACCACTTTTTATGGTTGGGTCACTACGTTTTATGGTTGGGTCACTACGTTTTATTTTTGGGTCACTACGATTTATGGTTGGGTCAGTACGTTTTATGGTTAAGTCACTACGTTTTATTGTTGGGTCACCACTTTTTTTGTTGGGTCACTACGTTAAATTGTTTGGTCACTACGTTTTATGGTTAGGTCACTACGTTTTGTTGTTGGGTCACCACTTTTTTGGTTGGGTCACTACGTTTTATTCCTGGGTCACTACGTTTTATTGTTAGGTCACTACGTTTTATGGTTAAGTCACAACTTTTTATTGTTGGGTCACCACTTTTTATTGTTGGGTCACCACTTTTATTGTTCGGTCACCACTTTTTTGGTTGGGTCACTACGTTTTATTGCTGGGTCACCACTTTTTATGGTTGGGTCACCACTTTTATGGTTTAGTCACTACGTTTTATTGCTGGGTCACTACGTTTTATGGGTTAGGTCACTACGTTTTATTGTTTGGTCCCTACGTTTTATGGTTAGGTCACTACGTTTTATTGTTGGGTCACTACATTTTATGGTTGGGTCACTACGTTTTTTGGTTAAGTCACTACGTTTTATTACTGGGTCACAACTTTTTATTGTTAGGTCACCACTTTTATTGTTGGGTCACCACTTTTAATTGTTGGGTCACTACGTTTTATTGTTGGGTCACCACTTTTTATGGTTGGGTCACTACGTTTTATGGTTGGGTCACTACGTTTTATTTTTGGGTCACTACGATTTATGGTTAGGTCACTACGTTTTATTGTTGGGTCACCACTTTTTATTGTTAAGCCACTACGTTTTATTTTTGGGTCACTACGATTTATGGTTAGGTCACTACGTTTTATTGTTGGGTCACCACTATTTATTGTTGGGTCACTACGTTTTATGGTTTAATCACTACGTTTTATTGTTGGGTCACTACGATTTATGGTTGGTAACTACGTTTTATTGTTAAGTCACTACGTTTTATTGTTGGGTCACTACTTTTTTTGTTGGGTCACTACGTTAAATTGTTTGGTCACTACGTTTTATGGTTAGGTCACTACGTTTTATTGTTGGGTCACCACTTTTTTGGTTAGGTCACTACGTTTTATTGCTGGGTCACTACGTTTTATGGTTAGGTCACAACTTTTTATTGTTGGGTCACCACTTTTATTGTTCGGTCACCACTTTTATGGTTGGGTCACCACTTCTTATTGTTGGGTCACTACGTTTTATTGCTGGGTCACTACATTTTATTGCTGGGTCACCACTTTTTATGGTAAAGTCACTACGTTTTATTGCTGGGTCACCACTTTTAATTGTTGGGTCACTAAGTTTTATGGTTGGGTCACTACGTTTTATTTTTGGGTCACTACGATTTATGGTTAGGTCACTACGTTTTATTGCTGGGTCACCATTTTTTATTGTTGGGTCACTACGTTTTATGGGTTAATCACTACGTTTTAATGTTGGGTCACCACTTTTTATTGCTGGGTCACTATTTTTATTGTTGGGTCACTACTTTTCATGGTTAGGTCACTACGTTTCATGGTTGGGTCACTACGTTTTATTGTTGGGTCACCATTTTTTTGTTAGGTCACTTCGTTTTATTGTTGGGTCACTACGTTTTATTGTTGGGTCACCACTTTTTTTGTTGGGTCACTACGTTTTATTGTTGGGTCACTACGCTTTATGATTAGGTCACTACGTTTTATTGTTGGGTCACCACTTTTTATTGTTGGGTCACCACTTCTTATTGCTGGGTCACCACTTTTATGGTTGGGTCACTACGTTTTATTGTTGGGTCATTACGTTTTATTGTTGGGTCACCACTTTTTATGGTTGGGTCACTACGTTTTATGGTTGGGTCACTACGTTTTATCGTTAGGTCACTACGTTTTATTGTTGAGTCACCACTTTTATTGTTCGATCACTTCGTTTTATTGTAAAGTCACTACGTTTTATTGTTGGGTCACCACTTTTTTTGTTGGGTCACTACGTTTTGCTGTTTGGTCACTACGTTTTATGGTTAGGTCCCTACGTTTTATTGTTGGGTCACCACTTTTTATTGTTGGGTCACTACGTTTTATGGTTAAATCACTACGTTTTATTGTTGGGTCACCACTTTTTATTGCTGGGTCACTACGTTTTATTGTTGGGTCACCATTTTTTATTGTTGGGTCACTACGTTTTATGGGTTAATCACTACGTTTTAATGTTGGGTCACCACTTTTTATTGCTGGGTCACTATTTTTATTGTTGGGTCACTACTTTTCATGGTTAGGTCACTACGTTTCATGGTTGGGTCACTACGTTTTATTGTTGGGTCACCATTTTTTTGTTAGGTCACTACGTTTTATTGTTGGGTCACTACGTTTTATTGTTGGGTCACCACTTTTTTTGTTGGGTCACTACGTTTTATTGTTGGGTCACTACGCTTTATGATTAGGTCACTACGTTTTATTGTTGGGTCACCACTTTTTATTGTTGGGTCACCACTTCTTATTGCTGGGTCACCACTTTTATGGTTGGGTCACTACGTTTTATTGTTGGGTCATTACGTTTTATTGTTGGGTCACCACTTTTTATGGTTGGGTCACTACGTTTTATGGTTGGGTCACTACGTTTTATTGTTAGGTCACTACGTTTTATTGTTGAGTCACCACTTTTATTGTTCGATCACTTCGTTTTATTGTAAAGTCACTACGTTTTATTGTTGGGTCACCACTTTTTTTGTTGGGTCACTACGTTTTGCTGTTTGGTCACTACGTTTTATGGTTAGGTCCCTACGTTTTATTGTTGGGTCACCACTTTTTATTGTTGGGTCACTACGTTTTATGGTTAAATCACTACGTTTTATTGTTGGGTCACCACTTTTTATTGCTGGGTCACTACGTTTTATTGTTGGGTCACCATTTTTTATTGTTGGGTCACTACGTTTTATGGGTTAATCACTACGTTTTAATGTTGGGTCACCACTTTTTATTGCTGGGTCACTATTTTTATTGTTGGGTCACTACTTTTCATGGTTAGGTCACTACGTTTCATGGTTGGGTCACTACGTTTTATTGTTGGGTCACCATTTTTTTGTTAGGTCACTACGTTTTATTGTTGGGTCACTACGTTTTATTGTTGGGTCACCACTTTTTTTGTTGGGTCACTACGTTTTATTGTTGGGTCACTACGCTTTATGATTAGGTCACTACGTTTTATTGTTGGGTCACCACTTTTTATTGTTGGGTCACCACTTCTTATTGCTGGGTCACCACTTTTATGGTTGGGTCACTACGTTTTATTGTTGGGTCATTACGTTTTATTGTTGGGTCACCACTTTTTATGGTTGGGTCACTACGTTTTATGGTTGGGTCACTACGTTTTATTGTTAGGTCACTACGTTTTATTGTTGAGTCACCACTTTTATTGTTCGATCACTTCGTTTTATTGTTAAGTCACTACGTTTTGTTGTTGGGTCACCACTTTTTTTGTTGGGTCACTACGTTTTGCTGTTTGGTCACTACGTTTTATGGTTAGGTCCCTACGTTTTATTGTTGGGTCACCACTTTTTATTGTTGGGTCACTACGTTTTATGGTTAAATCACTACGTTTTATTGTTGGGTCACCACTTTTTATTGCTGGGTCACTACGTTTTATTGTTGGGTCACCACTTTTTATTGTTGGGTCACTAAGTTTTATGGTTAAGTCACTCCGTTTTATTGTTGGGTCACCACTTTTTTGGTTGTGTCACTACGTTTTATTGCTGGGTAACTACGTTTTATGGTTGGGTCACTACGTTTTATGGTTACGTTTTATTGCTGGGTCATCACTTTTTATTGTTGGGTCACCACTTTTGTTGTTGGGTCACCACTTTTATCGTTGGGTCACCACTGTTTTGGTTGGGTCACCACGTTTTATTGCTGGGTCACTACTTTTTATCGCTGGGTCACTACGTTTGATTGTTAGGTCACTACGTTTTATTGTTGTGTCACTACGATTCATTATTAGGTCACTATGTATTATTGCTGGGTCACCACTTTTTATTGCTGGGTCACCACTTTTATGGTTGGTCACTACGTTTTATTGTTTGGTCACTACGTTTTATTGTTGGGTCACTACGTTTTATGGTTGGGTCACTACGTTTTTTGGTTAAGTCACTACGTTTTATTGCTGGGTCACAACTTTTTATTGTAGGGTCACCACTTTTATTGTTGGGTCACCATTTTAATTGTTGGGTGACTACGTTTTATTGTTGGGTCACCACTTTTTATGGTTGGGTCACTACGTTTTATGGTTGGGTCACTACGTTTTATTTTTGGGTCACTACGATTTATGGTTAGGTCACTACGTTTTATTGTTGGGTCACCACTTTTTATTGTTGGGTCACTACGTTTTATGGTTTAACCACTACGTATTATTGTTGGACCACTACGATTTATGGTTGGGTCAGTACGTTTTATGGTTAGGTCACTACGTTTTGTTGTTGGGTCACCACTTTTTTGGTTGGGTCACTACGTTTTATTGCTGGGTCACTACGTTTTATTGTTAGGTCACTACGTTTTATGGTTAAGTCACTACGTTTTATTGTTGGGTCACAACTTTTTATTGTTGGGTCACCACTTTTATTGTTCGGTCACCACTTTTATGGTTGGGTCACCACTTTTTTGGTTGGGTCACTACGTTTTATTGCTGGGTCACCACCTTTTATGGTTGGGTCACCACTTTTATGGTTAAGTCACTACGTTTTATTGCTGGGTCACTACGTTTTATTGTTTGGTCACTACGTTTTATGGTTAGGTCACTACGTTTTATTGTTGGGTCACTACATTTTATGGTTGGGTCACTACGTTTTTTGGTTAAGTCACTACGTTTTATTGCTTAGTCACAACTTTTTATTGTTGGGTCACCACTTTTATTGTTGGGTCACCACTTTTAATTGTTGGGTCACTACGTTTTATTGTTGGGTCACCACTTTTTTTGTTGGGTCACTACGTTAAATTGTTTGGTCACTACGTTTTATGGTTAGGTCACTACATTTTATTGTTGGGTCACCACTTTTTTGGTTAGGTCACTACGTTTTATTGTTGGGTCACCACTTTTTTGGTTAGGTCACTACGTTTTATTGCTGGGTCACTACGTTTATTGTTCGGTCACCACTTTTATGGTTGGGTCACCACTTTTTATTGTTGGGTCACTACGTTTTATTGCTGGGTCACCACTTATAATTGTTGGGTCACCACTTTTATTGTTGGGTCACCACTTTTAATTGTTGGGTCACTACGTTTTATTGTTGGGTCACCACTTTTTATGGTTGGGTCACTAAGTTTTATGGTTGGGTCACTACGTTTTATTTTTGGGTCACTACGATTTATGGTTAGGTCACTACGTTTTATTGCTGGGTCAGCACTTTTTATTATTGGGTCACTACGTTTTATGGGTTGATCACTACGTTTTAATGTTGGGTCACCACTTTTTATTGCTGGGTCACTATTTTTATTGTTGGGTCACTACTTTTCATGGTTAGGTCACTACGTTTCATGGTTGGGTCACTACGTTTTATTGTTGGGTCACCATTTTTTTGTTAGGTCACTACGTTTATTGTTGGGTCACTACGTTTTATTGTTGGGTCACTACGTTTTATTGTTTGGTCACTACGTTTTATGGTTAGGTCACTACGTTTTATTGTTGGGTCACTACATTTTATGGTTGGGTCACTACGTTTTTTGGTTAAGTCACTACGTTTTATTGCTGGGTCACAACTTTTTATTGTTGGGTCAACACTTTTATTGTTGGGTCACCACTTTTAATTGTTGGGTCACTACGTTTTATTGTTGGGTCACCACTTTTTTTGTTGGGTCACTACATTAAATTGTTTGGTCACTACGTTTTATGGTTAGGTCACTACGTTTTATTGTTGGGTCACCACTTTTTTGGTTAGGTCACTACGTTTTATTGCTGGGTCACTACGTTTTATGGTTAGGTCACAACTTTTTATTGTTGGGTCACCACTTTTATTGTTCGGTCACCACTTTTATGGTTGGGTCACCACTTTTTATTGTTGGGTCACTACGTTTTATTGCTGGGTAACCACTTATAATTGTTGGGTCACCACTTTTTATTGTTGGGTCACCACTTTTATTGTTCGGTCACCACTTTTTTGGTTGGGTCACTACGTTTTATTGCTGGGTCACCACTTTTTATGGTTGGGTCACCACTTTTATGGTTTAGTCACTACGTTTTATTGCTGGGTCACTACGTTTTATGGGTTAGGTCACTACGTTTTATTGTTTGGTCACTACGTTTTATGGTTAGGTCACTACGTTTTATTGTTGGGTCACTACATTTTATGGTTGGTCACTACGTTCTTTGGTTAAGTCACTACGTTTTATTACTGGGTCACAACTTTTTATTGTTAGGTCACCACTTTTATTGTTGGGTCACCACTTTTAATTGTTGGGTCACTACGTTTTATTGTTGGGTCACCACTTTTTATGGTTGGGTCACTACGTTTTATGGTTGGGTCACTACGTTTTATTTTTGGGTCACTACGATTTATGGTTAGGTCACTACGTTTTATTGTTGGGTCACCACTTTTTATTGTTAAGCCACTACGTTTTATTTTTGGGTCACTACGATTTATGGTTAGGTCACTACGTTTTATTGTTGAGTCACCACTATTTATTGTTGGGTCACTACGTTTTATGGTTTAATCACGACGTTTTATTGTTGGGTCACTACGATTTATGGTTGGGTCACTACGTTTTATTGTTAAGTCACTACGTTTTATTGTTGGGTCACTACTTTTTTTGTTGGGTCACTACGTTAAATTGTTTGGTCACTACGTTTTATGGTTAAGTCACTACGTTTTATTGTTGGGTCACCACTTTTTTGGTTAGGTCACTACGTTTTATTGCTGGGTCACCACTTTTTATGGTTAAGTCACTACGTTTTATTGCTGGGTCACCACTTTTAATTGTTGGGTCACTAAGTTTTATGGTTGGGTCACTACGTTTTATTTTTGGGTCACTACGATTTATGGTTAGGTCACTACGTTTTATTGCTGGGTCACCATTTTTTATTGTTGGGTCACTACGTTTTATGGGTTAATCACTACGTTTTAATGTTGGGTCACCACTTTTTATTGCTGGGTCACTATTTTTATTGTTGGGTCACTACTTTTCATGGTTAGGTCACTACGTTTCATGGTTGGGTCACTACGTTTTATTGTTGGGTCACCATTTTTTTGTTAGGTCACTACGTTTTATTGTTGGGTCACTACGTTTTATTGTTGGGTCACCACTTTTTTTGTTGGGTCACTACGTTTTATTGTTGGGTCACTACGCTTTATGATTAGGTCACTACGTTTTATTGTTGGGTCACCACTTTTTATTGTTGGGTCACCACTTCTTATTGCTGGGTCACCACTTTTATGGTTGGGTCACTACGTTTTATTGTTGGGTCATTACGTTTTATTGTTGGGTCACCACTTTTTATGGTTGGGTCACTACGTTTTATAGTTGGGTCACTACGTTTTATTGTTAGGTCACTACGTTTTATTGTTGAGTCACCACTTTTATTGTTCGGTCACTTCGTTTTATTGTTAAGTCACTACGTTTTATTGTTGGGTCACCACTTTTTTGTTGGGTCACTACGTTTTGTTGTTTGGTCACTACGTTTTATGGTTAGGTCCCTACGTTTTATTGTTGGGTCACCACTTTTTATTGTTGGGTCACTACGTTTTATGGTTAAATCACTGCGTTTTATTGTTGGGTCACCACTTTTTATTGCTGGGTCACTACGTTTTATTGTTGGGTCACCACTTTTTATTGTTGGGTCACTAAGTTTTATGGTTAAGTCACTCCGTTTTATTGTTGGGTCACCACTTTTTTGGTTGTGTCACTACGTTTTATTGCTGGGTAACTACGTTTTATGGTTGGGTCACTACGTTTTATGGTTACGTTTTATTGCTGGGTCATCACTTTTTATTGTTGGGTCAATACTTTTGTTGTTGGGTCACCACTTTTATCGTTGGGTCACCACTGTTTTGGTTGGGTCACCACGTTTTATTGCTGGGTCACTACTTTTTATCGCTGGGTCACTACGTTTGATTGTTAGGTCACTACGTTTTATTGTTGTGTCACTACGATTCATTATTAGGTCACTATGTATTATTGCTGGGTCACCACTTTTTATTGCTGGGTCACCACTTTTATGGTTGGTCACTACGTTTTATTGCTGGGTCACTACGTTTTATTTTTGGGTCACTACGTTTCATGGTTGGGTCACTACGTTTTATTGTTGGGTCACTACTTTTTATGGTTGGGTCACTACGTTTGATTGTTGGGTCACTACGTTTCATGGTCTCCAGGAATGTCGGTGCTTCTAAAGTATAACGGTCTACAGGAATGTCGGTGCTTCTAAAGTATAAGTCCCTAGAAATATAGGTGCTTCTAAAGTATGACGGCCCCCCAGGAATGTTGGTACTTCTCAAGTATAACGGTCCCTAGAAATATTGGTGTTTCGGGCCCAATTTTTTTCTTTTTTTGAACTTAAAATATTTCTTTGGGTTGTGGGAGAGTGAAAAATTAGTTAGGATGAGGGCCTGGAGAGATTGAGGGTCGGGGAAAATTTTAGGGGTCAGGCCGAACATTTTAGGGGTCAGGCCAAATTTTTTTCTTTGTTTTTTTTTTTTTTGAACTCAAAATATTTCTCATGGTTGGGGGAGAGTGAAAAACGAGTTTGAATGGTGGGCTGGATAGATTGAGGTGTCGGGGAAATTTTTAGGGGTAAGTCCAGCCTTTTTAGGGATCAGGCCAAATTTTTTTTTTTTTGAACTCAAAATATTTCTCAGGGTTGGGGGAGAGTGAAAAATTAGTTAGGATGAGGGGCTGGAGAGATTGAGGGTCGGGGAAAATTTTAGGGGTCAGGCCAAATTTTTTTGTTTTTTTGTTTTGAACTCAAAATATTTCTCAGGGTTGGGGGAGAGTGAACAATTAGTTAGGGTGAGGGGCTGGAGAGATTGAGGGGTCGGGGAAAATTTATGTGGTCAGGCCGAACTTTTTAGGGGTCAGGCCAAATTTTTTTGTTTTGAACTCAAAATATTTCTTAGGGTTGGGGGAGAGTGAAAAATTAGTTGGGATGGGGGGCTGGAGAGATTGAGGGGTCGGGGAAATTTTTAGGGGTCAGGCCGAACTTTTTAGGGGTCAGGCCAATTTTTAAAAAATTTGTATGTATTGAACTCAAAATATTTCTCAGGGTTGGGGGAGAGTGAAAAACAAGTTAGGATGGAGGCTGGAGAGATTGAGGGGTCCGGGAAAATTTTAGGGGTCAGGCCGAATTTTTTAGGGGTCAGGCCAATTTTTTTTTTTAACTCAAAATATTTCTCAGGGTTGGGGGAGAGTAAAACAAAATTGGGGGTGCGGCTTGAGATATTAGGGGTAAGGGAAAATTGTAGGGGTCGTTCCAAACTTTTTAGGCGGTCGGGCGAAATTTTTTTGTTCTTTTGAACTTAAAATATTTCGTAGGTAAGTATATAGTATGCACACCGGGGCAGCGATACATACGAATATAGTATGCGCAGTTGGGCGGCGATAGGTATATATATAGTATGTACACCGGGGTGGCAATAGATACGTGTATAGTAGTGCATAGAGGTGGCGATAGGTACTATATAGCATGTGCACAGGTATGGCAGTAAGTATGTATATAGAATGCGCACCAGGGCAGTGATAGGTATATATTTAGCATGCGCTCCGGGGCGGCGATCAGTACGTATATAGCACGCACACCAGGGAGGCGATATGTACATATTTAGCATGCGCACCGGGGCGGTGATAGGAACATATTTAGCATTCACATCAGGCCGGCGATAGAGACATATTTAGCATTTGCACCGGGGTGGCGATAGGTACGTTGTAGCATTCGCAATGGGGCGGCGATAGGTACGTATGCAGCATTCGCACTGGGGCAGCGATAGGTACGTATGCAGCATTTGCACCGGGGCAGCGATAGGTACTTATGTAGTATGCATACCGGGGCGGCAATAGGTACTTATATAGTATCTGCCCCGGGGTGGCGATAGGTACGTATATTGTATGTGCACCGGGGTGGCGATAGATATGTATATAGTATGAACACTGGGGCGGAGATAAGTACCTATATAAAAGGCGCAGATAGATGTGGTACTTTTTATAGAAATATGTCATACTATTGCCATGGGCAACGTAGGGTGGGGAAGAAGCAGCTTTCGCAAAAGGCAAAAATAGAAAGTAGCAGATAAATGGGGCGACCAGGGAAGAGAAAGGTAGAAAGATAAAGAGACGGCTATAGAAGAGGGGGAGAAATAGAAGTTTGAATATAAAGATGTTACACACGCGATTTTTCTTCAATTATATGTCATTATGACCCCGAGCAACGCCGGGTAGCCCCGCTAGTCTTTCATAAACGTTCTATTCTGCCAATGAGTCGTCGAAGGCTAGGGGTGGGCGTTAAAGGATCTCGTCAATATGGGTGGGGATGTCACTTTAAGTGTAAGTCCATAAGATAATATTTGACAAAATGTCGCTAATATTTTGAGATGTGTTAAGGGTCATAGGAGAACATGTCGGATGAAGCATAGGATTATACGTAAATTTTCGTTTCCTGCGGTATAAAATAGAAATAGAAAAATCCCTGAAGTATTTTAAAATAATTTTAATTTTCATTACATTAACAACCTATTTTTTTCAGGGGAGGAAAACTTGACACGATATTTTTTTCTATTTATTTTGAAAGGGAATATAGATTTGTTTTAAGTAAATAAAATGTTTACTTTTAAACATTATTAGTGATTATTTTCTTTTTAAAGAAAACATTTCTCTGTGAGAGGAGAGACAGCCAGGGCAACATAATCGGTGTGTTGTTGTTTAATATTTGTTTGTTTTACGAACGTAACTATATTGTATAATGTATATTATTATTTACCACAGAAAAACACGCAAGTACTTTCAAACAAATCGATTTATCCATTTTTTATTTTCAATAGTATAATTAGGGGCGAAAAAAAACCAATGAAGTTTATTTTTTAAAGATTGAATAAAAAAAATATTTTTCATAAGT
>OY744539.1:82167850-82172850 GCA_963556195.1 Sepiola atlantica | reverse complement strand
GGAGGAGGGGCCAGTAAAAACAAAGAAAGTAATATGGTGTTATGAGCATAGTAAAAAAAGTACATAGTAGCGCTCCTCATTCAATCCCGAGCGACGTCGGGTCTTCCTGCTATTCTATTATATAAAGGAAAGTTGTAATTCTAATTGTGTATGTGCCCGGCTAAAAGTCAGACACTACACTAGATACACTTCCAAACTTTGCATCATCGGATTCAGTGAACTCAAACTTGCTATGATAAAACAATACTGTAATATCCATTTCCTTGGAGTCACCAGGAACCAGAATAGTAATTACGGGAGGGGGGGGGGGAGGGGTAAAAATAGTTGCTGTTTTTTTCCATTCTTACTGGTTGTTGTTTCAAAAACAATACTGAAACTAGGTCAAAGAGTAGTGAGTCAGATTTCTTTTTCTTTCTTGTTTTCTTGTGTTTTTCTTTTTCTTTTTGCTTTCTTTCTATTATATTAAACCATTCCAGAGAGAGAGAGAGAGAGAGAGAGAGAGAGCAAGATAGTAAATAAGAATTATAACCTAGATGGTAACAGGATGTAGGTCAGGGGTGTGTGCAGACGTTGCGTTTGGAATGCGACAGTGGTTGTTTTGATAATTTCAAGGTTGAGACGAAAAATGAAAATATAAAAGAATAGTCACAACAATACCGCATTTACTCTAAGTACCGTCTTATTGAAGATGTGCCCAAATTTGTTGAAAATCTTATTTTTTATACTACACTTTAGTTCGAGTCAAAAGGCCAAGGAATGGGAGAAAATATAAGTTTTTAGAGCCGTCCCCAATTATAACAGTCTGATTTTGTAAGGACCGTTTCGAAGAGCCGGATGCTGTTTATGTGCCACTGAATGCATCTGCTGTTCTAAAATTCGATTAATATTATTAAAAAAGTACAAATAAGAAAAAATCGATACAATTAAAGTTAATCTATTGATTTAGATCAAACCCGTGCCGCTTCTTAGTTCAGATCCATATCTAGTACAGGGTGGGACACACACATTGATTGATTGACTGATTGTTGGTGGTTTACGGCATGTCAACCATCGTTGTGACTTTGTTGCTGTCAGGCTGCAGTGCGGTTCTGTTCGGTCCTGGGAAGTCCTCCCTCCCAGGTTTTGCCTTCTCTCTGAAAGGAGATTGGTTTGTTGCTGGTCACCTGAGGCGAGCGTAACGAGAAATGCCGACGGGCTGCTCAGGCATTTTTTGAAGGTCAGAGTGTACTTATCCTAGTGCACTGGCTTCTCAAAACCATATCTGACCTTGTGTCTAACCATAGTTGGGTCATGTTATGCTGAAATCGTACATACGTTTTGTAGATGACTGGGTTTTTGTTTTTTTTGTTGTTTTTTTTTGTTGTTTTTTTTGTTGTTTTTTTTTACTAGTATGTCACCGCTTATGAAGGCCAAAAGGCCACTCGAGGATAAAGGTTAATGAGATTGTCGGTTGGTGATAAACCCCACCTTGAGAGGATTAAAAACCATGGGTGAAAAAGATTATTTAAGTGGACGGCTCGGCAAGAATTTATTAACATTGGACTTGAAAACGATAATGTTGTAATTAGATGGGAAGCAGCCCCATGCTATTGAATTCTACAGATGGGAAGTTCTTGGGAGCAAACTTTGTTCATTGAATGATTAATTCTGAAGAAGTTGTTGCTACATACCGCATCTGGTCTTACCAAAT
Organism: Sepiola atlantica; assembly: GCA_963556195.1. NCBI lineage: Eukaryota > Metazoa > Mollusca > Cephalopoda > Sepiida > Sepiolidae > Sepiola > Sepiola atlantica. Next base: position 82,171,160 of record OY744539.1, on the reverse strand, counting down.
GGTCACCCATTAAGTACTGACCAGACTCAATGTTGCTTCACTACAACACGGTCGTCTTCAAGTTCAATGTCTCTATTTTACTTTACCTCCCCACGAAGGGACGCTCTGGATTGGGACAAAAATTAAAATTGCCAAATCTAAAAGCATTTCTCCTTCATTAACCGCAGACAGAACAGATGAAGTGTAGTATCAGAACAGATACTACACTTTGCTCCTAGTGATATCAACAAATGCTTGTCGAGCCGTCATCAGATTTTGTCCATTCCATACATCGTTTTCAATCGCTTTTTAGTGTACGTTTTCACTTACCGAGGCGTATATAATCTTATTCACCCATGTTGTCGGCAACAAGATTCTTAATCGTCAAGACAAAATCACTCGAACGCTGATGTTAATTTATGAGAAGGTTTATTAATCAAAAAGGTAGTCACAGAGAAAACCAGATAGATGTGTCACTTTCAGGCGTGTGCAAGAGTGAGACATATATATATATATATATATATATATATATATGAGGAATAAAAGAAACAATGTTTCAGACAAAATGTAAAATAAAAATGGAATAAAGGATAAGCAAATCAACAACTAGCAAAAATATAAACTCAATTTTTCCCCGTGTGCCTTACTGTCAATAAATGTTCCTCTACGACGAACTTGTTATTTTTTCCTTGAATTGCTGTAAGATGTGGTGCTAAAGGCGCTGATGAAGTGACGTTTTGGAATGGCTTTGTAAAAAAATGTTTAAGAAAATTAAAAAAATATAAAAATAAAGTATTTCCAGAATGTTTTGGAAACAACCGTATGCCATAATAGACTTGTTGTTCTAATTCTTTGAACAATTGGAATGCTCTAATTCATTAAATCCTCTTATATATTGTTACACCGGCCGTTCTTACACAGGAGAAACAACACCGGTTGTCACTATAAATAGTGCGAGACACCAGAAGACAAAACACAGTCTTGTAACTGTCTAGCCAAGAGCTAGTCACTTTCTTACTTTGTTAATACACTTGTTAAACCAACCCTCGACTTGACTTCCTTTATTTATTATTTACTGTGGAACAACTTCACAACATATATATATATATATATATATATATATATATATATATATATATATATATATATATATATATATTAGAACAGCCTATACGAGTTAACCAGAGTTTCGATGTTAATACATCTCATCGGGGCTGTAAGATCAACTAAATATTAAATTTTAATTTATTCCAAAAGAAATTGGACAAAATAAAATCAGCCAGCAGAGAAATAAAAACAATAATTAAAAATTAAAAACAAAATTGTTTAAATTAACTTTTTACAAGGTCTGAATTATGTTCACAAAAGTTTAGAAGCTGACATTCAGATCTATCGAGTTATTATGTTGCAGGAGGCAATCGGGTCAATCCTAGCGTCAAAGAGTCAAATACGGCCCAAGATGGAGTGCTGCCGCCACATCTGGTGAGGTGCCACTCAGAGCATTCTTTCATGTTTACCCACATATTTAACATGTGCTGCGTAGCACGGCGTTGCATTAGATGGACGGAGATTTTCTTTTTAGAAATGCTTGGGTTGTTGGTGGAGTGGGTCTAATGCTTTAAAACCCGAAACCTGCATGGAAGCCAGTTCATCACTGATGACCGAACCCGGAACATCTACAACATGTATTTACGATCTTTAGTTTTATGATGATGATCGATATCGGCTAGGAAATAATGATGATGATCGATATCGGCTTGGAAATAATGATGATGATCGATATCGGCTTGGAAATAATGATGATGATCGATATCGGCTAGGAAATAATGATGATGATCGATATCGGCTTAGAAATAATGATGATGATCGATATCGGCTAGGAAATAATGATGATGATCGATATCGGCTTGGAAATAATGATGATGATCGATATCGGCTTGGAAATAATGATGATGATCGATATCGGCTTGGAAATAATGATGATGATCGATATCGGCTTGGAAATAATGATGATGATCGATATCGGCTTGGAAATAATGATGATGATCGATATCGGCTAGGAAATAATGATGATGATCGATATCGGCTAGGAAATAATGATGATGATCGATATCGGCTTGGAAATAATGATGATGATCGATATCGGCTTGGAAATAATGATGATGATCGATATCCGCTAGGAAATAATGATGATGATCGATATCGGCTTGGAAATAATGATGATGATCGATATCGGCTTGGAAATAATGATGATGATCGATATCGGCTAGGAAATAATGATGATGATCGATATCGGCTAGGAAATAATGATGATGATCGATATCGGCTAGGAAATAATGATGATGATCGATATCGGCTTGGAAATAATGATGATGATCGATATCGGCTAGGAAATAATGATGATGATCGATATCGGCTTGGAAATAATGATGATGATCGATATCGGCTTGGAAATAATGATGATGATCGATATCGGCTTGGAAATAATGATGATGATCGATATCGGCTAGGAAATAATGATGATGATCGATATCGGCTAGGAAATAATGATGATGATCGATATCGGCTTGGAAATAATGATGATGATCGATATCGGCTTGGAAATAATGATGATGATCGATATCGGCTAGGAAATAATGATGATGATCGATATCGGCTTGGAAATAATGATGATGATCGATATCGGCTAGGAAATAATGATGATGATCGATATCGGCTAGGAAATAATGATGATGATCGATATCGGCTTGGAAATAATGATGATGATCGATATCGGCTAGGAAATAATGATGATGATCGATATCGGCTAGGAAATAATGATGATGATCGATATCGGCTTGGAAATAATGATGATGATCGATATCGGCTAGGAAATAATGATGATGATCGATATCGGCTAGGAAATAATGATGATGATCGATATCGGCTTGGAAATAATGATGATGATCGATATCGGCTTGGAAATAATGATGATGATCGATATCGGCTAGGAAATAATGATGATGATCGATATCGGCTTGGAAATAATGATGATGATCGATATCGGCTTGGAAATAATGATGATGATCGATATCGGCTTGGAAATAATGATGATGATCGATATCGGCTAGGAAATAATGATGATGATCGATATCGGCTTGGAAATAATGATGATGATCGATATCGGCTTGGAAATAATGATGATGATCGATATCGGCTTGGAAATAATGATGATGATCGATATCGGCTTGGAAATAATGATGATGATCGATATCGGCTTGGAAATAATGATGATGATCGATATCGGCTTGGAAATAATGATGATGATCGATATCGGCTAGGAAATAATGAT
>OY744539.1:82160350-82162850 GCA_963556195.1 Sepiola atlantica | reverse complement strand
GTGGGTGAGTGTGGTTTTCGAGGCGCCTATTGTGAGGTAATTAACCTTGATCCTGAAGTACATAAGATCTTAATAAAGTGTATGGCCGTCCGTATTTGCCCGCCTGTCCTCGGTCAGGTTGCAATGGAAGCTATAGTTAATCCTCCCCAACCGGGGGAACCCTCATATGAAAAATTTCAATTCGAAAAGAACGAAGTTCTTACCCAGCTTGCCGAGAAGGCCAAACTCGTGTCTGAGACATTTAATTCTATCGAAGGTATCAGCTGTAACGAAGTGCAAGGTGCCATGTACTGTTTCCCCCGTCTCCATCTTCCGGAGAAAATGTTGGAAGCTGCGAAAGCGAAGAACATGTTACCGGACAATTTCTACTGTCTAGAAATGTTGGAAAAAACCGGTATCGCTACAGTTCCGGGGTCTTCTTTCGGACAAAAAGAGGGCACATACCATTTCCGCATCACAATTTTGCCGCCCATCGAAGAACTGAAGGGAGTTATGGAAACATTCAAAGAATTTCATTTAAAATTTCTGGCTGAATATGAATAAAAATAAAAAAGTTTTTACTTACGTAAGTAAAACTAACCTCGTTATTTGCACATTTGAACATACAAGATTTATCGTTTTAAACATGACGGCGTCGGATCAAAAGAAGACGGTCTTTATTTCATTTAAAAACTATATATTACAATGTCTGTTGGGTGTCAGCGGCGTTCAGTAGGCGAAGACTTTTAGAAAATAGTGGTGCTGAAGATTTGGTCTCTCGCTATTCTACCCTAGACCCGGTATGGTCAGATCGACTTAACCCCGATACACCTAACAGACACTGTAACGTCTATTTTTTTTTTTATATTAGCTCTTGTAGAACCAACAACGGAGCACTTTATTGCTGTTGTTTTTTTTTAAGCCTGACGATTCCCTCCAGGTATGAAACGCGGAAGCTTCTGTGTAGCTTAATTGCCATAAATACATTTTCATAACTTACTACCTAGCTCTACTTACGTATCGAGCACTGTTGAAGTAAATACGGAAAATTGATACATAAAAAATTATATCGCCTTATAACATTTTATGTGGATACATGAAATAATATATATATATATATATATATATATATATATATATATATATATATATTAGACATACCTGTGACCAGGTAGGTGACAACCATTACCACTATTTATTTTACTTCGATTTTATTCAAAAATTCATAAAAAGTTATATATCTCTTAAGATATTCTTCTTTGCATGACTAAAAATATATCTTTTATTCATATTCATATTCATATTCATATTATTATTATTATTATTATTATTATTATTATTATTATTATTATTATTATTATTATTATTATTATTTGTACTTACTAAGAGTTTTCAGTGATTGCTCACTGATAATAACCGGTGGTGTTCCCTGGAGTCTGAGTGACAACAAGCCTCCCCAGATTTCTAGTACTCTCCACCTCTTTTCGATAACCACTGCAAATGACTTTGCGGTATCGCACCAGCCGCTTACCAGTGATTTCTTGCTGATATCGAACATTGGTCTTATGTGGGATGTGGGTGGCAATAAACCTCCACAAGGCTCAATTATTATTATTATTATTATTATTATTATTATTGTTATTGTTATTGTTATTATTATTATTATTATTATTATTATTATTATTATTATCATTAAGTAAAGATATTTATTAGTTTGCCATCTAATTTACATACGTTTTGGGTGTGTATAGACAAACATATGTAAATTAGAATTATTTGAATTTAAACTTAATTTAAATTAAAAAAAACAAAAACATTATTTCCAGGTCATAGACACACTAAGTTTTCTTAATTTTGACTCCTATTTTTTTTTTCAAATCAGTCATCTTGAGAGAATCTTTTAATAAAGACGAAACGTCGATGAACATACAAACAATTTTCTTCGTTTTTCCTTTTTTCATTACGTTGGATATTAATTCCATAATTATCATCATCATCATATAATTATATGTATATATGCATATATATATGTGTGTGTGTGCGCGTGTATAAGACAAAAGGAAAAATAAATTAAATACAGGAATAAATCATAAAAGAACGATAGAGTTTACCGGTTTCGTTCGGATCAAGTGAAGATTTTAGAATTTATTAAATAACGGTTTCTTATGTATTAACGTTATTTAATAAATACAAAAATCTTCACTTTTTTTGAAGACGTTCGTTGATCCGAACGAAATCTCTCGTTTTTTTTATTTTTATGATTTATTATTGTATTTAATTTGTTTTTCTTTTTTTCTTTTTCACACATCCTGTCTTCAAGGCATTTCATTTTATGATATATCATGCATTGTATCCTCATATATATATATATATATATATATATATATATATATATATATATATATATATATATATGTATGTATATATATGTATATATATGTGTGTGTGTGTGTGTGTGTGTGTATATATATATATATAATTATAAATATTTGTTTTTATCTACATACGTATACGTTTCATC
>OY744539.1:82065350-82155350 GCA_963556195.1 Sepiola atlantica | reverse complement strand
ATTTTATCGGTAAACGACAAGCGGCGATATATCGACGCCATATTGGATATTAGACAAGGGAGATACCTCTTGACTTACAAGTTGAAGTTAAGAATCAGCTTTGGAAAAGAAGGGCAGTTTTAACACGAGCCAATAAAACTAAAAAAGGGGTGAATAAAACAAATATACAACGAATAAATGTTACACACGACAAGATAAGTTACTCTTCTACCTACCTGGATAATTTTTTTGTTGTTGTTTTAACTAGGTACGTGCAAAATCAATGGCCGATCCCCAAAATGCATAAACGTTTTGACCCTCCCTTCATTTAAAAATTCAGTAAAATTCGGAAAATCAACCAATTTTAATGAAATTTTCAATATTTATTAATCAACAATCACGGAATATAATGAAACCATTATTTTTTTTAAGGCTTAGTGAAAATGTATTATTTTTTAAAACAAAATACACCTTTACTAAAGTTTTATTTTTATATATTAATTTTTTAAATGCATGAATTTTTTTAATGTTTTTTTTATGAAAATAAAGCATTGTAGATGTTAACAATTAGTTTTTTGTTTTTTTTAATATTTCGTATATATTATGAAAAAGGCCCCTAAATACCGTGTTAATAAAATCACTATAACTCGAAGAAAAATAATTTTTTTTAAATTAGCGATATTATTATTGAATAAAGCATTGTTCGATCAAAAATTTTCATTAAAAAAATAATATAATTGCAAAAAATATTTAATGATTAGAGTTTCTGGGAAAATAAAAAATGCGACATAATTATATTTCCCTTGCACGTACCTAGTTTTAACTAATTTTAAAGCGTTGTTTATTTCAATGTCCGGCAACCACAATGTCTAATATGGCGGCGATATGTCGACGATCGTAGTTTATCGATAAAATGTTATTTTCTTTTGTAATAAAGAAAAAGCTATTTGATCAATTTACGTGATTTTTGCTATACGATATATGCGTTCCGTCACGGGTAAGTACATCTTAAAGATATTTCTTCATTTTTTTTCCATGCCGTCCCAATTCTAAACTTGCATCAAAAAATGTTTTAAACGAAAGACGTTTTCGTCATGTTCGCTCGTTTTAGGTTAAATAAGTAGGGTATCTTTTACAATAATCCGCAGAGTCGCGGACGGGGTCCAAAAAACGAACAAGAACGGGGTAAAAAAAATATATGTATACAAGTGAAGGTGACCTACTGTCGGAATTTTCGTGTCGTTAACGAAAAACCGCTCTAAACGATGGTGCATGTTATCCAGGAATAATTTATTTATTCCAGCTTTGGAAGAAAAAGCAGTCCAGGCTATCTTTTTTTTGTAAATAAAACTATATTTTAACTTTTACGAACATCTTGTATTCCCTTTCTCCTCTCTTGTATTACTCCTTTCCTTATCTCTTGTTATAATTTTTTTATGATAATTGTCCTAGATAACATGACCATCGTTTAGAGCGGTTTTTCATTAATGACACGAAAATTCCGACATTCTGCTTTTTTTTTGGTTGCCATTAAAAGAACTCTGCTTTTTTATTATTAAAAGCGATTCTGCTTTTTTTATGTTCCATTTTTGTTTTGGGTGGACTAACTTCAGAACGATATACTGGAATAATATCTATTTCTTTCTATTAAAAGCATTCTGCTTTTTCTATCCTAGATTCGTTTGGGTGAATGTAAGGAACCAGCTTTCAAAGCTATATCCTTCAAATCGATGTGCTGGGAATAATCTAATTTTCTTTCTATTAAAAGCATTCTACTTCTTGTTTCATATTTCGCGTGTTGGAAAAAATACTCGAAAATGTGCTACTAGTTTGTATTTGGATTGGGTTTCTTCTATTGCTATTTTTTGGTACTAAGTCAATGAAGGAACTTACTTCAAGTTATAATCTCCTTTCTGCCTTTGGCGCCAAGTTGCGTGTGTCAGACGTGTTACACGGGATTCGGCGGCCTATCATTCCTTAAAACGTAGTCAAATACGAGATGTTCAGGTTTTAATACTGTTTTAAGCTGACTGCTTTTTTTCTTTTTCTTTTATGTATTTTATGTGAAAATTGCATTTTTGAAAGTGATCGCCATTTTTGTCCGCCACGTGGAGTCATTTTTGTGAATTTCCCGCGTATTCTAATCGCCATTTTTGTGAACTGTTGAATGTTGGATATTGAATGATTTTGTGTAATTATTTTTCCCTTGAGAATTTTGCTTTGACTGACAAGTGGAATTGTTAGAATTACATTTGAACGACTTTGGTTAACTATGGTACAGCCTTTTTCCATTTTTTTGTAGGAATCTTACTTAGATAATTTTACGTTGTCATTTTCCCGCCATTGAGAAGACGTTTGGCGCCTATTTTAGGTTAGCCCACACCTGATCGCCATATTGTATTTTGTTCATAATGGCGTCTACCCCCACTGTTAATCTCCTTGTAGAAAGGCGAGATATTGTAAAAATTAAAGTCGATACTATTATTGATGTTCTTGGGGGTGGCGATGGGGAGAACCGGGAATTTGTTTCTTCCCAGAAGGTTAGGGTTAAGGAACTCTTTGCGTCCATTGATTCGCTCAATGAGCAGATCACAAGTGCCTATATTGAGAGCGAGTCTCGCGAAGAGATGTCTGAGAACTGTCGGAGCGAAACGTTATATCGTATCCATGTGGATCGACGTTTCAGCGAATTGGAGAGCATGTGGAAGGATGAGGGCTCCCCACATAATAGAGAAGGGGAGAAGCCTAAAGCGTCCCTTTGTAGTGTGACACCAAAACTTGTCTGTCCTGTTTTCGACCCCATGAGTTTGGAACGCGACAGATTGGCGTATATCAACTTCTCGAAGGAGTTCGAGAATTGCGTGTCAAATATACCCAGTGAGTCCACGAGGTTGATTATTCTGAAAAATCACCTCAGGGGCTATGCCCACCGAATAGTGGGACATCTTTCCATCTCGGATGCCAACTTTGAGGCAGCGATGGAGATCCTAGATAGAGAATTTTTAGATAAAAGGTTTATTGTAAACTCTATTTTTAAGGATCTCCATAGTGCTAAGCCTCTTGGGGATTCAGATACTAACTCGGTGAAGAGCTTTCTAACTAAGGTGAAAGCTCAAATATACGAGCTGAAAAACTCCTTTGGTATGGATTTTCTAGAGGAGGAGGCCCCCGGCAATCTGTTACTAAGCAGCATTATTTTTGAAAAACTTCCTATTTCTGTGAGACGGGAGCTGATTCATACCGTCGGTGGTAATTACCCATCTCTGGGAGATATCTTTGATAATTACTCTGAGGTGTTGCGCACGTTGGATATCGTCAAACCCAGGATGGTTAAAACGGTAAAGCCCGTCGCCAAACCGCGTTCGTCTGGTTCCTTTAGATTCAGGCCCGCTAGTGCTGTTAAGAAGCCCTCCACTTTGGAGAACTTTTTTGTAAAAACTAAACCCAGTCGACATAAGTGCTTCCTTTGCAGTAGTGACTGCCATATTGCTTACTATTGCGGGAAGTATCCCTCTCTAAGGGATCGGTTACAACGATGCCAATTGGCTAAGTTGTGTACCCGTTGTACTAGCCCGTTCCATAACGCCGAGGCGTGCCCTGGTAAAAGTGGTCGTCTCCGCCCCTGTTGGAAATGTAAAAGTTGCGAACATGCAGGTGCGTTATGCCCTGACTTTGACAAGTCTCGGCTGGATACTAACCCCTGTCTCCATGTGGGAGAAGTGAATCTTCTCCTGCCTATAATTAAAATTGACGTGGTCAATAATGGAGTTGTAAAATCTTTCAATTGTCTGTTGGATTCAGGAAGCCAGCGCTCCTATTTGTCTGATGTAGTTCTGGACCTATTGAATTGCCGTTCTATGCCTGTAAGGAGAAGGGACTTCTTTATTAAGACTTTTCTCGGAACGGCCAGAAGGAGCCTAAATGAACTCGAGTTGCGGGTCAAAGTGCCGAACTCTGAGTGTGTTATACCCTTTTTGGTGGACGAAGGCTTGGACCTTCAGTTTCACGTCAGGGGTCTGTCTACTGCTATTGAGAGTATTATTGCGGGTGGGGGGAAATTGGCTGCTGACTTTTCAAATGTTGAAAATGATTGTATTACTGTACATGGTTTGGTAGGTGTTGACCTACTGATGTATTTGGGACCCATGAAGTTGTCTCCCTTCATGAATGGGTCTGTTTTTGAGTTTCCTCAAGGAATTGTGCCTTTTGGAGATATGTCCAATTTTGTGAGTCCTGTTATGAAGAAAACGGATGCCTCCGTTGTTGACGCGAATTACAGCCAAGTTGTGTCCGAACACTCACGGTGCCTTATGACACATGTTTATTTTGTGCTTGAGCCGAAGTCTCAATATTTCGACCCTTTCGATAGTTTTGTTGATTCTTCTGTGGAAAGAGCCGTGGACAAGCTCTTTAGTTTGGAAACACTAGGAGTTACTGAGAACTCTGTAAGTGATTATGACAAGAATAAAATTGATGCCTTTCGCAATTCGATCTCGTACCGAGACAGTTGCTACTATGTTAGTTTGCCATGGGACGAGGGAAAGTTGCCTTCTGTTCCTTCCAACCATCAAGTGTCGTTGAATGTGCTTGATAAGGTTGTCACTCGTTTGACGAGGCAGGGTCTATATGAGGACTACTGCCAGGTTTTCTTAGAGCAGGAGAGGGAGGATATTATTGAGAGAGTGGAAGTGAATCCAGAGGATTTCACTCATTATACTTGGATTCCTCACCGTCCGGTTATTAAGGCTAATGGTCAGAGTACCACAAAGATAAGGCCGGTGTTCAACTGTTCGTTGCGAACAGGTGGACATCCCTCTCTAAATGATTGTGTCTATCCGGGAATTGACCTTTTCACGGATATGCTAGAGTTATTGTTGAAGTTTCGTATGGACCGTTATGTCCTGTTGGCTGACGTCCGTAAGGCCTTTCTCATGATTCGGTTGGAAACCGAAAGAGATAAGAATCGGTTTTGCTTTTTTGTGAAATTGAATGACAAACTGGTATGTTATCGTTACAAAACATTGATTTTTGGGTTTGTGGCCAGCCCATTTATTCTCAACTTCGTCATTAGACATCATGTTGAAAAATACCCTCATAGTTTATGTAGGGATATGCTTATGGAAAATTTTTATGTGGATAATCTTATAAAAACTCACAATTCTCAGAAAACTTTGTTGGACCTATACATGAGTGCAATGAGTATCATGCAGGATGGTAATTTTTCATTAAGGTCCTGTAATTCCAATAGTGATGTTTTGACCACTCGAATGAAAGCTGACAAAAGTTTTGTCACCCATGATTCTCCTCTGGAGAGGGTGTTGGGTTATGAGTATGATCCTGTGCAGGATAATTTGCATGTGGCGGTCGGTTCCTTGGATGTGCCGGCTGATACAAAAAGGGGCATCCTATCGCAGAACTCTTCCATATTCGACCCTTTGGGGCTTGTTTTGCCTGTGACTATCAAGGGAAGGGTAATACTCAGTGAGATATGGAAAACTCAGGTGTCATGGGATCAGAAGATACCGGAGAGTTTGCAGCTCACTTGGAACAAGTTGTTTCCTGAGTTGATGAATCTGCATAGTGTGAGGATCCCCAGATGTGCTGTTGATTCCTCTGCGCCTGCCACGTTAATAATCTTTTGTGATGCTTCACAACAAGCCTTTGGCTTTGCGGCCTACATTTTCCAGTATGGGGCTGCTAAATTAATAAGAACCAGGCCAAGTGGCCAAAAGTTATTTGATTAAGTTGGAGCAGTCCTTGCTTCTTCCCAGGGAAAAGTCCTTTTTGTTGAACCCCTCCAACCGTGAGATTCCTCCGTTGGTGGCGAAGTTTGATCTTTACCTGGATGATAGAAGTTTGATAAGGTCTGGGGGAAGGATTGGTAAAGCCAGCCTTTACCCTCCGGAAATTTTACATCCGATTTTGTTACCTCGAGGCAGTCATATAACTGATTTGATTGTTATGGACTGTCATCTCAAATGTAAGCATTTGGGTATTGCAGCTACCCTCAGCAAACTCCGTTTGTCAGGTTTCTGGATACATAAATCCAGGCAGGCAGTGAAGTCGGTTATCTCTGCCTGTGCTCTGTGTAAAAGATACAATGCCGTATCTTTCAAATACCCCAAGGTAACCAATTTACCTAAGCACAGAGTTAATTTTGTGAAGCCCTTCAACCATACCGGGATAGACTTTACTGGTCACTTGTGGGTTGAAGATGAAAGGGGACCGCAAAAAATGTATATATTACTTTTTACGTGCTTCAATGTGAGGGCGGTTCATTTGGAGTTAGTGAGGGACATGTCTACTCACTCAGTGATATTATCATTGGTGAGATTTTTTAACATTTATGGGGTGCCTTCCCATATATACTCAGACAATGCTAAATCATTCGTTGCTGGATGCGGTTTGATTAAGCAAGTGCTGGTGTCTGACGAGTTCGAAGAGAAGTTTAGTACCTTTGACATCAAGCACCAGACGATACCTTTATATTCTGCTTGGTTCGGCAGTGTTTGGGAGCGTCTTGTTAAGACGGTGAAGGTTTGTCTTTATAAGTTAGTGAGTCGGCAGAAGTTGGGTTATTTTGAACTTCTTTCTGTGTTGTCTGATATACAGAATGCTATTAACTCACGTCCTCTAACTTATAGATGTTCTGGAGATGATGGTTTGGATATTATATCTCCAAACGCGTTTATTCGCCCGTATTGTAATAGTGCTGTTTTTATAAATTCTGAAGAATGTTTTCTTGAGAATTCTCCTCCGTCTAGGAGTGACCTTTTGGAGAAGTTGAAACAAAGGGATCTTCTCTTAAAGAGATTTAAGGTTTTATGGTACGAAGAATACCTGCTCGGCTTGAGAGAACTGAGTGGTGATCTGTACCAATCTGATTTTGGTGATGTCATCGCGATAGGCGATGTGGTTCTTGTTAAGAACCCAGCCAAAACTCGCCCATATTGGTCCTTGGGTAGAGTGATATGTTTGACTCCAGGTGATGATTCTCATATTAGATCTGCCCTGATTAAGAAGGCAGATGGTTCCTCTCAGGAACATTCTTTGGGACACCTTTTTCCGATGGAGTTGTCGGTTACTCATTCCCATCAGGCCTCGGAGGTTCCCGAAGAGCCTTGTGGTTCCGAGGTTCCTGATGTGGTCCAGCCGGATGTTGCTGGTGGAGATCATTCCTCGACTTCCAATTCTAGACCCATTCGAACTCGCAAGAAGGTGAGTGAACGGGATGATGATTATTTGTGGTATTGATGTGTACATGAGACTTGTATAAACATTGTACATTTTTTTTCTTTGTCGGGAGAGTGTGGAAATTTCTAGACGTTTTTCTAAGTAAGTCAACGGTTACTTCCCTTTGTTGAAGGGTAGGGGGGGCCTACGTGCAGGTCGAAGGTCATATGGATATTGCGTAGGTGTTATGCGGTGAAGGCCATGTTGTGTCACGTGATTTCTATTTTAGCAATGATGCATTTTGTCGTGTCTGGATATATCGGCGCGAAATTTAATCAGAACAGAGTGAGTCGTTGAAGAGGACACATGTTAAAACTGTTTCTCCGTCCACGAGGGGACGTTAAATTCAAGAACAGACTCGCACACCGGAATGACAAGACATGTTTAAACTGTTTCTCCGTCCACGTGGGGACGTTAAATTCAAGAACAGAGGTTGACGCCGAGCTCGACACATGTTAAAACTGTTTCTCCGTCCACGAGGGGACGTTAAATTTGTAGAGAATTTCTGCTTGAGGAAATTTAAGAGATATGATATCTCTTGGATGAATTACATGTTGTTTATGTAATATTTTCCCCTCGGTCAAGAATTGTCCTTGGGAAGTTGTTTCAAGCCAGATACTTGAAATAAGAAGATGGAGTATGCGATCGAGACGAGAAGAACTCCATGCAAGAAATTGCCTATGTTGAAGAGCTTAGCTCCCGAGAACTGAAATACTTTGCTGTCGAGAAGATTCTAATCAGAGATTAAGAATCATAGAGATTGATCGTCTTTGCACACAGATCGATTTGAGATGATATTCAACTGTGCCAGTTGAATCAGTCACATACGCGCGTGATCGCCATTCAAGACGAACGATGGAAAATAGTGAGTATTGTGTTTATTTGAAATGTGTACTGTTCTTGTGCCATACATATTGCATCGGATTTGCTAAAAGAAAATATTGAAGAAAAAGAGGAAGAAAAGAACTTTCTGACAGACGTTTGATAAAATAAAAAAAAAGAGTTAATTTTATCGTGGAAATTATGTTGGACTTCGACACGGTTTGTTAATTTTATTTCTTTTGATTGTAAACTTTGGTGTAAACTCTGTTCTGATTAAATTTCGCGCCGATATATCCAGACACGACAAAATGCATCATTGCTAAAATAGAAATCACGTGACACAACATGGCCTTCACCGCATAACACCTACGCAATATCCATATGACCTTCGACCTGCACGTAGGCCCCCCCTACCCTTCAACAAAGGGAAGTAACCGTTGACTTACTTAGAAAAACGTCTAGAAATTTCCACACTACGTCGAGAATAGATATTTTCCTACTTACCTATCACATTTGTTTGTATTTTTACGTAGTATAAATGGGTTTTTATTAGATGTAAAAAAAAAAATTCTTGTTTTTTTGGTGCACGGATTTTTACTAAAAAAAATGATCCTATTTTCCAGCCTCGCTTAAGAACCCCCCCCCCCCATGTTCGTGTGACAAAAATATTGATTTCTAATAAATAGCAGTTGGAACGGTTTAAAAATACAAATGTCACAGATAAGTTGGAAAATAACTTTTATCGGCTACAGTTACTTTTATTTGTTGTATATTTGGGGTATATGTTACGACGCTCAGCAGAGGCGCGAACGGGGTCCAAAAAAAGAACGAGAAAGAGTTTAAAAACATAAATTTGCAACAAGTAAAGTTGACTTATGTCTAGAATAGACATTTTTCTACTTACCTATGTAATTTGTTTGTATTTTTACGTAGTATAAATGGCTTTTTATTAGATGTTAAAAAAAAAATTCTTGTTTTTTAAAACATCTACTTTCTCAAAGAAAAATGGCGGCCAGTCCCTCGATATTATTACGTAAATCGGCCATTTTGATTTCTTCGCTGACCGTCTGTCGAACTTAAATTTCTAATAAATAGCACTTCAAACGGGTTTAAAATACAAACAAATAGCACATGCAAGTTTGAAACTAACTTTTACAGCTTACAGTTACTTTTATTTGTTGTATATTTGTTTTTTTAGCGTTTTTACTATGCTGAGCGTCGTAAAAGATCCCCTATATTTGTTTTTTGAGCGTTTTCACTCTGCGGATTATTGTAAAAGATACCCAATAAGTAAATGAAAAGAACAAGTTAGCTTTTATGTTAATGAATCAAAAATAAAAGAAAAAAAGGTTGACATGCATATTTGTTCATATGTAATATAAAAATAAAAATGGTACTTCTGCAGTTTACGGACCGTGCTATTTTTTTAGGTGCTTCTCCAGATTAGGACCCCAGCTAACCCTGACCCTAACGACACCAAGTCGATTTTAGCTCGTGTCATAATTTGGAGAAATACCTTTTTTAGATAGGATTTTCAAGTTAAATTCAATTTTTACGGTATCTTCTGTTTATTAAATTGTTAGGTGAAAGTACACAATAGTTAATAAATCCCCCCCCCCTCATCATGTTAAGAATAGGTCTATAAATTATAACGTTATTAGCGCTTATCCAGAAGTCGACTGACATGAAGGAAAAAAATCAATAAATCTCTTTCTGGTGTACGTATGTGGAGGAGGAATACCTGCACTTCTGCACATTACAGCATGTGTAAGATCAGACGATTTCAACTACAATGACCGATTCACTTTCCCCATCGTATTGAATTATGGTGAACGAATCCGATTCGAGTACAGAGTTGTGCAAGCACTATCAACACAAGTATCGATCACTGACAGGAGCATTTCGCCAGACGGTGATATTACCCGTCCGACAGTTGTTCAAATCTGTGGTACGGGAAGTAATTAGCGGCAGGAATTGTGGACAGAAAACTGAAGCGACTGCAATGATGGCTGCTCCTGCTTCGCCAGAAGATATAGACGTTATGACTACCCGTTTTTTGGACAAGGAATCACTGCAGCACGAGTACCACAAGCGAGGCGTCCAAAGTTTTTGACAGATGAGAGTGAAGGAGTCCAGCGGTGATGATAGACACATCGGCGATGACGACAAAATGTGTTGGTGGGTTCCCAGAGGGAGAACATTGAGTGTACAGGGAGCTAACCCAGCGTTAGAGTGTGAACACCATGGCTCTTCTTGTAAGACTTTGTTCAGTGGTAGCAGCATGTCCCCCTACATAAAAGTACATCAGTTACACGGATATCTAACCAAATCGAAAGCATGTGATCACTGTATGGGTAGCAGCAAACACTACAACAAGGACAATGAGGAAGAAGAAGAAAGGTGCAGTAAATTAACCACGTCGACGATGACTACCATGAACTATCAATGCAAGGGTGGCAAGCAAGCGCACTAATGCTAAGAAAGAAGGCAGAAGCGGCAGCAACAGAAATGGTGGCGGCAACCCGTGGCCGCTGAGCTGCAGATGAAAACCACATGACGTCCCGAAAGAGCGCTATGGACCACTTCATGGTAAAAAGCCACTATTTACAAAGCTTTCACACACCCAAGTGTGCTTCCTACCAAACATGTCTTATACAACATTTGGTGTAACAATCTCCAGAACTGGTGCTGATAATCGCATGACCCCTAGTCCAATGCTGGAAAGGGGACCACTAACAAAAGTTGATTTACGCAAACTCCCCTTTCCGGTAGCGGATTTTCGCCTTTTACCGAATCTGAAGTATCTGGTACAAGTACCTATGCGGAGATGTGTTTCCTGCGGGTTGGGACACCACACAGTTTTTGCTGGCTGAGCTCACTGGTGTCCGTAGGCATGGTGAAGTGCGTCTTCATTGACCACAATGTCCTCTGCGGGTATGGAAAGATTTCTCATAATTCTTAAAGGAAAAGAGATTTGTCTTAGTAGCATTAAAACTGTGGATTGAATAGGATTCCACTATGAAAATAGAAATATTTCGGAATCACGTTTTTGTTAAAAAAGTACCATCGAACATTAGAAATTAACCTTTAATATTGTAAAAATAACACAAAAACGTACATTTAAAACAAAGATATTTTATTGAATTATTCAATAGTGTTCGATACATTTGTAATATAATGCATTTGCTGAGGAGAGCGTTCAGAGCCAACAGACTAGGACACGTGTAAACATTGAGTACAACAAATATGAAAACAATGGGAGATTCATCTTAAGAAAACAGGGTGCAAAGATGAACTCACAATAAAAATGTCAAAATAAAAGTCAAATAATGACGTAAAAGGAGATGATAGGGGAAAAATGTTTTTTTAATAATATCTTTAAATTTGGCCGCAAATGAGAACATACGTGGCTTTTTTTCTCTTCTGTTCCGCGTTTCTCCTTAGTTCTGCCAGACGAATAAAGACAGACTTTAAGGATAAAAAAAACAACAAATGTCGGGTTATTTTCATATTGCTGAGTTCAAGTGAATCTGTCTCTCTCAGTTTATTAATAGTCAAAGCTCTTATTTTAGACAGACTCCATCACTCTCACTTCCGTTTCTCTATAGCTCTCTCTCAATCTGGCTTCCATCTCTCTCCATCACCATCGTTTCTTTCTCTTTCTATCAATTTTGCTTTCTTTCTCTTTCTATCAATTTCGCTTCTGTCTCTCTCTCTCTATCAATTTCGCTTCCTTTATCTTTCTATCAATTTCGCTTCTGTCTCTTTCTATCAATTTTGCTTTCTTTCTCTCTCTATCAATTTCGCTTCTGTCTCTCTCTCTCTATCAATTTCGCTTCTGTCTCTCTCTCTCTCTATCAATTTCGCTTCTGTCTCTCTCTCTCTATCAATTTCGCTTCTGTCTCTCTCTCTCTATCAATTTCGCTTCTGTCTCTCTCTCTCTCTTTCTATCAATTTCGCTTTTTTTCTCTCTCTATCACTCTCGTTTCCGTCTCTTTCTCACTCTCTCTGTTTATTAGTTTATTAACAGTCAACGATAATAAAACCAACTATAAAACAGAAGATTGGAATAGTCCATTAAAAATAATAGGTAATACCACCACAAGTATTCATATTATTTAACTCTTAGCTGGAGAAAAGAGGAAATAAAGACAGAGAGGGATATAGTGAAGAGAAAGACGAATCTTGGATTTTGTTTTTTTATTCTTTTGAATTTAACTGGCTTTGCAAACTCACTCTTTCTGATGCAAACAATCTAACCCGAGCTCAATGGGTCACTTTGTTTTCTAATAACTTATTAACTTGAAAAACACTTTTACACAATTTTCGGGTGGGTGAAGGTGGGGTAACGCATTTGGTCCCAAAGAGTAGAAACCGTGTCAATATCGATGTTACGCGATATATATTTGGCAACAAAAAAAAAATTTTTTTAATACATATTCTGATGTCATCCGGTAAAAAATATGAATTTATTTCAAAATAAACTATTGTATTCTTAGTATCGTCTGCACTGAATGCAAGCGATACTAAGAATATAATTACACAGTCTCTCTCAGTTTATTAATAGTCACAGCTCTTATTTTAGACAGACGCTATCACTTTCACTTCCGTTTCTCTCCATCACTCTCGCTTCCATACCTCTCTCTCTCTCTCTCTCTCTCTCTGTTGAATAGTTTATTAACAGCCAACGATAATAAAAGCAACCATGAAACAAAAGATTGGAATATTCCATTATAAACAATAAGAATACCAGCACAAGTAGCAATACTATTCACCTCATAGCTGGAGAGAAGAAGAAAGGTAAAGGGAGATGGTGATATAGCGAGCAGAAAGACAAATCTTGGATTTTGTCTTTTTTATTCTTTTGAATTGAACTGGCTTTGCAAACTCACCTTTTCTAATGCAATCTAACCCAGGCTCAGTGGGTGACCCAATGGGTAACATTTTTTTTTCTATTAACTTATAAACTTGAAAAAAAAATTTACACAATTTTAGGAGAGAGAGAGAGAGAGAGAGAGAGAGAGAGGGAGAGAGAGAGAGAGAGAGAGTAGAAACCATGTTACGTTATATATATATATATATATAGTCTCGGAAGTTTCTCAACCATTAAAACTATATAAAAAAACAAAAAAAAAACTTAAGTCCGAAGTCGTTCAGTGGAAAATCCCTCATGTAAGTCAATTTAATTTTTACAGTTATTATATTAGTTTGCTTCTAACATTATTTAAGGGATCGTCAGTTGTTTACCATGAAAAACTGTTTCATGAATTTAAAAACAAGACAATATTTAATTTCATGGCTTCCCAGCAGAGTTGATCAGACCCTGATTATATATATATATATATATATATATATATATATATATATATATATATATATATATATGAGAGAGAGAGAGAGAGAAGAGAAAAAATTGTTTAATATATTTTGATCTGTTACATATGTTATACAAAAAAATATAAATTTATTTCAAAATGGGTTTTACATGAAAAAGGGTGCAAATCCATATTAAACATAAAAAATATTAGTAAGATAAAATATATATGTGTACATCTATAATACGATTTGGCATAACAATACTTTTATAGAAAATAGTAAATAAGATATGTTCTTGCATTCCACGTGAAAAAATGTTTAAATTTTGATACAAATTTATTTTGTTGAGTTATGGTCTTGACGAGATGATTAAGTCAAAACCTTTGGCAGTGTTCATTAAACTATATAAATGTATCAATCTGATATATATATATATATATATATATATATATATATATATATATATATATATATATATATATTAATCTGATAATCTGATATATATATATATACACATATATTAATCTGATATATATATATATACACATATATCAATCTGATATATATATATACACATATATCAATCTGATATATATATATATATATATATACATACACATATATCAATCTGATATATATATATATCAATCTGATATATATATATATCAATCTGATATATATATATATATCAATCTGATATATATATATATATCAATCTGATATATATATATATATATCAATCTGATATATATGTATATATATATATATATCAATCTGATATATATGTATATATATATATATCAATCTGATATATATATATATCAATCTGATATATATGTATATATATATATATCAATCTGATATATATGTATATATATATATATCAATCTGATATATATGTATATATATATATCAATCTGATATATATGAATATATATATATATATCAATCTGATATATATGAATATATATATATATATATCAATCTGATATATATATATCAATCTGATATATATATATCAATCTGATATATATATATCAATCTGATATATATATCAATCTGATATATATATATATATCAATCTGATATATATATATATATCAATCTGATATATATATATATCAATCTGATATATATATATATATATATATATCAATCTGATATATATATATACAAATCTGATATATATATATATATATATATATATATATATATCAATCTGATATATATATATATATCAATCTGATATATATATATATATCAATCTGATATATATATATATATATCAATCTGATATATATATATATATATATATATATATATCAATCTGATATATATATATATATATATATATATCAATCTGATATATATATATATATCAATCTGATATATATATATATATATATATATCAATCTGATATATATATATATATATATATATATATATATCAATCTGATATATATATATATATATATATATATATATCAATCTGATATATATATATATATATATATATATATCAATCTGATATATATATATATATATATATATATATCAATCTGATATATATATATATATCAATCTGATATATATATATATATCAATCTGATATATATATATATATATCAATCTGATATATATATATATATATCAATCTGATATATATATATATATCAATCTGATATATATATATATATATATCAATCTGATATATATATATATCAATCTGATATATATATATATATATCAATCTGATATATATATATATATATATATATCAATCTGATATATATATATATATATATATATCAATCTGATATATATATATATATCAATCTGATATATATATATATATATATATCAATCTGATATATATATATATCAATCTGATATATATATATATATCAATCTGATATATATATATATATATCAATCTGATATATATATATATATATATCAATCTGATATATATATACACATATATCAATCTGATATATATATATATATATATATATATATATATATATATAGAGATACGAAGAGACAAAATGGTGCCACACTACATAATGAATAATATGGGGAAAACTTTAAATGAGATGAAATAGAAAAAAAAAAGAGAAAATAATTTTATATAAAACAAATTTTAAAAAACCGTTATGTATGGTTTCGGAATTTACGAATAAAAAAATTCACGAATAAAAACAAAGTTCTCACATTAGCATAAAAAAAAAGAAAAAATAATAATAATAATAATAATAATAATAAAAAAACAAAAAAAACAGCTAAAAGTTCCCAAGGCAGCCTTTCGTCCGACTCCTGTCAGGGGAATCGTCGGTAGAGTGATTAAAATACACGAACAACCATAAACTGGTGTAGAATAAAGTTGCAAGCAGGTAGCATAAGGTGATATACATGCGAAATAATATATATAAATAAAACGCAAGTAAAGAATATATATATTTTTTTTTTTTCCGAAATCACATTGCGGATGACCACGAATCGCCAAGGAGTCTTTCATAGGTGACCACCTTTTGGACAAAAGAATCTGTCGTGATCTATATTCTGATGATACATTTACCATTGTGCACAGAGCACGACACCGCTTCCATCTAGACATATTGGAAGCTATCATCATTAATTCAAGACGTCCTACTCTCTGTAGACAAAGGCAATTAAAATATTCCTTACAGTTATTTGGCGATTCGTGGTCATCCGCAAGGTGATTTCGGAAAAAAAAAATATATATATATATATATATATATATATTCTTTACTTGCGTTTTATTTATATATATTATTTCGCATGTATATCACCTTATGCCACCTGCTTGCAACTTTATTCTACACCAGTTTATGGTTGTTCGTGTATTTTAATCACTCTACCGACGATTCCCCTGACGAGAGTTGGACAAAAGGCTGCCTTGGGAACTTTAAGCTGTTTTTTTTTGTTTTTTAAAATTTTTATTATTATTATTATTATTATTATTATTATTTTTTATTTTATTTTATTTTTTTTTATGCTAATGTGAGAACTTTGTTTTTATTCGTGAATTTTTTTATTCGTAAATTCCGAAACCATACATAACGGTTTTTTTTAATTTGTTTTATATAAAATTATTTTCTCTTTTTTTTTTCTATTTCATCTTATATAAAGTTTTCCCCATATTATTCAATATATATATACATATATCAATCTGATATATATATATACATATATCAATCTGATATATATATATACATATATCAATCTGATATATATATATATATATATATCAATCTGATATATATATATATATATATATATCAATCTGATATATATATATATATATATATATATATATATATATATATATATATATACATATATCAATCTGATATATATATATATATATACATATATCAATCTGATATATATATATATATATATATATACATATATCAATCTGATATATATATATATATATATATATATATACATATATCAATCTGATATATATATATATATATATATATATACATATATCAATCTGATATATATATATATATATATATATATATATATATATATATATATATATACATATATCAATCTGATATATATATAATATATAAAGAAAAGTCGGTCGGATTTTCCATATTAAACCTAAATAATTTCTTTCTTAAAATATCAATATTTGATTCTGAATAGATATTTCCTTTTTTATCATTAGTCGACATTATTAGGAAGACGAAAATGTTATTCGCTTTATTTCTTTGCTTATATACTTTATCCTGCTCGGAATATTTTCTGAAACAAATTTACATTAACATGGTCACGAGGCCATTAACGATAAACTTGTTTTTACATACGTCCTTCCCTTTTTTGTAATCTTGCCTAGTTTAAATTAAAAAAATATAAAGCATTAAATTCTACTTCTATTCCCAGCTCTGCCATTTTAAAGTAAAAATACAAAGAAGTTAATTATTAACTTTTCGTTGCATACTTACTTCCCCTTTTCACAATAAAAATAATATTTGGCAAAAGTTTAAATAATAAAAAAAAATTGCATGTAAATTCTACTTCTATTCCCAGCCCTGCTATTTTAGAGTAAAAATACAAAGGAATTAACTATAACTCGTCTTAACATAATTACTTCTCTTTGTTTGCCACAAAAAAACAATATAAAAAAACAAATCTTGCCTAGTTTAAATAAAAAACAAAAAAACAAATTGCACATAAATTCTACTTCTATTCCCAGCCCTGCTATTTTAAAGTAAAAATACAAAGGAATTAACTATAACTCGTCTTAACATAATTACTTCCCTTTTGTTTGCCACAAAAAAAACAATATAAAAAAAAACAAATCTTGCCTAGTTTAAATAAAAAACAAATTGCACATAAATTCTACTTCTATTCCCAGCCCGGCCATTTTAAAGTAAAAATACAAAGGAATTAACTATAACTCGTCTTAACATAATTACTTCCCTTTGTTTGCCACAAAAAAACAATATTAAAAAAAACAAATCTTGCCTAGTTTAAATAAAAAACAAAAAAACAAAAAGAAATTGCACATAAATTCTACTTCTATACCCAGCCCGGCCATTTTAAAGTAAAAATACAAGGGATTTAACTATAACTCGTCTTTACAGAATTACTTCCCTTTGTTTGCCACAAAAAAACAATATTTTGAAAACACATCAACACCCCTGACAAATTTATTTGCAATGACCAGCTGAAGTTTATCCTAAATTCAGGATAACCCCTCGACAAGTACTGTAATGTATAGTCTTTAAATAAAATAATTTATATTGGCTCTGACCATGCATATTATTGGTTTTTACAATTAACGTGTGATCCATCCTATATATATATATATATATATATATATATATATATATATATATATATATATATATATATATATATATAGGCATGCTTGGCTTTTGGAATATAAATGAACTTTGCTTACTTATATATGCTCTGTTGTTACTGGTTGACATTTATTGAGCTTAAATTGGAAATGATTGGTAAACATTGGTAAACAAGATAGGCAAACTCATCAACATCTTGTAGACAAAATTTTTTTTTTTTTAATTCTTTTCCCCCCTATATTATATTATACTAGCAAATACATTCTCCCTCTGGTCGCATATTTTTGTTAGCCTGGGAGGATGATATGCGTAACAAACATATTCAAAGGAGGAGGTAATGATTGAGAGCATAGTATGATGACGAACGCTCCCTGTCCCCCCCCCCCAAAAAAAAAGTAGGGGTTAATGCCTGAGAGGATGATATCATGACAACAGAACAGATGGTATGCTACCCCCCCCCCTGAAACAGAGAAGATAATCATGGAAATAAAAGGAGGTAATATCTGGAAGGATTGGCCCCATAAAAGGAGAAGGTAATTCCTGTGAGTAGTGTATCATGGAAACAGAACAGATACTACACTACCCCCACCAACCCTCAATAAAAAAGATGGTAGTCCCTGGGAAGATAGTCTCATGACACCAGGACAGATATTACATTACCACCTCCCCCAAAATAAGCTTACCGCACCCCCTTAAAAAGGAGGTAATTCCTGGGAGGACAGTCTTATCACAACAGAAGGATATTACACTACCCACCCCCATTAAGAGATAATACAATAATAGATTAAATCATTTTCTTTTTTCATTCATTTAAAAATGCCTAGCCATTAAAAACATTATTTTTGTGGTTACTTGGCCTTTTTGGCTGAGATCAAAGTGTAGCATCTGTTCTCAGCATCCCAGCGAACTCAGATCGTTTACTATCAACGAAAATATTGCGTATATATAAGAACATATGATAATGCAAAATTACAACAGAATATTAATTTATTAGAAGCTGTTTGTAAAATAAATACCTACATTGAAAACCACAGACCAGGTCTGTGGCTTTCAATGTAGGGGCTGGCTAACTTTACTTTATATATATATATATATATATATATATATATATATATATATATATATATACATGAAAGGTCTGTGGCTTTCATGGTTTGTGGTGGCTGCGACCTTGTCTGATTATGGAAATCAGTATATATCATCTCACATTAAAAATTTAATAAATAAATATATATATATATATATATATATATATATATATATATATATATATATATATATATATATCTGACATATATCTTTGCTGATGAAGAGACAATTTGGTATCAATAAAAACTCTTAGTCTCAGAAACGATCGTATGCCTATATATATATATATATAATGCTAACATTTTCATACGTTAAGTTAATCATTTTTTATCACTTAATAAAACCTTATTAATAAATTTAAATTTTCTTTATATTTCACGAAATAAGAAATCTTAGAAAAATGATTTTAATGTTTATGATATTCTATTTCCGGTTGTATTTATAAAAAAATAATTTGCTTTGCAAAGTCACTTTTTTTCTGATTTAAATAATCTAACCCGATCTCAATGAGTGACCCAATGGGTAATGTTTCTTTTTCTAGAAGTATTTTAAACAGTAAAAGATTTACATGACCTGAAGAGAATTTTTTTTAATGGAAAAAAATTAAACGAAAATTTTGGTATTAGTGTTAAAAAATCAGTGTTTTGGATCATTTGTTAAGAAAAATAAAACTAAATTAAGTACAAAGTGACTCATTGTCATATGAAAGGAATTTAGAATGAACAGAAGCAAGTAGTGTGCAATACATACAATTCTGTTAATCATTTATTCTGGTAAGTTAGAATACCAGAAGCAGGCATTGTGCCGATGTAAAAAAAAATGTTATTTGTAATATCCAATCAGAATACATCTGAGTAAACAGAAAGTGGGGGTAGAGGATGCATCCCTTGTATCGTTTGAAAATGTAGAGTAACTAGCAGACTATTGGAATATGAAATAATAATGCCGGTGATACAGAATTATTCTGTCTTACAAGAAAGTCTTCCTAGTGTACATGAGTAGAAATGGTAGTAGATCTGAATATGAAAGTGAATATTTCTGATTTTCTGTATGTGTCACCTATTTACAACAAAAAATATCGAGCAGGACTAAATATTAAAATCGAAGAACACAAGCTAAACTAAAATTTTGTTTTCTAACAACATATATAACTAGTTGGCAGAAATCACTAACTGAAAACATTTATGTATGTGACTTTTGTTAGGAAGCTATTGAGCACCAATGTAGGGGCGGGTCTAACTTTACTTATATATATATATATATATATATATATATATATATATATATATATATTTAATGTATATATAATCATCATTTTTTTTTTTGTGGCCCCGGGCAACGTGGGGTAGCCCTGCTAGTATAATCATCACTTTCACTTGTATATAACGAGGAATGCCGGATAAACCTGGTCATCATCATAGGTTACGAAAATGGTTGGGTTTTGTAAATTATCAACAGTTGTTTGTTCATTGGAAGGTATGTTCCCCTCGTTGAAGCTGACGTTTCCCTTAATGCAGTTGCCAACAAGGACATAAGCAAGGAACATGCACTTTTCACCGTTTTCATCTGGTTTAGAGTAAGCATTCTGGTCTGAATAACGGGCCTCTTTTGCAAAGTAGCAACCTTTTCCATACACAGCTCCTAGAATAAGTAAAAAGAAAATAAGGCATTAAATCAGTGATAACTGAAATAGGGGATGTTTTTCATTTTTTTTTTTTTAGTAATGGGCCGAACATTACTCAATGGAGAATTGATTGTCCTTAAGAACGGCTCAACAAGTGTCTGTTCACATTTGACTTGAAAATGACCATGTTGTAGTCGGTTGGGAAGTAGGCTCATGGAATCTTGTTCCACAAGCGGGATGTTCAGGGAAGTTTTGTTTGGTTTTTGGTAGAGAGGGAAAAGAAAGTTCCTTGATGTCACTGTAGCTAAACGAGTTTAATCTTGTATTGCTAACTTGGCTTTCATTTCAATTTTATTAACTTTCCATGCAATACTTAAAACTTGAACGAAAAACACACACATTACTCGACAGCGTGCCAACGCATCTCTCGTTCGACACCGGATTTGAATCCTACCGCCATTTCATAACATCAAGGCGATGACGTCGTACCATCAAAGACGTTTATCAAATTAACAAAGAAATAAGTTTCTTTATTCTTGTTTTTTGATGAAAAAAAAAAAAAAAAAAAAATGACTCAATACTGGTCACCCCTGAAGAAGGAATTTTATTCCGTAATCGATAGGATTAATGTAAGAAAAAAAAAATAAATAAATTAATCTTGTATTGCTAACTTGGCTTTCATTTCAATTTTATTATATATATATATATATATATATATATATATATATATATATATATATATATATATATATATATAAAGTGTGTGGTATCGTTCAAGTTTCAAAGTATTGCATGGAAAGTTAATAAAATTGAAATATAAGCCAAATTAGCAATACAAGATTAATTTATTATTATTATTATTTTTTTTTTTTTAAATAAATAAGTTCAGTCGATCACCTACCATGAGCGATACAGATGAGAAAGGCTACCAACGTTTCTTCCATGTGAAAGAGGCTGTAGGGATGAGAAGAAAACATCTCCCACTAGAATTTGAAGTCAATTTTGCACTGTCAAGGCAATAAAGAATACTCCGAACGGCACCTCCCCAGATATCACAGCAGTACTCCATCTTAAGACATATCTGACTCTTATACAGGTAGAGGATTGCTTCAGGGATGAGGTCATTTCTGGAGCGGTGGAATGATCCAACCATTTTCCCAGCAACCTTAGCAACAGATTTGATGTAAGTCTTCATTTCAGGCCTGGGGTGGAAGTCAGTCCCAGAAGCTTGTCAACGCAGGGGGCTACCTCAAGACGAGAGTCATTCATTTCAATTGGGGCCAAGTGGGGATCAGACCGCTGGTAGTGAAAAGAGTGAAGTCAATCCTATACGCTTATCAAAGAAAGGAGTTTCCTCGAGAAGAGAACCATTCATTTTGACTGGGGAGAAGTGAGGATCCGAGCATTGGTGGTGAAAAGAGAGGAGCTTGGTTTTAGAGGCTTAAAATTAACAAGCCACTGTTTTCTCCATTGCACCACATACTCCAAGTCGAAAGCGAGAGAGTCCGAAAGGTCTTGATCGTCAATGATCTTCAAAGTGTTTTCATAACTAGTTGTGCCGTCTACATAAACATGAGATGGTGTTAATGGCCTAATGGATTTGCAATGCTAAGTTTAAATTCTGTCAGATTTAATGTGCTCATTAAACACAAGCCTAGTTTAATAATAGTGAACCAGCAGTGACAATGGGGTCATAGGCATAGAATATAGATTTAAATACTGGGAAGCTTTGAGTGTAGCATAGCTGGTGATGTTCTTCAATCCTCATAGTGCGTCCACTTCATCCACAGAATCAGCGGGTCGAAGTTTCCTAGTCACAGTGGTGAGGTTTCCATCTTTTTTCGGTCATTATCTTCATCTCAATAACAGCTCCCCTAAACGTCATTAATAAAGAAACATCGATAAATGGAATTGGGTTTTACAAATCGATTCATGGTTTTATTTTTTCTTGAATAGAATACATGTATATGCATAAAAACACCAACCCCTTCCCCCATAGAGGAAGGAAGCAGCTATCCAAACTTACTCTCTCTCTCTCACTGCTGGGTACGTCAAAAGAGGGAGAAGCCCCCCCCCCCACTCTCTGCTCATTACACAACCAACCAATTTGGCATAATGCTAAGAGTGTTTGCTAATGGGCCGGAAGACCAGGGTTCAATCCTCAGTCGAAAGACTTAAAAATCGGTACTTGCTCGAAGGTTAGACACAAGGTCAACAGTGCACACTCTAGGAAGCGCAAACGATGCCTGAGCAGCCTCGTCATTATTCCCTGGGAGGGGCGCTTCAGATGATTAGCAAGAAACTAACCCCTTCTTAGAGAGAAGGTAAACCCTGAGAAGGTGGGCCTGCTAAGGTGAGGATCAAGGGTAAGTGGAGTAGTCCTGGAAAAGGAATGGCGCCCTCCCCTATAAGTTGGTGTAGTAAATAATGAAAATGGAGCCTTCGGGTTACCCGCGACTATGGTAAATAGTTTTACTTTAGTCACACAACTGAATTATGGATTGCAGGATGCTAGGTGAGGGAAAGGGAGTTGTATACATTCCCCTTAAATCTTTTGTTGTTAAGTGTGGTGGTAAAACTTTTTAAATATATGATATTTACGTTCAGTCAGCCTCCAGTCAAATCCATATCGGGTAATACCATCAATACTATTATGCGCTGTGCCATGCCATAGGTGTCTCGGCGTGTGCTGATCTGTGTGGAGAAGGCTTTTGTACCGTTCAAAAGCAATATACAGTCGTTTGTTTTCGATCCTTTCAATCTGGTGACAGAAAATAAAACATATATATATATATCTAAATGAATAAAGGCGACAAAAAATTCATTTATCACAACTATATTACCATCAAAATTGGTTACTCTAATTTAAATCAATAACACATAATAGTCTTTTGAAATACTGTAAATATAATAAGCAAAGGCCCAAACACAGATATTTGTTTACCTCATTTGCATAATTATTTATTAAAAATGGGTGTATAACGGTTTATATACCCAACGGTAAGCGGGAATGTAACAATAACTTCTTTTACAAATTACCATATATATCTATATATTCATATATATATATATATATATATATATATATATATATATATATATATATATATATATATATATATATATATATATATATATTCTTTATTTATATCATACTATACAATATCAGCCATCAATATCAGCTCGGGTTCACAGATACTGGTAAATGTCTACCAATAGACAAACTGAGAAGCGGTACACATTGTATTTTCTGCCAATTGGGAGAAACTTCTCGCTTTCTGTGAAATTAAAGGTATCGATGGCTGACATTGTATAGTATGATATATAAAAAGGATATACTGTTACAAATGTAATTCAGCACTACAGTTTTTTCACCAAAGAACTAGATTATACTATATATATATATATATATATATATATATATATATATATATGATTATTTTTTTTTATTATTTGACACTGCGAAAATAAAAAAATAATAATTATATATAAAAGCTCTATTTGATATTGAGCACTTTTTATAAGTCCGGTTGAAATTCTTTGGATTTCTATCCTGTGGATGTCTACCGTGTCTAGATTATTATTATTATATATATATATATATATATATATATATATATATATATATATATATATAGCATGCATATTCCTAGAATTCCTTGAATCTGGCCAATTCAAATTTAGATTACCCCAAAATGCTGCATACTTATATATATTAACATTTTAATTTTCCTTCCTGAAAACACCCAAATAGAAAGTTTAAAAAACAATTTAAACATGCTCAAACCCTCTATAAAATGTTCCCATGAAACAGAACTCGATATCATTTCTTTGCATACTTACAATAAAATCTAACAACAATCTAACCTTCAAAGTACATCACAAAATTACATACAAAAATGACTGCATACATTTTTACTCACACAATGATAACAAAATCAAATCAGGCATGATAATCGCTTTTTTCCTACATGCACTCAGAATTTGTAGCCCACAATATCTAAAAGAATTCGAATACATTACAAATTCACTCAAAACATTACAATACCCCACAATGCAAAGAAAAACGCTGTATCATTTTTTTCTCTGAAGCAATAACAAAAAGAAACACTGAACACTTCTCTTGTAAACAGAAATCTCTTTTACCAACATACACCAATAATACAATAATTTACAACACTCTAAATAAGCTAGGAATTTTAACAACACTAACTACATTACAAATCATAAAACAAACACTAAAAACAAAACATTTTCCTAAAACATCCACATCTAAAGCAGGAATCTATACTGTCCCATGCAATAATTGCAATCAAATATACATTGGTGAAATTCAACATGAACTTAAAAATAGGCTTGATAAACATAAAAGAGACGAGAAATATCAATTCTCTAAATGCACTATTCTCTTATATATTACAACATAATAATTCCTATTGCTTTAAACAAGTTAAACTCATTTTAAATAAATCTCATGGATGACTTCTTGAATAAGCACTCATTATAAATTTAATTAACAATGTTATGACTTCTACAATTCATCTGCTTTAATCGGACAAAATAATATTGAACAAACAAAACTTAAATTTAGATCCAGACTAGCTATTTTTACACCACATTCCCAACAAAACTTTGTACATAACATCATTATTAAAAAAATCTCCAAAACCCTAGTTTGTGACATATTTCCATTGTATGAATATCCAACACAAACACAGACCCCACAATAGCATTGTACATCTTTGGTCAGAACAGATACTACACTTTGCTCCTAGCCTGAAGACCAAAAAAGTATATTTTAATTCACGTTTTATGTTCGACAAATCAGCTACATTTTGCATTGCTTCTTTGGCAATCAGGCGATCCCATCTTTTACAAAGAAGATGGAGGGTGATAACGTAAGTACGAACATGAAATACTTTAGCGTATTATCATATAGATAATTTCGTGTACTAAGGGTAGATAACTCTAAAATTGTTCAGTTTTTAGTTATTTCCCTTGCGGTGAGTTTAAACTATTTTTTTTATTCCATATTAAAATAGTTTTTTTGTTTTTTGTAGAATCGTTAGATCAAAATCTAGAAATACTAATTATCGCTTTAGAATTTCGATATTTGATAAGTTTTTATATTTACATAATTATTTAGTTCTTAATTTAGACTATGTTACTGGCCTTCTTCTATTATTATTTATTTTAGGGGTAGACTTTTTGTGACCCAGCCTTGTAACTCCTTCCTTTCTTAATGGGCTTTTTACATTTTGGTTAGCTTTCTTTTGGGAGTCCAGGGGATGGAACGTCGGTGGTGGTATCTCTTTCAGACTTCGATTGCCTGATAACTGATAGATATGGAAGGTAGTTAAATATCCTTGGTAGAGGTCAAGGTCGTAGTGCTTTTCTGGTTGGCATTTTCCAGGGTGATGGTACAGGAAACCGAACTAAGGGGTAGTTCCTTGAGAGGCTTCTCCATCAGTGCTCGCTAAATCTTGGAGTATTCTCACGTGCCGTTTTGCGCATGAATGTATGTCCCTTGAATTATTTCCGATGTGGATGACCGGGTTCGTTACTGCCATGTTAATGTTTCAGCTTGATATTTGATTATTTTGCCTCTGAATTTAGTGATGCTACCTTCCTCTCCCTTTCTGTTATTATACAACTTAATCATATTTCATTCTTTTTAGCTATTTACATCAAGTGGCTTCATGCCTTGTCTGGAGCGACTTCCATGAAAAAAAATAGTGAGTACGAACATGAAATACCTTAGCATATTATTTTATATAGATAACTTCGTGTTCTAAGGGTAGATAACTCTACAATTGTTCAGTTTCTCTTGCGGTGAGTTTAAACTATTTTTTAATTCTATATTGAAATAGTTTTTGTTTTGTACAATCATTTGATTCAAATGTAAAAATACTAATTATCTTTTTGTTACTTCGATATTCAATAAGTTTTTACACTTATATAATTATTTAGTTCTTAATTTAGACTGTGTCACTGGCCTCCTTCTATTATTAGCGAGTATATAAGAATGTCAAAGTTAGTATTATGCTTATTTTTTGTTGCTTATTCCAAAGAGAAATGATGACGAATAGATGTTACAGTTAGTAACTTAACGATGTATTAGATATTTCTTTCCTAAAAGTAGGGGGTCATTTTTTATATAATTATCAATATTAATCTATGTTAAAGTTGGTCTAAATGTATTTTAAAGTGTTTAGATAATTATAAAGAAAGTTAGTACAGTTTCTAGGAGTGAATCAAATTCACTTTTTAATTAATTTGTGATTGTTCATGTTTTTGCAGTTTAGATCTATCGTACTTAAATACGTTTTTATGTAAGCAAGACCCTATGATTTCAGCCTTCTTGTTAATTAAATGTTCTTTGTAAGTAAGAATCAAAACAG
Source organism: Sepiola atlantica (assembly GCA_963556195.1). NCBI lineage: Eukaryota > Metazoa > Mollusca > Cephalopoda > Sepiida > Sepiolidae > Sepiola > Sepiola atlantica. The sequence continues at coordinate 82,128,035 of OY744539.1, read as the reverse complement.
ATTCAGTAATTTCTCTCTTTTCGCTCTCTCTCTCTCTTTCTCTCTATATATCTTTCTCCCTCTCTCACAATAAACTTTTAAAAAATAATGTTACTAAAACGAAAGGATTTCACTTAGTAAAAGAAGCAGACAATCGCTTTTTCTTTCTCTCTCCTTGTCTCTCTTTCTCGCTCTCTCTTTCTTTCTCCACCTCTCCCTATCTTTATATATATATATATATATATATATATAATATATATATATATATAAATAATGTACCTATCTCGTTCTCATCCTTTCTCTCTTCTCACTCTCTCTTTGTATCTCTCCTTCTCTTTGTCTCTCTCTCTCTCTCACGCAATTGTTTTTGTTAAATAATATTAATAAAAACAGGATTTCACTTAGTAAAAAACGCAGTCAGTTACTCTCTTTCTCTAATTTTTTAAATCCATCTCTCTTTCTCTCTCTCTCTCACTCCCTCTCTCTTTTTTCTCGCTCTTCCTTTCTCCCTTTCACTCTCAAACACACACAATACAGTAAACGAAACTGACAATTTTTCTTATTTTGAAAAGTAACTTTCCTTTCTTTAGTTAAGAGAAAATTGCACACAACCAACCCAATGGAAACATTAATGGACACGGGGCACATTCCTTTCAGCATATGTGCTATTATACCAGATGTGAGCAAAAATCATTACCTTTATGATATCCACATTTCTGTTAATTGTATCTTTAAAATGTGCAACAGTAGATGCATATTCATTATCGTATTGTGATAATGGAATCCTGAATTCCTCTTCTTCATTTGACCATGATGATGGAAAGTGAACTATAGAAATACAATTATATGAAATAAACATATGTAATCAATTACATTATATACATATTGATCTTATGTGGTAACTCAGAGTTTTCTAATAGATCGAATTTTAAAGTGTATGCATATCGTGTATATATATAGTTTCCGTTTCATCTTTTCTTATTTCTTTTTTCTTTTACTTCTTGGTACATGTGTACCGGAAATAAAACAGACAATAAACAACCCCCACATATGACCTCGACAGGTGGCCGGTTAGTTAAATATTAATGATATTAATTTTAGTTTGCCGTTTTCAAGAACTTTGTGCACACACCATAGAAGGCTTGAAGAAGGGAATGGTTCCCGAAAATTTCCTACGGACTATCCCAACACACAAGAAAATGAAAAAACAAAAACTGAAATTGGGATTTACTTTGGTTCTAAAATCGTCTAATAAACTCGGCATGAAATTGTAAGTTGCTCGTTTATTTGTTTATTCATTCATTAATATAAGTAGGTTGAGATGAATACAATTAGCACATTATTTATATCAGTCCTAAGAATTCAAACACAACAAAATATGGTGTACAATCCTTTCTAAAACGACATATAAGAAATTAAAGTTGAGCACTCTCGGGGATGTTAAAAATAGACTGTCAAAAAGCTCTAATGCAAAGTTCCGAATAAGTTCGTAGAACACTCTCGACTAGTCTTCTTTCTGTGCCCGCTTCTAGGTACATATAGATCTTAATTTCCCTTAATTACGTGACAGTTTCTGTTGGCCGAGTGGATATGGTGACTGCTTGCAGATTCTAGGATGACTCTGTGAACCAGGTTCGCGCCTCCCGACCATCTGAAATTATTACTTTCCTGCACTGATGAGAGCAATAAGCTTGAAACGCTAGCGTCTGTAGGTATTAATAATTTAATATTTATTTATAAATATTATATATATATATATATATATATATATATATATATATTACTTCCTTGCCAGGAAGTTAGACACGAGGGCAGGTGTGGTTTTGAGAAGCCAACACACTAGGATAAGCACATTCTGGTTTACAAAAACATGCCTGAGCAGCCCGGTTTGCATTCCTCAGTAGAGGCGCCTCGGGCGATTAGCAATAACTAACCCTTTCTCAGAGATAAGGTAAAGCCTGGGAGGGTGGACATCAGCCCGACAGTAACAAAGTCACTGTCGGACTGATTGTCAAGGAGGTATCCCTGCCTGGTACGAACACCTACTCAGTGTCAGACTGATTTGTATCATAATTCTCTGATGCAACATATATCTAAATGAATAAATGCAGAAGTTTGGTCCATTTCCTGCGCTAATGGTAAAGTCGAAACGACCGATTTCAAGTTAATTCAACTTTTTATTTATCTTCCTAGGAGGTTAGGCACAAGGCCAGTTCTATCCTACTCCCACAAGGTAAGATGTGACCCAAGGCCGGGTCGGAAAGTGGGACTTGAAAAGCCAGCGCCTGAGAAGATGAGCACTCTGGCCATTAAAAATTGCCTAGGCAGCTCCGTCGGCATTCTCCGGTAGGGGCGCCTCAGGCAGTAAACAATAAACTTACTCCTCCCCAAAGAGGGGAAGCAAAGCCTGGAAGGGTGGACCTCCTAGAACTGCACAGGACAGTACCTCAGATCGTCAGAATCAAGGCCCGAAGGCCAAGACAATACCGGTCTACAGAGTGAGCATCCGTCGGAACATATACTGCACTCTGATCTTAGCCAAAAGGCCACGGAGGATTTTGTGTTGAAGTTAATTCAACTTTACACCATAGACGCACCATCTATTTTATATACTGCTTATGTATATGAGATATAAGTCACAAGGTTTTCTAATTTGTATATTGGTTTTCAAAAAAGGCATTTTATTAATTAACTATTCTTTGATATTGTTCTTTAATTCAATGATTGCTTTGATTTTAATATAGCAAATAGTTCTGTTTCGCAATATTGTTTTATTAACTGGAGAAATAGTTAGCATTTGTGTTCTTCAGAGTGACCGACTTTATTTTACAACAAGTTGTGATCTATTTCTAAATTGAAATCGAAAAAGCCAATTGATTTCCTTCATTTTCTGTTTACATTAAAGGATATATAAATTTGTATCAAAATTACCAAAATGTTAATGTTTATCTATTTATATGAATAAATGAGAAAGATTTTGTTTTGTGCTTACAACAATGTCATGAATGAAATGTTTAATATTTTAAATTAATGTTTCAAGTATTTCAAGTAGCGAACTTTGTGAACTGATAGCAAGCGGGCAAACGCAACTAGTATATATATATAAATAAATATATAATATAAATATATAAATAAAATTACAGATCAGAGTTATATCATACTGTGATTTAATGTCAGTTTCGGAGCAAAGAAAAACTAACATATGTTTCTAGGAGAATTCAAAACCTACCTGAACAAATTCAAGTATGTAACACAACATTTCTGTTGTCAGAGTTTGTTGCCAAATGAAAACCCTGCACTATCAAGACGAAAATCCATGCAAAAATTGTTAAAATATTCAGGAAAAAACAACAAAAAAGCAATGTTGAAATGGGGGTGAAACATGCCAAAACGAGATTTTAAATCTCAGAAAACTTACATTCGAATGTTCAGAAATGCTCGTTTGCACATTGAAAGACCCACTGGATTGATTCTCAAAGACTTATTTTAAAAATTGCAATAGAGCTATAAATAAATAAAATGACAGATCAGAGTTATATCATACTGTGATTTAAGTTTAATTTTGTAGCAAAAGAAATCTTAATCTTCTGGAGAAAAATTCTGAGCATACTTAAACAAATCCAAGTTATATCACCTCTATATTGCCAGTGACGTTTTCTGATACTCATCTGATGGCTTTTTTGCATGGATTTTGTCTGGATATTGTGCGGTTTTCATTTGGCAATTATATCTGAGGACAGGGATGTTCATGTAGTAACTTGAATTTGTACAAGTATGCTCTAAATTTTTCTCCAGAAACATGTGTAAGATTTCTTTTGCTCCGAAATTATATCTCAGTATGATTTGGTTTGTCATTTTATTTATTTTATCTGAGGCCTGTCTAAAAAGTATCCGATTATTTTTTCCGTGCGTAATACAGACGATAGGGTGGCGCCACTCTACACAGTGAAGGAAGACACCTTCATACGCATGTGTGAATTTTGTCACTGTCTTTCTGCGCATTAGTCACTAATTGTCGGTCACTGAGTGAGGTGCTACACAACGTGTTCATCGGATTACCGATTCTCTCTCAAGATGACTGAACGTGTTGAGCAAAGGTACTGCATCAGATTTTGTCAAAAGCTTGGTGATTCTAAAAGCAAAACAATTTGTAAGATTCAGCAGGTGTTCGGAGAAGATGTGATGGGTGTAACACAAATTAAGGAGTGGTTCAACCGATTCAAAAATGGCTGCAAATCAGCTGAGAGTGACCAGCGTTCTGGCAGGCCCCAAACTGCTCAGAGTGCAGCTGTTGTTGAGAGGGTACAAAATGTTGTGAGGGAAGATCGTCGTTCAACCGTGCGGGAGATCGCCCAAGAGGTCGGAATTAGTAAAGATTCCACACATGCAATTTTACGTGATTATTTGAACATGCACAGAGCGGCTGCGGAATTTGTGTCCAAGTTGTTGTTGCAGGAACAATTGGACCTCCATTTTCAAGTTGCACCGGACCTTCTGGAAACCGGCAACACTGATCATGGATTTCTGAACACCGTGATAACTGGAAATGAGTCATGGGTGTACGGGTACGACCCAGAAACAAAAAGGCAATCGTCGCAATGGAAAAATCCCGAGTCTCCAAGGCCAAAAAAAGCGCGACTGGTGCGAAATCAAGGTGATGCTGACTGTCTTTTTTATATTTGTGGAATTGTGCATCATGAATACGCACCGGAAGGACAAACAGTGACAAAAGAGTACTATCAAGATGTTCTCCGGCATCTCCGTGATGCAGTTCGGCGCAAAAGACCAGATATTTGGACAGTGAAAAACTGGCAACTGCATCACGACAACGACCCCGCACATTCATCCCAATTGATCCAACATTTCTTGGCCAAACATGGAATTCAAGTCGTTCACCAACCTCCCTACTCTCCAGACATGGCTTCTTTCGACTTCTGGTTGTTTTGAAAATTGAATATGCCACTGAAAGGTTCCCGTTTTGAAACTAGAGAAGAGATAATGCGGAACGTGACGGGTGAGATGAACACCATTCCAAAAGAAGACTTCCAGAGGTGTTTCTGGCAGTGGATGGATCGGTGGGCTAAGTGTATGCAAACACAAGTGGCCTACTTTGAAGGGGATTAAGATCGCAACCCCATTAGGTATTTGAAATATTTTTCTGGCCTAAGGTCGGATACCTTTTAGACAGGTCTAGTATATATACTAGTAGAATACTCGTCCCAGGATGGGTATAAGCAATAAATATAGCATTAGTTTTAGATTTGAATGTTTCTTACTTTTTTTGGAGGGTATGGTTTAGTTTCGGTGACACCCCTTAAATATTATAGTTTTAAAAAAATAATGTACCCACATTACTCACCCTGTTGCCTTGAATACATATTCCATAATTTATAATGATAAGTTTAATAGTTTATGTTTTTACCAAGCACAAATATATTAGTAATACCCACTTAATATAATTCAAAATTTAACGTAGAGCAATTCTTTTCTCCATTAATTTTTTTTATCTAACTTATTTAAAAAGGGGCGAGTTTTGGTGGATGCATCTCCTAAGTGGTAAAGTTTACAAAAAACAATTATGTGCCCATGTTACTCACCGGGTTGAATTATAATTATCAAACTTTTTATGCATGGAGAGAAATGATATGGGAATGATATGATGGATGTGTAATGTGAGTCTTAAAGACAGACTTAGATCTGATGATCTCAGAGGAAAATTAAATCTGGAAAGTATAGGGAGATGTGTGCAGAACAGGAGACTTTGATGGTATGGTCACATTGAAAGAATGGATGAGAATGCTTATATTAGCAGATGTAGAACAGTTGAGTGAGTTGGCAGGGGAAAGCCAAGGAAAACATGGGAGGGAGTAATAAAGATTGACTTGAGAGAAAGAGGGATAAATAAAGACAGGTTAGAGATAGATTTGTTTGGAAGTCAGTTTCTAAAAACCGTCCAACACATGCCAGCATATAAAACCGAATCTGATGATGATGTTACCTGGGTAGGTAAGTCTTTGTTTTTCAACATCTGGATCGATATTCTTAGCATAATCTATCAGTTCCTGTCTTTTAGGATGTATAATGACATACGCCATGTCAACAGTGTCAGGATTGTATATAATGAATTCCAGAATGGTGCAGTAAATTGTCTTGAGAACTCTTGGAGGAAAGTTCATTCCTCCAGTGCCGATAGCTGGAAATGCAATCTTAGGTCGCCTTGGCTTAAAGTTTTCAACAGCTGTTTGAAGACAATTAGTAATAACCTCTCGAATTTCCTTGAAAATATATAAAATAATAAAATAAAAAATAAAATAAAAATAAAAATAAAATAATGAAATAATAAAATATATGAAATAATAAAATAATAAAAATATTAAAAATAAAAAAATAAAAAATAAATGAAAATAAACATGAAAAAAATAAAAATAAAATAATAAAATATAAAAAATAATAAAATATTAAAAATAAAAAATAAAATAAAAATAATAAAAATAAAATGATAAGATAATAAAATATATGAAATAATAAAATAAAAATAAAAAATAAGAAATAAAATAATAATAAAATAATAAAATATCTGAAATAATAAAAATATTAAAAATAAAAATAAAAAATAAAATAAAAGTAATAAAAATAAAATAATAAAAATAAAATAATAAAATATATGAAATAATAAAATGATAAAAATATTAAAAATAAAAAATAAAAAATCAAATAAAAATTATAAAAATAAAATAATAAAATAATACAATATATGAAATAATAAAAAAATAAACATGCATTATGAATAATAAGAAAAGAAATTTAGAAAAAATATGTGACGGCAATTAATAATGTAAGCATGCACTAGGTGACATGTTTAGTGGGTTGCATGTTTGCAATACATGTGAATAACAGGTTTTCTGCAAGTGAGAAATATTTAGCTAAAAGATAAGAAATCACCCAAGATATGGGTGGACCACTCAGAATTCAATATGTCCACTTGAACAAAGGGTACTCTTATAGCTGATGCACCATGTTTCTATGACAGGACCCCACACTCTTCTCTGACCCCGTGGGTATCTTGTCGGCCACTCATGCACAGGTGTTTGATATCCTGGTTGTGGTGCCAAGTATAACAGATAACCCACTCTGATCCTGGCTTTACGGCATCAAATGTAACCATGTGTAGTGGTTCTCTACATAGAGATCTTGCCAGACCGTGAACACGCTTTTGGCCGATGATCGTCGTAGTGGCAATAAAAAAAAGATATGTCGAATTTCCTCCCAGTTGGGATGATGTAGATGATGATGATGGCTCGTGGATTCTCGTCTCTGTGAAGGCAAGGTTATTCAAACAGAACAAATCAATAATGCAAACAACTCAGCGATATCTTTTGGCATGAAATAATTATTAACAACGATAAAGAATTGTTTTGAAACGTTGAATTAAAGTCTATTGTATGGTAAATATCTTTTGGCTAAGGTATCTTGTTGTCTCTCTGTGTGTGGTTTCATTTACGACGATTATTTTCACAAGTTGGACTAATTAAGACATTAATCTATGTTAGGAAAAACGATGGCTGAGTCTGTTTTTGTCCGGCTGATATGGGATTTCTCTTTTAAAAAGCAATTACTCTCTTTTTCTCTCCCATCCCTTTCCCTGTCTATCTTCCTCTCTCGGAGTTGGTTGGTGTGCGCGATACGGACAATTTGAATTCCTCTTTTAGACTTTATCTCTATAAAAAAAACAATTATTCTTTTTCTCGCTGGGGGAGGAGGTCTCTGCCCTAATTAATGGTGACAGCTTTTAGATGGCTATCTTCGACCCTTCAGCTTGCCCACCCGGCTAGTATCTGACCGTACGTTTTTCGTTGGTGATAAAAGATTTTGCCCAACTTTTGTCCAGCTGTTCAAACTCATCGTCGTGCAAGACTTAAATGCTATTGACAATTTTACATGACTTTTCTTAGAAAACCCAGACAATGTGACGCCATTTTCTCTTCTTGTTTAGATGGTCGACTCGTGTTGAGTATACATACTAGCCTTATATCTCTACTTTGTTTCTACGTAGGGTCTAGCATCATCACCAAGATGCATACTAGTGCGCCTCCAGGGTGCACAATACCCGTCGGCCTCGATCGTTGTGTCATATTTCCATGACTTTGCGTTGTCAACGTTCGAGCAGGTCTCGGAATCGCCCGAGAGTCGACGAAACTATTAACCAAGCAGCCGATAACTTTTTGAAGAAATTAATCGTGTTCCATAAAAAAATGAACTTCTATAATCTCTGTAAGCTCGTTGAACCTCTCGAAGGACTAATTGAGTTTTTTGAAAAAAAATGTAAAAGAAAAAAATATTTGCTTAACAAATCAAACTTTCCGGTGCACAGACAAAAAAAAAATTTTAATTAAAAACATTTGATTAACAATGGTTCCTTTCACAAAAACAAACAAAAATAAACATCTAATTAATAACAGTTGTTTAGCTATGGTTTGTTTGGTCTTTATTTTTATATATGTATTTTAGTTTGGTTTTCTTCGTTGTAATTTATCGGCTGTCAGTTTTCAATTTAGCGTTTGGCAGTTTTCGCCTCGTCAACTCTCGGGCGCTTCCGTAACCTGTCTGAACGTTGACGACGCAAAGTCATGGAAACATGGTGCGTCATCTATAAGAGTACCGAAAAAAGATACGAGGTTCCCGACTGTGGTTGTGACCCACTTGAGTTTTGCCAAAAATAATGACTGGCTAGATACAGGACTTCCTAGACAGTAGTTTTTTTTATATCCATAGATTGGTAGCTGATTATCTCAAGTGGTATTTTCTGGTGTGGTCTTAGGAATATCTACATATATTCTAGCAGATGGGCAGGCAGTTTGATTTTCTGGGATCGTACAGTTAATTGGTTTAGTTGCTGCTTTGATTTGGTCGGGCTAAGAATTCTCATTTGGATGTCTGTTGTTCAGTAGAAGAAAACGAGTATCATTGTAACCCCCAAAGAAAATAATCCTTTGTTACTTGTTTTAAACTGAAGTTGTGATTTTATTTGGAGGGAGAATGTTTCTGTCACAGCACTGACTGAGACCACATTGACACTGCGAACGGTGTCGGAATCAAGCAACGAATTGGAACAGCAAAACAAGTGGATGATCACGGCCTGTGCAGCGAACAGACACACACAGACACTTTCATCATAAAACGTCAGTAGATTTTGTTAAAGATTAGCGGGACATTAAAATTTCGCTTTCGATGAGAACAGACGTTTTGTCTCCGAAAGATTCTAAGTTTGTATGTTCACATCACGTCGGAGTCAGCATTATTTAGAAGCTAAGGTATTATCAAATAGAATGGCAAAACCATCCAAACTGAAATATAAAAAAAATTTATTGACAACATATTTAAAATATAGCCCCAAATAAAATGTTCAGTGTTGGTAGGCCTTAGACACACCACATATTTCAAATTTCCACTTTTATGTTTTTCTTCAAATCAGTCATCAGTCATCTTGAGAAAGTCTTTGACCAATAAAGACAAACGTCGATGAACATATAAACAATTTTCGGTTTTCCCCTTTAGCTGTATCTTAAGGAGACAAAAGTACATCACCTCAATCATATAAATATTAAAATAATTGGAGCATTCCAAATCTCTAAGATACTATTGAATACTTCAGGTGTAATTTAGCTCAATGATCAGGACTTGAAGTCACACAGAGCTCATATATTATAACTTAGTAGAATACAAAATCAATATTATGCAATCATGCTAAAAAAAAATGGTTCTTGTTGCTTAAAAGTACGAAAAAAAAATTTTTTTGTCTTTTCCTGAGAGAGAGTTAATTAAGGGGCAGTAACTGTGAATTGTAATTTTGAGCCAGATTTTGTTTTTAATATCTAACAATTTTGATTTTATTCAGTAATTACATTCAGTACAAAAAACTATTGAATTCAAATTTAAACAAAACAAATTCTTAAATTTTCCAATGCTGTATTCTTCAATATTAATTTATTAATACTTAATTTACAGTTAATTGTTTTCGATGTTTCCCTGCTGAATTTTATTCAGTAATTTCATTCATTACAAAAAACTATTCAATTTTCCATGCTGAATTTTATTCAATAATTTCATTCAGTACAAAAAACTATTAAATTTTCCTTGCTGAATTTCGTTCAGTGATTTCATTCACTACAAAATTCAAATTTAAACAAAATAAATTTTTAAATTTTCCATTACTGTATTCTTTTACGGTCATTTATTAATAATTAATTTCCAGTTAATTGTTTTTGATGTAATAACAACAGTTGAATAGAGTTACTGCCCCATAATTAACTCTCTCTCAGGAAAAGACAAAAAAATGTTTTTTTCATACTTTTAAGCAACAAGAACCAAAAATATTGACATCAACAAATATTTATGTGTACATATGTTTCAGAAATTTTTTAATAAATCCTCTTCAGCACAAAAGAAACCACCGTATCACTCTGTTACAGGTCAATGGAATTGTTTAATGGTTACAAACTGCAATCCGGTAATGAATTTAAAGCAACTTCTCAATATCACTCTTCACTGTTAACTCTGATGTCCCTAACCGAACTGCTGTCTTCCCAATATGCTCCTTCTTAAAGCAGTCTCTCTCCTCGTATGCATAAGAATGCCACCTATAAAAAAATCTACCATGAACACAAGTTTTCTTTTTCTATGAATTTCGACTGCCCTCTATGTGAAACGGTCCACACACTTCAAAGCAGGTAACTCTTCATTTTTTATTCCATTTTTACCGTAGGAAACATTTCTTTGTTTCTTAAATCACACAAACACATAAAAACAAAATACTCATCAAAATCCAGAAACAATATTTTCTTATCTTATATTTTTTCCCCTTTTTTATGGTGTGCTATAATAATTGAATTTCATAATTAAATGTATATATTTTTTAAAACAAAAAGGTGGATTCGCTCTTCAAAGTACGTAGATAGTTCCAGTTCATAAGTTCTATCAAATATTATATTTCAATAAATGATGCTTAATTTTTTAAAAAGATTAGTAATCTGAACAGTAAGTAATTTTCAACTTTAAAGTACCTGTGGTGCAGGAATTACAAAGAAAACACATTTTTATATTGCAAAAGAACTTCGCATCATCCGATGATTTTCCAAAATATCGAGAACAATAATAGTGGAACTCTTTTAAAATCAAGGGGTATAAATCCTCAATCACACACCAAGATAATGGGGAATAAACCTAATTCAATTTACATAGAAATCGCTTTTAACAATATAAGGGGGAATAACTTTAATTAACTTATAATTTAATTCTCCAGAAACCAAAATCCCCCCCTCCTAAAAAACCTTTAAACCTAAAATCAAACACGCTTAGCAACTTAATATATAATATATTCCATGAGAAATGCCAGTATACTGAAATCATATGCCCTTAATAGGGTTAAGATGAAAATTCATATACACTAAATGTACAAAAGCAAGAAAATTCCCAAATTTTTACACTTTTATTGTCATTAAGGGTATGACTACATATCAACCAAACCATTTCATTATCACATCACTACAGTATAAATCTCTATGCATGAGTGGATGAAGTGTGTGAGGTGCGCTGAAGAAAAATTCCTACAAGTAAAATACATAGCCCTGTTGTGCTCGCATACCCTAATTTATTTATTTAGTATGAGTTTTTATTTGTATAAACATTTTTGCTACACATTTGCAGACATATTTCAGCTCCAGCTGGAAATCAGCTGAGCTTCCTCAGGCCAAGTTCTTAGTGTGAAGGCAGAAGATGAGAATGAAAATAATTCAAAGAGATTTTAAGCAGCATGGTCACATAACAGGTTTAATTAAAAAAAATTAAATATAACAGTTTAATTTTGTATTTAAAAACGTTTTAAAACTTTTATATATTCTTGATATTTCGACTAACATTTTATGTTTTGAGTTCATGTGGAGCACACTAAATGAGTTAATTTCTCTCTCTCTCTCTCTCTCTATATATATATATATATATATATATATATATATATACATACACATTTTTACTAGTCTGCACATATGTCTATTTAAAGTGTGAAGTCGCTAATATGTAGTAAGGAAAATAAAAGTTGATAGATTATATTAATTAAAATGATTTTAAAAAAACTCAAGATAACTTAATTTAATATATTAATGAGAACAGGCCCACTTAATGTCAATTATTCTTTCTAAAAACATAACATCAACAAATCAGGTGACCAGCTATAACCGGGAGTACCAACTCCACAATAAATAAAGAAAGTAAACCTAGATTAAAATAATACATAAATAATAAAAACATGTATATAAACATGTAATTTCAAGGGATTAATTTATACTCAATTTTACCCGGACCCATAAAAATCAAGGACCCTTTTACAATATTTTTGGTCGGTAATTTATACTAGAATGATAGGTTTTCTGTGGCCTACTATTCGATGGTTACCCGAAGAGCGATTGGGATGCGTATCCACTGCGTGTAGTAGTTAGCAGTTGCATCTGATTCCGGAAAACTAAGGTATAGCATGTCCAATCAATCAACAAATATATAATACTGAAATAAACGCACTCCCACACACATAATGTATATATATACATGGTCTGTCATACATAACTATTGGTCTGATAAGTACCTATATATTTTCTTATATTTCTTCCATGTTACATTTATTATGTCGAAATAAAATTGTATAGTTACTTATGGTGGACCCTGTATATATGTAAAGAACAGAAAAATAAGGATATAATGAATACCTTTAAAATTAGAACCTATCATGAAAGTATTGATGTTCGGTATACGAGAGAGAGCAATTATATAGACAAACGTCTATATATATGTATATATATATATATATATATATATATATATATATATACATTTGTATACAATTCAGCTCCGGCCCAGGAAGTATTTTTAAAATGGCCCGATTTCTCATATTAATTTCGATTAAGTACGCTCCACCTACGATTTGAACTAAACATCTCACTATTGGAGTTACTTCATTTTTGAACGCTTTTCCATGCTGCCTTCACGAAAAACTTTTCTTTTCTTCTCCATCTAAATCTCCTTTCATTGGACACCTTATCAACGGACAATTACCAACTGGACAAACCTCATATCTTTTTTTACACAAACTTTTTTTTCACTCTCCATTTCTTAATATTTTTTCAAATGTTGAATTTTGGCTTTTCCACTGCCAACTTATCTATATAATTCCTCTGATGATAAGATTTCGATCTTTGAAAAGCCTTGACTTAAGGAAAGAATAATAAACATAATTTTATTACAGAATATACCTTGCATTGAACAATTGAAGTTTGAAATAAATTTGGACATTCGTACATGTTTATCACTCTTCTTTCATCTATCTTTATAATTGCTCTATCTCGTATATTGAGCTTAAACCATTTCAGTATAGGTTCTATCTACTAAAAGTTTACTTTTAGTTTCATATTTGATTATATATATATATATATATATATATATATATATACACACACACACACATATATACCCTTGCACAAATACACCCACAAATAAAAACCCACTCACGCTCATGCAAACATTCATACAGCAAGTGTACCTAAATGGTATGTAACCGTATGTTAGACAAACAACAATTACTCTGCACAAATAGACATTTCTAATTCAAATTCTGTGTTCCAAATTTACAAAACATTCCAGATATTTTCTAGCAAGTATATTTTATTATGTCTGCAGTTAAGAGAAATGTCTAATCTTTTATTAAGCAACTTTCTTCTTTCACTAAACCTAATAACTTCTAATTTCTTATTCAGACACAAATAGCATGGTGTATTTAAAGATTTACATGTCTTAGCTTTCACAAACAAGATAAAACATGTAAATCTTTAAATAAACCATTGACGACACAACATTAGTTTCAAAATGCACTTGCCCTGCTGCACATTGGAACTTATACACACACACCATAAACATGTATTATTTGGACTACTATTCTCAACTTGGATGTTATTCTCACAATGTTTCGAGCAGTGTTACTTGCAGCCTTTTCCATGTTGCATCTTGTCGAACTCAGGAATCTATACACCATTTTGAATGGAACTGTTTATTTAATTCACAGACCTATCTTGCTCGCATTCCATTAGCCATGATCAGTTAGAAGTCTTAAGTAATTCATAATTGTATTCTTCATAGCGCCCATACTGAGAATTGAACCATCAATATCCAGTAGACTGTCATTTAGAACTGATTATTCCTTAGCACGTATATATATTGCACCACAGATCCTTGTGGAAAAACGTAGGAGGTTAAATTGACTGAAACGTTCTGAGAATAACATCCATGAGAAAAGTAGTCTGAATAATACAAATTATCAATCCGCATTTACAAAATTCTGAAAAATTATGAACATGTGGTTTCGTTCCTTGTGTACCCTTTTACTTGATTCCTCTTTTACTTGATTCCTCTTTTACCCCATTCCTCTTTTACCTCATTCCTCTTTTACCTCATTCCTCTTTTGCCCCATTCCTATTTTACCCCATTCCTATTTTACAGCATTCCTCTTTTACAGCATTCCTCTGTTACTCCATTCCTCTGTTACTCCATTCCTCTGTTACTCCATTCCTTTTTTACAGCATTCCTCTTTTACAGCATTCCTCTGTTACTCCATTCCTCTGTTACTCCATTCCTTTTTTACCTCATTCCTCTTTTACGCCATTCCTCTTTTATAGCATTCCTCTTTTTACCCCATTCCTCTTTTACAGCATTCCTCTTTTATAGCATTCCTCTTTTTACAGCATTCCTCTTTTACAGCATTCCTCTGTTACTCCATTCCTCTTTTACGCCATTCCTCTTTTACCCCATTCCTCTTTTACGCCATTCCTCTTTTAACCCATTCCTCTTTTACGCCATTCCTCTTTTACCCCATTCCTCTTTTACGCCATTCCTCTTTTACCTCATTCCTCTTTTACGCCATTCCTCTTTTACCCCATTCCTCTTTTACGCCATTCCTCTTTTACGCCATTCCTCTTTTACGCCATTCCTCTTTTACGCCATTACTCTTTTACCCATTCCTCTTTTGTCCCATTCCTCTTTTAGCCTATTCCTCTTTTACCCCATTCCTCTTTTACCCCATTCCTCTTTTACCTCATTCCTCTTTTACCCCATTCCTCTTTTACAGCATTCCTCTTTTACAGCATTCCTCTTTTACCTCATTCCTCTTTTACCTCATTCATCTTTTACCCCATTTCTTTTTTTACCCCATTCCTCTTTTACAGCATTCCTCTTTTACCTCATTCCTCTTTTACCTCATTCCTCTTTTACCTCATTCCTATTTTACCCCATTCCTTTTTTACCCTATTCCTCTTTTATCTCATTCCTCTTTTACCCCATTCCTCTTTTACCTCATTCCTCTTTTACCCCATTCCTCTTTTACCTCATTCCTCTTTTACCCCATTCCTCTTTTACAGCATTCCTCTTTTATAGCATTCCTCTTTTACCTCATTCCTCTTTTACAGCATTCATCTTTTACCCCATTTCTTTTTTACCCCATTCCTCTTTTACAGCATTCCTCTTTTACAGCATTCCTCTTTTACCTCATTCCTATTTTACCCCATTCCTTTTTTACCCATTTCCTCTTTTATCTCATTCCTCTTTTACCTCATTCCTCTTTTACCCCATTCCTCTTTTAGAGCATTCCTCTTTTTACAGCATTCCTCTTTTACCTCATTCCTCTTTTACAGCATTCATCTTTTACCCCATTTCTTTTTTACCCCATTCCTCTTTTACAGCATTCCTCTTTTACAGCATTCCTCTTTTACCTCATTCCTATTTTACCCCATTCCTTTTTTACCCATTTCCTCTTTTATCTCATTCCTCTTTTACCTCATTCCTCTTTTACCCCATTCCTTTTTTAGAGCATTCCTCTTTTTACAGCATTCCTCTTTTACCTCATTCCTCTTTTACAGCATTCATCTTTTACCCCATTTCTTTTTTACCCCATTCTTCTTTTACAGCATTCCTCTTTTACAGCATTCCTCTTTTACCTCATTCCTATTTTACCCCATTCCTTTTTTACCCATTTCCTCTTTTATCTCATTCCTCTTTTACCTCATTCCTCTTTTATCTCATTCCTCTTTTACAGCATTCCTCTTTTACAGCATTCCTCTTTTATAGCATTCCTCTTTTACCTCATTCCTCTTTTACCCTATTCCTCTTTTACAGCATTCCTTTTTTACCCCATTTCTTTTTTACCCCATTCCTCTTTTACAGTATTCCTCTTTTACCTCATTCCTCTTTTACAGCATTCCTCTTTTACCCCATTCCTCTTTTACTTCATTCCTATTTTACCCCATTCCTTTTTTACCTCATTCCTCTTTTACCTCATTCCTCTTTTACCCCATTCCTCTTTTAGAGCATTCCTCTTTTTACAGCATTCCTCTTTTACCTCATTCCTCTTTTACAGCATTACCCTTTTGTCTTTTGCCCTATTCCTCTTTTATCACTCCTCTTTGTGTGCATTAGCATTAGCGGACCTACGGAAGATGGAGCCAAAATACACACTAGTATGAATTAGAAGTGGGCCTACAAGGGTCGACGATCAGAGCATCGCACTAGTGTGAATTAACAGGTAAAGGCAGAGATATCTTCATTAAAACCAAAACCTGATAGAGACCGACAACAGCATTTGGCTGTCGCTATTCTCAGCTTAAATTGTCATTGTTTTATCAAGATAAACGGCTAACAGGGAACAGATGTTGGTCGAGAGGAAATAGATTTAATAGATGAACACAAATATTGTGGAGTCAGGCATCACTGTGTCTGGCCGATGGGGAAAGAATATCAA
Organism: Sepiola atlantica; assembly: GCA_963556195.1. NCBI lineage: Eukaryota > Metazoa > Mollusca > Cephalopoda > Sepiida > Sepiolidae > Sepiola > Sepiola atlantica. The sequence continues at coordinate 82,111,228 of OY744539.1, read as the reverse complement.
ATTTCCTCTCCAGGTTTGGCTAGATGAAAGACAGGTGTGATTTGGACCGATAAAGGTCCTCCAAGCACTTGCCAACAGGTTGGTTTCGGTGGACGTAAGTTAGGAGAACTTACGGCCATTGGTGGAATTACATTTTCTTAATTATCTGTGAACGAGTGAGTTAGTCAGACTCTTTTACCTTTTTACTCATTTATCTTTTATTTAATTCACATTTTACCCTTATTCTTCGTTTACTCTTTTATCCAATACCGTGCTTATTATTTTACCTCATTCCTCTTGTACCTTTTTACCGCATTCCTCTTGTACCTTTTTACCGCATTCCTCTTGTACCCTTTTACAGCATTCCTTGTTTACCCAAATTCCTTGTTTAGTTTTACCCATTCCTCTTTTACCAATTTACCTCATTCTGTTACTTTTTTATCCCAATCCTTGTTTACCCTCTCACTCCATTCCTTTTTTACCCTTTTATGCCATTCCTTGTTTAACCTGTTTATCCCATTCTTCATGAATACTTTTACTCTATTCTCCTTACTTCCAATCATCATTTATTCTTTTACACATTCCTCTTTAACCATTGTACCCCATTCCTCTTTTACCCCATTCCTCATTTATTCTTTTTCCCATTTCTGTTTTACCCTTTCATCCCATTCCTCATTTAATCTTTTACCCAATTCCTTGTTAACCCTTTTACCCCATTCCTCGTTTATTCTTTTACACATTACTCTTTTACCATTTTACCCCATTCCTCTTTTACCCCATTCATCGTTTATTCTTTTACACACTTTTACCCCATTCTCCTTACTTCCAACCATAAAAAACAAACACAAATTGTTACTCACATGATGTGAAATTCTTTGTCTGATATTTTGTAAGCTGCAATGATAGACATAGCCATACGAAAGTTTGTGGCCTTTACTGACAGCAATTTTGCCAGGTTCGATTCCATTCGGATATTTCTCTGTGAGTTCCTTTTGTATCTCCGAACCGGCCAATTTAAGTACTGTTGCGGATATTTCTCCACCTTTGCTGATGTTGAGTGATCTGTCAGTCGAATTAACAAGAATATCGACCTACAAAACAGAAAATAAAACTGATTTATTTACACTTGTATTTAGTAGTAAAGTCAATTTTTATTTCATCAGAAATTTTTACCAGACTTGTATGTTGTAGTAAAATAAAATATGATTTTTATTTTGCCACACATTTTTATTGGACATATATTTTTCCAGACTTATATTTTCATCAGAAATTTTTAACAGACTCGTACGTTGTAGTAAAATAAAATATGATTTTTTTTTGCCACATATATTTTTTCAAGACTTATATTTTTATCAGAAATTTTTACCAGACTTGTATGTTAAATAAATTATTCTTTCATTAAACATTTTATACTTTACATTTTCATAACACATTTTGATCAAAGTCATATTTTACATGATTTTTTTGCAATAATCAACGTGTAGTATCTGTTCTGTTCGCTATCAGTAGGCTATCCTCCCAAGCATTACCTCTTCCTTTGGGCAGGGTGGGGGGTGTTAATAGCCGATTGCTTGAAGCGCATTCATCAGGGAATGCCAATGGGGTGGATCATGGTTAATTTTTCAACATCTTTTGGGAAGAGTTAAATCCCCACAATAAACTGACCTTGTGTCGAACTTTGCTGCTGTAAGAGGCAATTAAAGAAGCTTATATTTTGTAGCATAATAAAAGTCACTTTTCTCTTGTGAACTTGTGGATGTGCATTTACTGCACTGGCCGTGATCGTCCAGTCATGGCTCATGTCCGAATTTGGTGCTATTTGATTGGGCATAGTGTCAATTATGTGATGTAAAAAAGGGTTTTTTTCTTTCCAAATAAAATCACAACTCTAAGTTTACAATATTTTCTTTCATTTTTATTACATTTTAAAGTTTGATTTTATTGAATTTAATGTAGCAAGAAATAATGAATTTTCTTTAATTTGAGTTTATTTTGAACTTGCTGGAATTAGAGTAAAAACATTTAAAGTAAAATTTTAAATAATAGACATTTCATTCATAAGTTTCTTGTAAATACAAGACAAGAACTTTCGCATTTATTCATATAAAGAGATAAACATTTACATTTTGGTAATCATGATAAAAATTTATTTATTAAATAAGACCGTAAACAAATGAAAAGAAAGAAGAAATTGATTTGCCTCTGTACCAAAAATAAAACAGAACTTCCACAAACAAAGTTTCTTTCCGAGAAAATCCTATTTGTGGAACAAGATACCACGAGTCTGCTTCCCAACCGACTACAACATGGTCGTCTTCAAGTCTAATGCAAACAAATACTTGTTGAGCCGTCTTCTTTGATAATCAAGTCCTCTTAAGTAATCTTCTGCCCATTCCATCTTCAAGTCCAATGTTAACAAATACTTGTCAAAAACCGTCCTGTAAGTAATAACTTCATACCAGTGATCAATATTGGTACTCATAGTTTTCCTCATCTTTCAGCTGACAATCATTCCAGTCTCGATGTATCATAAAAAGAAGCGACGTAGTTAACGTGCCGCTATTCCGAATTCACAACAGAAAGCTACAATCAATAGACTGTCTTTCCGGTAATCATTTTTACCAAGTCAAAATCTTTTTCATGAAAACTTATAATTAAAACTTGCTGGAATATTTTTTTAAATGAAAATCAAATATGAAGTAAGAATGGATGTTTCTTACTATATGCGATCCGACGGCACTATGATCGGTAGAAAAACTCATATAGTTGATTACTTTGTGGTGGAATTGATGATCTTGAGCCAGATTCGTGCGGTGGAGGTGGCCCGAACTTAGTTCATCCCCGCAGTAAGCCTTTGCCTGGCTTGCAGATGGAAAGGAAAATAAGTTTTGGCTTACTAGTTTTCTAGTGAGGATTGAACTCACAACCTCAAACTAACAAATCTACTGGTTGCTGCACAATAATAATAGATTTCATTATGACAAATAGTCGCCAGCGGATTATGTTTTTTCTGATTGGTTAAGCGGAATTAACTGAGGGAAAATCTGCTGATGAAAAGAAAAGAAAAAGAGAAGAAAGGGAACAAGAAAAAACGTGAGTGTCAAGTGAGATTCTGCAGTGAGCCGAATTGTTTTCGTTCATTGGAGCTCGAAGTTACACAGAGGGTTTTTGTGCTCCTACAGGAATTGAACCGAACTGAGTTTTTTTTTTGTTTGTTAAACGTTTGAAGTCTAGTCATAGACTTCTGAATTCGTTACTAATTATATACTTGTTTTTCTAAAAGAAATTATTTAAAATAAAAATACAAAACTTTTCCTTTCCAGAAAGTTTTTTTTATTAAATTATGATCGTTTGGTGCAGGAGAGACAGTCTATTGGTTGCGGCTTGCTGTTGTGAATTCGGAATAGCGGCATGCTGACTACAGGTCGCTTCTTCTTCTGATATGCCCCAATCTCCTCGAGTGGCTCTTGGCCTTGATAGGTGTAACTCAACAGTAAAAAAACCCAAAAAAAAACAAAAAAAAACCCAAAAAAAAAAAAAAAAAAAAAAAAAAACATACGTTTCCATTATTATAGCATTTAAAACAGAAACTATCAAATCGCATTGAAGCTTTCTCAAGGGGTTAAATTTTGATTTGAGTATTGATTTACTCCTCTCCAGGAGTTAGGCACAAGGCCAGTTTTTATCTTACTCCCACAAGTAAGATATGACCCAAGGTCGGGTCAGGAAAGTGGGGTTTAAAAATTGCCGTCGGCATTCCCCGGTAGGGGCGCCTTAGGCAGTAAGCAATAAACTTACTCCTCTCCAAAAAAGGGAGCCGAAGCCTGGGAGGGTGGACCTCCTAGAACTGCACAGGACAGACCCATAGACCGGCGTAAATCAAGCCCCGAAGGCCAAGACAATACCAGTCTATGGGGTGCAGTATCCATCAGAACAGATACTACACTTTGATCTTAGCCAAAAAGCCAAGAACAAAAAATTTTTTGATTTGAGTATTCAGCTAAAAACATCTGGAATCTGTAATAATGTTTACATAATATATCTATGCATATATATATAATATATATATATATATATATATATATATATATATATATATATATATATTGTGTGTGAATTCAGAAAAAACTGTATACTAGAATATATTTATTTACTTACATCTTTAAGGTTTTGTAAAAGACATACAACTCTGCGCACACGACCATCTAGTAGAAAAAAAAGAAAAAAATAGAAACAAAATTTTAAAAAAAGAAAAAAAAGTTATTTGTGGCTCAACTAATATATAAATTAAATATATAAAGTAAAGTCAGTCTCTTTATCGTTTCTTCGTCATCGATAGCTTTCTTCTTAAAACATCAATATTTGATTCTGGTTCTGGTAAATAGCCGTTCATTTGTGAATAACACTAAGGGAGGTAATTCAGTAGATATTCAAGTAAATATCTAATCACTAATATAGTAATACCTGTTGTTTCTCCTTTTTCAATATCATCTATATGTATAAATAGCTATTTCTTTTGTTTATAATATATTATTTTTATATTCTGCATACACGGGTACCACCGGGTAAACCTGCCAGTTTAAAGTAAAACGTTTTTTAAGAGTTAACATTTCAGAAAAGGTGTAAACGTGTAGAATATAAACTCCTCGGCCTAACTTTCCCAGGCAACATGAATTGGAATAAGTACATAGAAGATACTGCCAAATCTGCTGCAAAGAAGGTGGGCTCCTTCTTGGACAGGATACAAAAAAGAGTCTCTAGCCTAATAGGTCCTACACTGTTTACTAAGCTCCAACCCCTGTCTCATCGACACAATGTTGCATCATTTTACAAGTACTTCAATGGAATGTATAGACTTGTATGTCTTCAATGTAAATACTTCCGACCAAGGTGACTAGCAGCAAAATCACACCCCTTCACTGCAGAAATGCCGAAAAACCTTCTACTCTAATAGCTTATTTTCTCGGAAGGCTTGCCATTGGAATTCCTTTCCTGCTCCCCCGACTGCAGAAATTTAAATGTAATGTAATGTGAACAAACATATTGCTGCCCAATTCCCCACTTAGGATTCCTCCATTAAATCTGACCGCTAATCACAGAGCCCCTTTACGTTTCAATGGCAATCTGCCTTGTTTAAAGTGAATAAAACATTTTTTTAAAATAAATAAATGAAAAATACATCCACTTTTTATGTTTAATTTTAATTCTAAATTTCACGTATTTTACACAAGGAAATACGTTAGTAGAGTGACCTTGAATAAAATATGATTGAAACAGAAACAATTAATTTTATCAAAAAATGACATATACTACCTTGATCCCAAAAATCAACTTCACTGGTGTTAGTTGAAGATGAACTCTGAAAAAGCAATAAGAAAATGAATTAGTCGACATGCAATCCTTAACAACATGGAGAGTAACAAAACTGAACCATGTTTTGGTATTTTTTAGATTAGGATTAATAACTTGGATTATTTGGGCTACTATTCTCATCTTGGATGTTATTCTTACAACGTTTCAACCAATCTAACCTCTGACCTACTTCAGATGCATCTTTTCAAACTCAGAAATCTTCATATCAAACTCTGAAATATAAAGTTTAGTCCGAAATTCTGTATAGATGTGCTAGAACGAATAAAAGAAATCTATAACTCTTATACTATAAATGTGTATACGTGTGTGTGTATATATATATATATATATATATATATATATATATATATATATACAGGGCTTTACGCGCTCCCCATTTTCAAAAAGGAGCCGCTCCTGCTCCAACTCCTATAAAAAAAGGAGCGGCTCTTTTTTAGCGCTCCATAATAAAAATGTACCTTCTTTCATAAACGTTCTATTCTGCCAATGAGTGGTCGAAGGATAGGGGTGGGCGTCAAAGGATCTCGTCAATATGGGTTGGGGATGTCACTTTAAGTGTAAGACAGTAAGATAATATTTGACAAAATCTCGCTAATATTTTGAGAGTTATAGGAGAACATGTCGGACGAAGTATAGGATTATACGTAAATTTTCGTTTCCTGAGGTATAAAATAGAAACAGAAAAATCCCTGAAGTATTTTAAAACAATTTTAATATTCATTACATTAACAACCTATTTTTTCAGGAAAGGAAAATTTGACCCGATATATTTAGATTTGTTTTAAGTAAATAAAGTTTTACTTTTCAACATTATTAGTGATTATTTTCTTTTTAAAGAAAACATTTCTCTGGGAGAGGAGAGACAGCCAGGGCAACATTAATCGTCGTACTGTTGTTTAATATTTGTTTGTTTTACGAACGTAACTATATTGTATAATGTATATTATTATTTACAACAGAAAAACGCGCAAGTACTTTCAAACAAATCGATTTATCCATTTTCTTTTCAATAGTACAATTTGGAGCGAAAAAAAACCCAATGAAGTTTATTTTTTAAAGATTGAATAAAAAAAATATTTCTCATAAGTTGGCCAAAAAATATCAATAAATTGTCAATAAACAATTCAGAGATCCATTTAATGTCTTATAATTTCATACAAAATATCTGGCCTAGACCTTGGGATTTGAAAAAATATCGGGTCAAATTTTCCTCCACCAAAAAATTAACTGGAGTAAGTTTACCTAGGTCGGGCGAAAACATTTATTAAAATTAAAAATTTGAATAAAAAAGGTGAAAACGTCTATATTTGAAATCTCTAACAAAAACAAACTGTTTACAATTTTAATATTCGATAATAGATAAAGAAAGATATCTATGCTACTTTCGGTTCTAAAAAAGACAACAAATTAGCCAGAAAGTCTAATTAATTGCTTTTTTAAATTAAAATGTAAGATATTTTCTTTAATTTAATTAAGTTTAAACATCGGTTTAATTGTAGAATAGGGACCGCTCTTTTGTTTCGCTCATTTCGCTTGGTATTCGCCTAAATTTTGGATAAAACTCATTGTTGGTCTTAATTATATTTTTGGTCCTGAAATGAAATTCTCATTTACTTTTTAAAGTGTTGAGAATCTAACTTTAATTCCAGGTTTTAATCGCTGGCGGCCATGTTGGTTTTTATTGGTTTTTCTTTGGACTAAAGATATTTTTTCCTTGGACTGAATATATTTTTCCTTGGACTAAAGATATTTTTACTGTTTAACATTTTATTATACATAAAAAACAAACTTTGAACATTCTATTTACAAAAGCAAGTTTTAACGGAATTTAACGAATTTAAAAGCAAACATGAAAAGGTTAAAATATACTAGTCGTGAATTTAAGAATAACAAAATGTCACCGAAAAAATGTGGCATAAAAGTTCAATTTGATATATGCTAAAAAATAAATTAAAATTTTTTGTCACCCCAAAAATCGATTTTATCGAACATTTGGGTGAATACCGAGCGAAATGTGTGAGAAAATCTAACGGCCCCTATAGTATAATTGAACCTAAAATTATTTATTTAAAAACACGAATTAAAAGAAAAATTGGCTTATTTATTCAATCACCAATATACATCCTTGTCATAAATACAAAAAAAGTTCAAATCTATAAAATAACTTCAAAGACATCTATAGACTCACTGGCGCATTTCAAGACATTTGAAGCCAAATTGTCTCCTGCCTTAAGAACACTGCCCTATCAAAAATGTAACACATAGATGTGAAAAAAACCCGGAAAAGTTCAGTTTCTTTTTCCATGTGTAACTCTCTCGTTCTTTCTCCCTCTCTCTCACTTCCTCTTCCTCTCCCTCTCACTTCCTCTTCCTCTCCCTCTCTCTCACTCATTGACTCCACCCACCCAGAGGTTAATTGGCAACGCCACGTCTCATTCATCACGCTGTCATTTTTTAAGCATGAGAGAGAGAGAGAGAGAGAAACAGAAAGAGAGAGAGATTTTTTTCTTTTCTTTTTTCGGTGTACACTTACCTATCAGGCTGCTAGAGAATTCCGGGGTTTTTGGAAATTTTTTTCAAATATTTTACATTTTAGGAGGGGGATCAGTTTCCAATGTAAATTCAACATAGACTGATCCCCCTCTTTTTGATCATCTCAATTTTTTTTAACATCGGTGTCCTAAAATGTAAAATAGTTGAAAATTTTTTCCAAAAACCCTGGAATTCTCTAGCAGCCCGAGAGATAAGTGTACACCGAAAAAAGAACAAAAAAATGGTCAGTAAAAAGTTGTGAAAAACGGACTATGGTAAAAGACGAACAAGTACCCCGCAACGACTTTTGACGTCTGCAGCAGTAAGCTTTTCCTATTATTTTTTCTATTATAATTACTTCTCTTGCTATAATTTTTACTTTCAAACAATACATACTTAACTAAAAATATTTATTTTTAATTACTGCCGGCGACGGGGGTGTCTATTTACACCAAAACTTAGACAATCCATTTTTATTTAAAACCACATAGGTTCTTTATTGTTTGTTTTTTTCATCAGAATTGATACTCTAATATTTATTTATTTTTTAATTAAATCAATATTTTATATTTTCCACGCACAATGCCGAGACACATTCTGACTATTCGCAGAATAAAGGAATACCGGATTGAATGTCAAATACACAGACTGTTATTTCTAGTGGGCATGACACTATTCAGCTCTTTTTCGAGCATTTTTCAAAATTATTTAATAACTTTTCTTACAAATTTTCTTTTTGCGAATTGCCTCAGTCTAGAAGTATTTCTCCTTCACTGACCGAGGACAGAGCAGATGACGTGTAGTATCAGAACGGATACTACACTTTATTTTTATTAAGGCAAATAGGTCACAGTTAGTTCTTTATGGCCATAATACTATATCACTTCCTAAACTGCAATCATTTTAACCTTGCCATTGACAACAAAATTCGCCATCAGAGAACTCATATATTGTATGCCGAGTGTCACATAATCATCATGTGAAAACCACATGACAAGAAATCAGCAGGTTTCCCATGACGTTGCCAATAAATTCAGATGTTGGAGAATGAATCAGCAGTTAGATTTTCACCTGCCAGACCTGGTTTTGCTGCAAGAAGAATTATCTTTCCAAAACCAAAAACATCTTCCATCAATTTTCCAAATATCATCACCTTAAAAAAAAACTGAATATCTTTTAACAAGTGAATATCTAATTTCTAATACAATGATACACATTGTGTCTATGTTTCAACGTCTATATGTATAAATAGCTAATCCTTTAGGTGTTACTCTAAGGGAAGTAATTCAGTATATATTTAAGTGAATATCTAATTTCTAATATAATAATACACATTGTGCCTATGTTTCAACGTCTATATGTATAAATAGCTTATCTTTGATGTGTTACTCTAAGGGAAGTAATTCAGTATATATTCAAATGAATATCTAATTTCTAATATAATAATACACATTGTGTCTATGTTTCAATGTCTATATGTATAAATAGCTAATTTTTCACGTGTTACTCTAAGGGAAGTAATTCAGTATATATTCAAATGAATATCTAATTTCTAATACAATAATGCACATTGTGTCTATGTTTCAACGTCTATATGTATAAATAGCTAACCCTTCACGTGTTACTCTAAGGGAAGTAATTCAGTATATATTCAAATGAATATCTAATTTCTAATACAATAATACACATTGTGTCTCTGTTTCAATGTCTATATGTATAAATAGCTAATCTTTCACGTGTTACTCTAAGGGAAGTAATTCAGTATATATTCAAATGAATATCTAATTTCTAATATAATAATACACATTGTGTCTCTGTTTCAATGTATATATGTATAAATAGCTAATCTTTCACGTGTTACTCTAAGGGAAGTAATTCAGTATATATTTAAGTGAATATCTAATTTCTAATATAATAATACACATTGTGTCTCTGTTTCAATGTCTATATGTATAAATAGCTTATCTTTCACGTGTTACTCTAAGGGAAGTAATTCAGTATATATTCAAATGAATATCTAATTTCTAATATAACAAATATAATAATACACATTGTGCCCCTTTTCCAATAGCTATTTTTATAAATAGATATACCTTTGCATGTAACACTAAGGGAGGTAATTCAGTATATAGTTGGTTTAATCAAAGCGAATATCTAATTTCTGATATAATAACACATCACTCAATAAGTTTTGGGTTTCATTTATAAAACACTAGCTTTTAGGCAAAATTAAACTTAATTCATAAACAGTCTCTTTCTCGGATGATATACTTATTCCAACGCTTCTCTGACAATTTGATGCTTTTTTTTTTTGTTTTTGGCCTCAGTTTTCTAATATCACTTCTTCACTGGAGTAAAATCTTTTTACTTGAAGCATTCTTTCGAGGTCTGCTAACAGCTAGTAATCTTCGTTGTCGAATCTGAAGAATAGTAAATGTGTAAAAGAAATTCGAAGTGCAGAACTTAGGACCCGTGGTGCAGTTGCTAAGTAATAATCAGTTCTAAGTGACAGTTTTCTGGATGTCGATGGTTCAATCCCTACTACGGGCGATACTAGTAATACAATTACGAATTACTTGAGACTTCTACCTGCACATGGCTGATGGAACGGGAGCAAGTTATGCCAGTTGATAAAGGGTTCCATTCAAAATTCTGTACAGATTCTTCAGTGCGATAAGACGCATTGGAAAAAGGCCGGAGGTTACATCGACCGAAACGTTGTGAGAATAACATCCAAGATGAGAACAGTAGTCTGAATAATCCATGATATATATATATATATATATATATATATATATATATATATATATATATATATATTACTTAACTAGAACAAAACCCGTCCTAGGACGGATAAAATTAATTCCACAAACAGTTTTGCACCACTTTTATGTCCTCATACGAAGATTAAAATCAAAATATAATTCCACTAAACTTTACGTCTAGAATCCTTATTTCAATTTTGATCAAAATACATTACATGATATTAATTCTAGAAAACGTCTCAAATTTAAGGTTTAAGTTTAAGGGTTCTTAAGAATGAACTGAAATTCATGGAATCTTGCTTAATTGATATCTAATTACTATGGATCAAATTTAATGCAAATCTGAAATATTTGAATTTTTAAATGAGAGGTTGTTCCTATATTATGCCTTCTAAAATACTCTGAAGAAACTGAAATTTAGGGAATATTTATTAATTGATGGCTCATACCTATTGTTAAAATTTCACAAAAATCGGAGGTATCTGCATTTTCAACAAGAGCTTCTTTGCACTTTTGCATAAACCTAAACTAAATATAGCCCACATTACCACTCTTAATAATGATCAGTTAATAGGTTTATCAGTGAATATAAATAAAAAATATACACATACCTAACTGTTCAGCTGTGGGAACTCACCCACCATTACTCAGCAGTTTTTTTGTATAAGTCGTGTTGTTTATAATTTTGTTGCGCTTGGTTGACGACACATTAACACACCCATTCTGTCTGACCCACTATACAATCCCTACAGCTACATACTTAGAAATACGAGCTGTTAAAACTGACATAGTGATATGGGACAAGGGGGAGAGAGTAGTAACCTTAGATGAAGCCAGTGTCCCTAATGATGCCGGCCTAAATAGAGCTGAGAGGGAGAAGAGAACTAAATACCAAGGTTTTATGTACGACATGAAAAGAAACTGGAACCGTAGGAAGATTTCAATCATTCCAGTAATCATGAAAGCTACCAGGCTCATGAAAAAGAATTTTAAATACTGCCTGGTGAATATACCCGGTGAACCAAGTGCAAGAGATACAAAAACAATGACACTTAAAAGTTATTTTAATTTTAATACAACAAATAGCCCTATTAGGGAATATTGTTTTATTTCGTGGACAAATGTTTAGCAAGTCAATAGAATTCAGAAATGCCAATGATGTTATGACGGCAGAATAAGTTGTTCATACACCACTATTGTGTTATTGCGTTCCTTTTCTGCTTTCCTGTAAGTTAAAAACAAACCCCACACACATTCACCATCGCCCAGATTGGCTGAGGGCAAAGTATAGTATCTGTTCTGATACTACACTTCAAAACTTTCTGTTCTCGGTCATTGAAGGAGAAATCCTTCTAGACTGAGGCAATTTTAATTTTTGTCCCAATCCAGAGTGCCCCATCCCTGTGTCTAACTTTACCCTCGTGGGGAGGCAAGTAAATAGGCAAATTGATTTCTTCTTTCTTTTCATTTCTTTACGGGCACATTTAATAGATTGATAGATTTGTATAAAAATGACCAAAATATTAATGTTTATCTATCTATTTGGTACTGATATCGATCCTGACCCAGTTTTCGTGAGGTTCGACTCGGAAGCGTTCAGCTGTCCTATGCAAACGCCCGAGTGTTGACGAGCCGAATGGTACCAGACGACAATTTTGATACGTTGCTGCGTCCTGTGATTGTAAGTTATATTTTCAAGAAATTTTCTAAAAGAAACAACAAACAAAAAACAAAACAAACAAAACATAACGAAATTACTGTTATCAAATAAAGATTTTTTGTTATTTTGATACGTTGTTGTGTCCTATAATTTTTAGTTATAGTTGCAAGAAATTTTTTAAACAACAAAACAAATAAAAACAAGCAAAACATAGCGAAGTTACTGTTATCAAATAAATATTTTAACCCTAACCCTAAATCCTAACCCTAAACCCTAACAACAACAACAACAACAAATCAAAACAAGCAAAACATTATTATCATAGGACGCAGCACCGTATCAAAATTGTCGTCTGGTACAAATCGGCTCGGCAACTCTCGGGCGTTTGCGTAGGACAGCCGAACGCTTCCAAGTCGAACATCACGAAAACTGGGTCAGGATCGATATCAGTACCATCTATTTGAATAAATGCGAAAGTGTTTGTTTCTTTTTACAACAATGGAATGTTTATTATGTAAAAATCTTTAAGAATGATCAGTACGCTGAAAACGCTCAAAAAAACAAATATACAACAAATAAAAGTAACTGTCGTCGATAAAAGTTAATTTAAAACTGACCTGTGATATTTGTTTGTATTTTTAAACCGTTCCAACTGCTATTTATTAGAAATCAATAGTTTTGTAACACGAATTTGCAAAAAAAAAAAAAATGGCGATTGCTCGTAAGTGAGCACAAGACGCCATATTGTCTAAAAAAAAACGAGTAAAAAATGAACAAGAAATTTTTTTTACATCTAATAAAAACCCATTTATAGTACGTAAAAATACAAACAAATATCATAGGTAAGTAGACAAATATCTCTTCTCGACGTAGGTTAAACTCACTTGTTGCATATTTATTTTTATAACCCCGTTCTCGTTAGTTTTTTGGACCCCGTCCGCGACTGTACTGATCATTCTTAAAGATACCCAAACAAGGTTATAATTACTATTTCAATTACGTAAATTATTTCGAGTTAATTCGGTTAACTCTCAAACAACTTATTTTTTCTTAAATTATGTTAGAATTTTTAAAAAAAATTTAAAACATTAAAAGTTATAGCAACTTTCATGAAAATCGACTGGAAAAAAGTAGTCGCCATCTTTATAAATCTATTCTTTAACTAGAAAATTATGAACTTGAGTTATTGTTCTTCTTTGGCTCACCCCTTTCTCGACTGGTTTATAAAGATGGCGACTATATGTTTCCTGGTGACTTTTCATTCTGCCGTTTCACATGTATGGTAAAATTTTCTATGACTTTTTCGTGTTATATTTTACTAAAACATGTTTTAAGTAAAAAAATAAATTGTTTAGGAGTATTGATTTACTCCTCACCAGGAGTTAGGCACAAGGCCAGTTTTTATCTTACTCCCACAAGTAAGATGTGACCCAAGGTCGGGTCGGGAAAGTGGGGTTTAAAAATTGCCTGGGCAGCCCCGTCGGCATTCTCCGGTAGGGGCGCCTCAGGCAGTAAGCAATAAACTTACTCCTCCCCCAAAGAGGGGAGGCGAAGCCTGGGAGGGTGGACCGCCTAGAACTGCACAGGACAGACCCATAGACCGGCGTAAATCAAGCCCCAAAGGTCAAGACAATACCAGTCTATTGGGTGCAGTATGCATCTTAGCCAAGGAGTAATGGCGAAACTATTTAACTATAAATAATTTGGTAACAGAAATAGGATTTCCGAGAAAAAAGGGGCGTTACTTAAAAAGTGAAAACATTTTTTTTTTCATCTCCAGCCTCGTTCTCATTCGTTAGCGACAAAAAAGAACCTTTTCTACACTTCAAAATTTCTCAACCAAGACTTGATCTTCTGTAACATCATTATAAATAAATATTATGCTCTTATTTTTTTATTTATTTTAAAAAAATTTAATTATTAGATAGTTTTAAATAATTGACTACTTGTTGGATTTCTTTCTTCAAATCTTATCGATGAGAGAGAGAGAGAGATGTGATTTTATTTGTTTATTTTATTTGCGATACTTGAACGAATTCAACTATTTATACGGAAAAGCATTTTACCTAAATGTTAAGTGAGAATAATGTTTCTCTTCACCAATGTGATGTCCCCATATGGGGATCGTATATATTTAAAAAATATAATTATCCACGGAAATGTGTTTCGTCATCTTGCGACTTATCAGCATGGCTGAACCTAGCGAGATTCGAAACCAGGCTTCAGTCTCTGGGGTCCCGGTTTCAAATCTCGCTAGGTTCAGCCACAGTGATGAGTCGTAAGACAATAAAACATGTGTCTTTGGATAATTATACGATATGTCATCGTCGTCGCCACCCTCACCACCGGTTTAACGTCTGTTTTACATGCTGGCATGGGTTGGATGGCTTTTAGAAATTGACTAACCTACCTCGGCCCAGGTCTTTATTTATCCCTCTTTTACTCAAGTCCATTTTTATCACTTTCTCTCATGTTTTTCTTTGGCCTTCTCCCTGTGAACTGACCCTGCCACCTCAACTGTTCTACATCTACTATCCAAAAAACTCTCATCCATTCTTCCGTGGCCAAACCATCGAAGTCTTCTGTTCTGCACACATCTCCCTTTAATGTCCACATTTAATCTTCGTCTGAGGTCATCAGATCGAAGCCTGTCTTTAAGACTCGTATCACACATCCATCGTATCATTCTCATATAAACTAAATTAAGTTCAAACGACTGGCGATATATTAAGTGGGGTAGCCCGTAAGAGTAAATGTGGTATTGTCGTGATTGCTGAAGTAAAAGTGATGGACAAATGGTGAAAGAAAGGAACACTGTTTGAAGGAATGAGTCAAGTTACGAGTAGGATTGACATAGGATACTCCCCCCCCCCCACACACACACACACACTTCATTTTTTTTTTATGGCAGAGTACCTAATTTGTTCAAATTGCATTACTATTCATTTAGCAAATGCATAATTCAAAGTGAAGTATCTGTTCTCAGTCGGAGAAGTCCTTCTCGACTGGGGAGATTGTTTTACATTTTTGTCACACCAGAGTGTCCAAATTTAAAAACCGACTTTACTTCACATCCAGCCCTCATGAGGAGGCAAGTAAAAAGAGGGCCAGATTCATTTTATATTAAAGTTGCATAGCAAATGGAACACCATCTTAAAATTTGAACAAGTCGATTAAATTTCTCTTCAAAACACTCCTTCTTTGCAATTTCTAGAATTCGGGCTAGGATCAAAGTGTAGTATCTGTTCTCTCCTCAATCAGGGGCATTTTTTAAAAAATTATTCCATCAAGAATGCCCCTTTTGTTTTAGAGGGGGCGGGGGGGGGTCTGAATTCACCTCAATATTAAAAACCGACCTTATGTTTAACTTTGTTCTCGTTGAGAGGCAAGTAAATGAGTATATTAAGGGATGGTACCTTTTGTTTTGTTTTTGAAAAGAAAAAAATGATTATAGATTACCCCCCCCCCCCCCTAATTCATGCCCTCCACAAAATGAGACTGTACTTTTTTTTAAGGCGATTACATATGTACGCCCTGAAAAACTTGGTGGAAAGAAGAAAAAAAAAATATTTTAAAATGTAGAACAGGGGATCAGTTTCACATATAAATTTACCATAAAACGATTCGGCCATTCTAGCGTTTTAGGGCATTAACCAATTTTTATTTTAGGGGGAGGGAGATTCTACTTTTTTTAGGCGATTACGTGCGGTTTTACGTCCTTGCCACTCGGATTTAGCGTTAGTGGTAAAAAATGTGGTTAACTACTCTAAAAAGCTAGAATGGCCCCGGAAATCATGTTACCTTTTACGACGGCGTCTGAGTGAATTTCTGAAAATATACATTAGCGACAACGGTAGACAATCCCAGATTTTTTTAAATAAATAAACTTGATTAATTAGAAATAACGATACTTCTAACCGCTTGAATATAAGTTTTTTTTACTTTTTTTTTTTTTTCTTTTTTAAAAGTGAAAGGATAAAAAACGGAATTCAGGTTTTTCCCAGAAATGCCACGAGGACACGAGAGGTTAAGCGCACTCTAAAAAAATGTAGGTTATTTAATTCGACAAGCGCGACTGCGAAAATTTAATTTTTCTTGGGATTAGGAGAACAACTGCACAATAATACTTATTCAAGGGCGGTTATACTGTTTGTGTACGTCTCATTTAGGCACGTCCACTTTTGGCCCCTGCTGATTTTCTAGAAATAGAGCGGAGACAGCGGAGCAACTTTATCGTCAAATTCAAGGCAATATCTGCTTGTCACTTATTTACTTCTTACAAAAATGTTCGGACTAAATTTGAAATAAAAACAAAGGGCATCTTTTACGAGACTCAGCAGAGTAAAAACGCTAAAAAAACAAATATACAACAAATAAAAGTAACTGTCGTCGATAAAAGTTAATTTAAAACTGTCCTGTGATATTTGTTTGTATTTTTAAACCGTTCCAACTGCTATTTATTAGAAATCAATAGTTTTGTAACACAAACTTGCAAATACAAAATGGCGCTGGCTCGTAAGAGAGTGAGTAGAAGACGCCATCTTGTCTAGAAAAAAGTACTAGTTGAAAATGAACAAGAATTTTTTTTTTTACATCTAATAAAAACCCATTTATAGTACGTAAAAATACAAACAAATATCATAGGTAAGTAGACAAATATCTCTTCTCGACGTAGGTTAAACTCACTTGTTGCATATTTATTTTTATAACCCCGTTCTTTCTCGTTAGTTTTTTGGACCCCGTTCGTGCCTCTGCTGAGCGTCGTAACATATACCCGAAAATCTTCGTAAAACGTAAACAAACATTTATTTCAGGTGTCCCCTTAAGTTTGAAGAAAAAAATTTTTACGTCTTGGTATGCCAGTTTAATCTTTTAAATAGTAAATGACAATATCATCGAAGTATTAACGTCGAAAAAAACAAACAAAACATGCAATAGTCGAAAATGAATGCTAGATTTTAAAAAAAGTTTTAGAAACTAAAACAAATGCATTTGTCTTAAAGAAAGGAACACGATCCGATTCATAATTAGACTGAAATTTATTCAATATTAATTTTTTTTTAAGAAAAGAAAAGTGTAGTATGTGTTCTGATACTGCATTTCATCTTTTCTGTCCTCGGTCAGTGGAGGAGAAATTCTTATAAACTGAGTCAATTTTTATTTTTGTCCAGTGTCCTTTTTGGGGGAGCTGGATTTTCTCCACGGTAGAACCGATCTCGTGTCTAACTCTGCTCTCGTGGGATTAGGAACTCACAGAATTCAATATCAACTACGGCTTGTTTTTATTTGTTTTTTTGTTTTGTTTTTTTACGAATTTAATACTTTCTTTACTATTAAAAAAAAAATAATCTGGTGTACCAAAGTTATGATGACTACTTGTACGTTATCCAAATTTTTATAGTGTTTAAAAAAATCAAATTGTAAAGAAAACAGTAATTTGTTTTTATTTAAAATGTAGTCCGAACATTTTTGCAAGAAGTAAACAAACACTTCTTTTTTTCACGCTTAAGAGGACATATTACTACAAAAAATCGACAGTTTGCCAAAAATAAACACTCGATTTCATATAATCGTTATGGCTGAAGGTTGTGACTAAATCCGTTTCATTTTTTATTAAAAATAATACCGCAAGACGATATTTTAGTTCGATCTGACGTGCAGAGATTGCCTCGAATCTGACGTCCCTATAGTTAAAAAAAAAAAAAAGCAGCGGCAGCCGAAAGTGGACGGGCCACAAGGCCCGTACATAGATTCTAGAAAATGTACGTGCCATGGCTTGGCACGTCCACTTTCAGAAGTGGCACGCCCACTTTCAACACCTGCTGCTTTTCTAGAAATAGAAGCACGACAGCGGAGCAACCTTACTTCTTGCAAAAATGTTCGGACTACATTTTAAATAAAAACAAATGACTGTTTTCTTTAAATTTTGATTTTTTTAACACTATAAAAATCTGGATAACGTAAAAGTAGTCATTAGAATAATAATAATAATAAAAGTAGAAAATAAAAAAGGAACTGACTCCTTATGTTTGACGAAAAAGGGTTGTTTACTTTTTGGTACACCAGATTAATTTTTTAAATAGTAAACAAAGTATTAAATTCGTAAAACAAATAAACAAATAAAAACAAGCAGTAGTCGATATTGAATTCTGTGAGTTCCTATTTACTTAGCTCCCCACGAGAGCAGAGTTAAACATGAGATCGGTTCTACCGTGGAGAAAATTCAGCTCCCCAAATTCAGCTTATCCTCTTGATTTGTGTCAGGTGCTGTGGCTGTGTGTGGGATGTGGTTGTCATGTTGTTTGTGTCTTTTTTGTGTGTTTGATCGTTTGGTGGGAAGGCTTTCTGTGGGGTCTGTTTCCACTCTGGGTGTGAGGCTTCCAAGGGAACCCTGTGGGGTGTCAGGCGGGTAACCCTGGAGTCTCATGGAGGCCCGAGATGAGTCTTCCCTCAAATGTAGTCTATTCCTGCGGATTACTTTTCCTGATGGGGTCTGCACCATGTATGACCTGGGTTCTAGGCATGCTTGTGTGACAACTGCGGGAGACCATGTGCCCGCGTCCTTCTCCAGTATTTGGACATGCTGTCCCACCTGCAGATTGGGAAGATCTCTAGTGTGCTGGTCGTAGTATCTCTTTTGTTCCGCTTGCCTTTGGTAGAGGCGAGTTGTGACTTCCTCTCTTTGTGGAATGTGGTTGGCACATCTGACGGGGAGGTTCCCTACCAACTTTTTATTGTACATTAGTTCACCAGGGGGCGGGACTGTATGATCCAGAGGAGTTGTTTGAAGGCATAATAATACCATGTCCAGGTCACGCCCACTTGAGGTGGCTTTCTTCATTGCCGATTTGATTGCCTGTACACACCGCTCAGCCAAGCCGTTCGATTGTGGGTATCTGGGCGATGATGTGTGATGCTCAAAACCCCCATTCCTTAGCGAACTGCTTGAAGAGGACAGAGCTGAAATGTGGGCCATTGTCACTGATGATCCTCTCTGGGATCCCTTATTCCCCAAAGATTTGTTTGGTTAGGCCTATGACCTCCTGGCTAGAAAAACTGCTTAACTTCCGAATAAATGGATATTTGGAGTAGTAGTCCACCACTACCATGAAATCAGACCCGTTGAAATTGAACAGGTCTGTGGCCACTATCTGGCATGGTCTCACAGGGATCTCGTGTGGCATCAGTGATTCCGCACTCTGTGATTTCTGGTTTTCCTGGCATATATCACATAGTTGAACTGCTCTGTCTATGTCCTTATTGATGTTATGCCAGAATACGCAGCTTTTAGCCCTCAGTTTGCACTTCTCGATCCCTTGATGTCCATAGTGGATCTTCTGAACTACCTCTGCTTGCATGGACTGGGGTATGATAATACGATTGCCCTTGGTTAAGATTCCATTCTCAATGGTCAGCTCATCCCGGTAGGGCCAGTATGGTCGCATTCTTGTTCCAATCTCTCTGCTCGTATCAGGCCAGCCTCGCAGAATCAAGTCCCTCAGCTAACACAGGGTGTCATCAGCATTTTCAATATTGAAAAAATATGAAAGTTCAAATTTGGACGAATTAAAATTCTTTCCATTTATAGTGTTTTTTGTGTGTGTGATAGTTGACACGTTGTGTGGAAGATATTATCACAGAATTTTAGATTCTGATGTCCGTCTTTCTCGGATAGTTTTTAGTGTGGAGTTGACGGCTATATGAAAGATATTATTACAGAATTTTAGATCCTGATGTCCGTCTTTCTCGGATAGTTTTTTAGTATGGCGAGATATATGTAATCTCATATCCAGAAAAGAAAAATGTTGACTTTGTCTATGTGGTCAACTTTGTCGAACTAGATTTTTCCTAGTGATGTCCGATAGACAGCGGTAAGATGGTCGCTGTATTTTTTTTTCCGACGATAAATCTTGAATTCCACTTTTTCTTGTATGCGGAGATATATTGTTTTCAATTTGACTGTTGTGTGAGCCGCAAATCTAGACATGTCAAATCTCCATTACTGCCGAAATCCGTCCCATGTGTGGGTATCTATCGAGCAGCAAATCTCAACACATTTGGTCTCCACCACTGCCGCAATCCAACTCCTCGTGTTTACGCTTGCCGGGGGTTTCCTCACTATTCTCTAGGGCCTTCTGTTCGCCTAGCAACAGGCTTTCTTCCAATTTGATAGGTTTTGCAAACTGTGTGGGCTGATCTCTGGCTCTTGGCCTCACATCGGTAATGTGTGTTCGCTTCTTGGCGAATTGCACCTTACTTTTTTTTTAATTGTATGGTAACATGTGCCAACAAGTCCCCTATTCTTCTTTTCATGCTTTATGTTATATCGTAGTAATAAGAATAAATTAATAAGAACACAAGACAGGAATAGAAGGAATAAGAAATGTATAAAGGCAGACGTACTATAAGCAGTGTGCTAAGCGGTTGTCCTTTGGTTAGTCAAAGGTGTCGACTTTATAGTGACCTGACTAATCGATCCTGTCACTATGGGTAAATCCGGACCAGTCCACAAAGAATTATGACCGTGCCGACCATTTTTATTCATTATTAATATATTTACGAAAATGACCGACACCTGATGACTTCATGCGAAATGCTATTTCGATTTGAAATGTGACAGACAAACAAAAATGATGTTTCAAACTTAAATGTAACAGAAAAAGCGACAGCGTCCATTTAAAGATATTAAAGATACGTGGTCACTTCTAAAAATATATATTTTAGGATGGACATTCACAATTTTATCACAGAATTTCGAATTTGACACATAATTTGGCTTATCTTATCTAGATGAACAAATGCGAAAGATTTTTCAATCTATCTTTATTATACTAACATCAAAAAAAGGGGTATGCAATATTTTATTTACCTCCTCTTCAGGAGGTTAGACACAAGGTCAGGTGTAGGTTTTGATGAAGTGTTTCTGTGGAACGAAGTGGATTCGAACCCGGCACACGCAGGTCCTCAGTCCACGTCGTTAACCACTTAGCCACCGTGTGTGCCATCCCCTGCAATATAGACGTTTGAAATACCCGATATATTGTATATTGTAAACTTCAAATACTTTCAAACACCTTTAGGTCTTCCCAATTTGCATATTGACATAAACAACTTTGAAAAAAATTAATATTCTGTAATATATTGTTTCACTTATGTATTGTCGTATTTTTTATATATAGGCACTATTTTCGTCGATTGTAACGTCTGAGGTCGCTGTGATGCCGAGAACAGATATTACAGTTTGATCTTAGCCAAAAAACCATAGAACAATAAAAATAATGGTTTTATCGCGAGGCAATTTTTAAATGAATAAAGAAAAATGATTTAAATACATATATATATATATATATATATATATATATATATTTATACAGAGAGAGAGGGAGAGAGAGAGTAAGAGAGAGAGAGAGAGAGAGTAAGATGATACTTTAAATATATAAATAATATCTTTAACCAGTAGACTATCAAGATAAAAAGAAAGCTCAATATAGTGTATAGAGCAATAATATTAATTGAATGCCAAAATTAATTTTTTTAAATCTCTCTCTATATATATATATATACATTATAATAATATATATATATATATATATATATATATATATATATATATATATATATATATAGTAAGCAATGAAAATATATATGGCAATCAAGCTACACAGAGGCTCCCATGTTTAATCCCCGGGGGGAATCGTCAGGCTAAAGATTTTTAGCCTGGCAATTCCCCCCGGGGATGAAACACGGGAGCCTCTGTGTAGCTTGATTGCCATATATATTTTCATTGCTTACTACC
Organism: Sepiola atlantica; assembly: GCA_963556195.1. NCBI lineage: Eukaryota > Metazoa > Mollusca > Cephalopoda > Sepiida > Sepiolidae > Sepiola > Sepiola atlantica. The sequence continues at coordinate 82,089,123 of OY744539.1, read as the reverse complement.
TAGCTCTACTTACGTATCGAGCACTGTTGAAGTAAATACTGAAAACTGATACATAAAAAATTATATCTCCTTATAATATTTTATGTGGATACATGAAGTACTAATATATATATATATATACATTATAATAATATCTATAAATATATATATGTATATATAGATATATATATTTTATATTTATAGATATTATTATAATGTATATATAGATATATATATATTTATAGATATTATTATAATGTATATATATATATATATATATTTATAGATATTATTATAATGTATATATATATATATATTTATAGATATTATTATAATGTATATATATATATATATATATATATATACATTATAATAATATCTATAAATATATATATATATATACATTATAATAATATCTATAAATATATATATATATATCTATATATACATTATAATAATATCTATAAATATATATATATCTATATATACATTATAATAATATCTATAAATATATATATATATATATATATCTATATATACATTATAATAATATCTATAAATATATATATCTATATATAAATAAATTTTTCGTGGTACAAAATTTAATAACGGCGAGGAATACGGACGTTTGGGACATTTTTGGGAGGGTAGAATGAGATTAAACAAATATAAAAACGAGAGAAAACGATTAAAAAGAGATTAATTAATGTACTGAACCGGTTTTCGTCCACACTCATCAGAGTAAAACATGGAAGTGATTAAATACGACTAAAACCTAAAAGAATTGTAATGAAAACTAGTGACAAGTTTAGGAGAAAAAAAAAATATATGGGGAGGAGAGTCATAAGTTGATCACATTAAGTCCTAAAACCATTCCTTTTGTTTACAAAGGGAGGGTTTGATTGACGATATATATGGCTTCCAGGACTTTGAGGTGGAATAGAGAAGCCATATATATCAAGTCACTCAAACCCTCCCTTTTTTTTTTTTTTTTCTCCTAAACTTGTCACTAGTTTTCATTACATCTATATATATGTATATATCTATATATACATTATAATAATATCTATATATATATATATATATATATATATATATATATATATACATAATAATAATACCTATAAATATATATATCACTTTTCGAGGAGCTTTAATAACAAGCAGTACAAATAGCTATATGCATGATCCGACGTTTCGTAGATCACTCTTATTTGCTTGGTAAATAGTCGCCGAATTACGCTATTTACAGTTAAAGTTCTTCTCTATTTACTAACTAGTTGACAGTGGCCTGCGGGTAAGATCTTCAACTACGAATCAATGGTGATTTGTGTTCGGGGTTCGCGCCCGTCGACCGTTGGGAATTAGTTCCTAGACTGAAGATTGCGTTAGCATGAAACATGCTGACCAATAGCAGAGTCCAAAGAATTAGAGGAGAGGTAACACAAGGATCCTACTCTTCCCTAACGTATTTTTGATGGAATGTGCTGGTTTATTTGGGTCTGCAAATGCAAGGAAGTGCGCCCTATATAGCCAGCATCACATTAGCATTTAAATTGGTATACAATATTACTATAGTTTGTATAGGGCACACTATCCTTGCGAAAGGAAGGAAAAGCAGGTCTAGTAGCATAAACTAATCGTAAGGAAACAGAGTAGAAACAATTACTAATGCTATCAACAATCTGTTTACCTAGTTTATTACTATTTCCCCCTATCCATGATAATTTCAAATAATTGGGGCATTTTACAGGCCCAAATATTTGGAGGGATTTAAAGTCAGCAACCTTTTTATTAATGCAATCATTGATAAGGTCCTCAGGATAACCATTATCAATGAATATATCCCTGATCCTATTAAGTTCACACTCTAATCTACTTGGAGAACAAATCACGTGGGCCCTATGTACCAAAGTGTAAATTAAGCCTACCTTTCTAAACTTTGGCACAAAATAAGACCAGTTTACATACAGCCCAGTAAAAGTAGGCTTCCTGTAGATGGAAGTGAGAAAGCCACCCCTTGAACGTTCAACAAGAACATCCAAGAAGGGAAGACTATTATCCTTCTCACTTTCCATCGTAAACTTTAGAGCCTCATGAATAGAATTTAACTTATGAAAGAATGCCAGTGCTTCACTCTGCAAAGAAAACATCGCAAAAGTGTCATCCACATATCTAACATTAGTAGTGGGCATCTTTACAGACCTAAATAAAACGGATTCATAATATCCGACGAAGATATCAGCTAAAGTGGGTGCCAATGGACTACCCATTGAGACCCCGTCGACCTGACTATACATTATATTCTCAAAGCTGAACTCGACTGATTTAGTGCATAGAAGTATCAATTCTATGAAGATCTCTCTAGGGAAACAAGGGGCAGTCAGGCAACCTTCATAGAGAGCGTCGGCACAAATAGTTATAGTCTCATCTAAAGGTACATTAGTAAAGAGACTAGTGACATCAAAAGAGCACATAAATGATGTCTCAGAATCCGGATCTAACCCATGTAGACCTTCAGTAAACCGATAGGAATCAGGGATGCAGTGTGTCATGTATAGATCATGCACAGGTTGCAGGATTCCTAGGAGCCACTGAGCCAAAGAATGTTAGGCGGACCCTATCATAGATAATATAGGTCTCAGTGGCACCCCTTCCTTGTGTATTTTAGGAAGACCATATAATCTAGGTCGCAATGACCCAGAGGGTCTGATTCTATCATAGACCTCCTTCGAAAAAATAAAAGGGAGCTCAGCTGGGGAGGGGGGGGGGGAGGGACAGGAGACTCCATCCTCCGACTGGATGGACCAGTCGTCAAGCTAGAAGGCCGAAAACGACAGAGGAGCAGCAATCAAACATCAAACTACTAAATGCGATAAACCTTTTCACCATTGCTGCTGCCTGCTCCACCCACTTGACTTTAGCCTGCCTCTCACCAGCTTCCTGCAGTGCCAGCTCCAGCTCACTCCTGCACCAGCTACCTCCAGCTCCAGCTCACTTTTGCAGTGTCAGCTCCAGCTTCCTGCAGCGCCTGCTCCAGCTCACTCCCGCACCAGCTTCCTGCAGCACCAGCTCACTCTTGCACCAGCTTCCTCCAGCTCCAGCTCACTCCTGTACCAGCTTCCTGCAGCGCCTGCTCCACCTCACTCCTGCAGTGCCAGCTCCAGCTTCCTGCAGTACCAGCGCCAGCTCACTCCTGCACCAGCTTCTTCCAGCTCCAGCTCACTCCTGCACCAGCTACCTCCATCTCCAGCTCACTCCTGCACCAGCTTCCTGCAGCACCAGCTCCAGCTCACTCCTGCAGCTCCTGCTCCCTCCCACACCAGCTTCCTGCAGCGCTAGCTCCGGTTCACTCCTGTACCAGCTCCCAAGAGCGCTTGCTATAGCTCTCTCCAGCAGCACCTTTTACATCTCTCTCTCCAGTTTCTTCCAGCAGCGACTCCAGCCTGCCATTTTCCAGTCTCCAGCCCTCAGCCGCTACCCCAGTGACTTGCAGCAGATTCCGGTGCCTGCAGCAGTCACCAACAGTCCAGCACTCCTCAGCAGCTACCCCAGCGCCTTGCAGCATTCACCAGTAGCACGGCACTCTCCAACAGCTACCCAAGTGTTCTGCAGTACTGTCTGGCGACCCAAGGCTCACTCCAACAAATCCAGTCCTTGGTCATGACCATGCGGACCAGACCTACATGAGGCACCTCATCTCACCTCAGGGACGTCTACACAAATCTCTGTGTGACACCCAACTTAAGCTGTTCAGGTTTCCTGATCCTGTCAACCCGGTTTTTCCTGCTGTCCAGCTTCCAAAAACCTCCTTTCCTGACTCCGGTGACGTCACTCCTGTCGTTCCATCTCAAATATCCCTCTCACGCTATTACCTTTTATGGTAAATAAACTTCTATATTTTAAATTGTTCATCTGTGTTTTGTCCTCTTTTTTTTGCCATTGTTGCAATTTGCCTGTGTCCACTTTCTTAGTTGTAAGACCGATCGCTCCAGTGATCGGATCCCCCGCAAAAACAAAAGCAGAAACCAGCTATTTTTTGTGTTATTAATAAACTATATTGAATTGCATTTCTGGGTATGTTTTCTTTATTTGCTCCTTTTTATTTCTTTATTGATTCCCACCTTTTTCTTTTATTCATGGTAACAACAGACGAATTTTGGTAACGACCCTAAAATTTTCGTCAGAGGAGCACTAATATTCATATTACGTCAGTAATTCTATGATTTTATATATAAATTATCATTTCTGAAGACCTAAAGAGAAAAAACAAAACTCTTACTGTTGACTTTTTATTTATAATTACGTATTTATTTCCGAAATAAAAATAAATACACTTTGTTTTGTATTATACGCACACACGCTCGCGCGTACACACACGTGTGTGTGTGTGTGTTTGTTTAATATTGGAATGTTATTTCCGACAGTATATTAAGCTGCTTTTTTTTGTTGACGTTATTGTTTACGCGAGTAATATTACTAAACAAACAATTTATTTAGTCCGCAGGTGTGATATTCTTTGTTTATATCCAGCCCCGCGGACTAAATAAATCGCTTGTTTAGTAATATTATCTGCACGGACAATAGCATTAAAAAAAAAAAAACAGTTTAACACGCACGCACTTTTCATAAGTATATTTTTGCTACTAAGATCTACTCGTGTATTGGTCACTGTTGAAGTAAATACTGAAACAAAAAAATAAGGGAACAGGTCAAAACGTCACCAAGTCAAAACGTCACCAAATTTTTTGGTCTCCGTTCCGGCGTCGGAGACCCCCTCTCGACGGCTAGCCGCACCACTTCTGGTGGTGTTTCCACTCGTCACCAAACTTATAAAATATTATAATAAGAATATTGTTTGCAATGTGGGTCGAATATGATAACGGTGATTTAAGTTTGCTTCGAAAAGCATCTCGGATCTACATGCCGACTATTTAAAAATATATATTTTTTATATTTTATTATTAATAAAAGCTTCATATTTTTGAAAACCTTTTCATTATTACAAAAGTAGAACACTGGTACAAGTAACAAATTATTTGACGATAAATATCACTTAAAGAATTTGGTGACGTTTTGACTTGTAACCAAAAATAAGGACCCTCCCAGGCTTTGCCTCCCCTCTTTGGGGAGGAGTAAGTTTATTGATTACTGTCTGAGGCGCCCCTACCGGGGAATGCCGACGGGGCTGCCCAGGCAATTTTTAAATGGCCAGAGTTCTCACCTCTCGAGCGCTGGCTTATCTAATCCCACTTTCCCGACCTTGTGTCACATTTTACCTTGTGGGAGGTAGATACATAAATCCATTCCCCAACTCCAACCCGTTTTTTCTTCTCTGCCCAGCACCCAGTTAAGACTCTATTCCCATTTAGAGATCTGCTTGCTTGTTTTCGACACTGATCAACCGAAAAGAAAGTGGGAGGTAGGTCTACATTGGTTTCTTTTTCTTTCTTTCTTGTTCACATACATCTTGTAAATAAAATTCATCAAACTCCGGCGATTTCCGAAGTTCATAGAGCAAATGCGGTATTATGGTGAAAGTGCCCACTGCCCACTTTAAGAGATTATATACCAACACGCCCTCCCTCGAAATTTATTGGCTGTGTGCCTAATTTGTTATAAAAATTGTTATGTACAGTTTATAGCAAATAAACATTACGTATTTTTTATGATACAAGTATATATATATATATATATATATATATATATATATATATATATATATATATATATATATATTATATTAGATTACAGGACCGGCGGGACAGTTATAAAAGTGTGGGGGCGGTTAAACACATGCATATATAACTTCAATATTGATGACCGTAAAGTGGGGGGGGGGAGTAAAAAAGTGGGGGTGGGGGGGGGGGGGCTCAAGACCCCCCCCCCAGGTGCCGACGTCCATATATTATATTATATTATATTATATTATATTATATTATATTATATTATATTAATACTTACCCCCATTTCTTGATCTAGTTTGGTCGCTGTACAAGATTTTGAACAAAACGAAGCACCGGTTAAATTTTTCTTTCTAAAAACGAATGCGCTGAAATTATAGAAAATTAAAGTTTAAATCTTGAATAACTTATATATATATTTTTTATAAATATATATTATATATATGTATGCATAAAGTTTTCTGTTTTAGCAGTGTAAGACAGGCGGTTGAGAAGAGCTAAACAGAAGAGAATGCTGTACTTCGAAATATCTCCCTTTTATATAGGAGAAAAGTTTAGTTTCACTTTTCAAAGTGAAAGAAACTCTTTTCACGGAAACAAAAAAACAAAAAAACAACACACATTTAGGTCGAATCGGAGAAGTATTTGACCAGATTATATTTCGGGGGGGGGGGTCGACAAACTTAATTCAAAGTGAAGCATCTGTTCTCAACCGGAGGAGGAGAAGTCCTTCTCGACTGGGGAATTTTTTTTTTATTTTTCTCCCCTTCAGAGTGTCAGTTTTTTAGGGGGTGAGGTGGGGTGGTGGTGGGGGGTTACTAGATAACACCCAAATTTCCAAAACTGACTTTACATCCAGCCCTCGTTGGGAGGCAGGTTAATAGAGGTCAGTGAGGTCGGAGGGATACCCCCCCCCCCTCCCTTCAATATATGAAATAAGTAAAAAGAAGAAGAAAATAAGCAAACCAACAATACGAGATTGAGCTAGTAAGAACATTTCCCGCCCTTCAGGCGAGAATCATAAAAGCGTTATTTTCCTGTCTAAGGGGCCTTTCCCTCTGGCTTTACCTTCCCCTTCTCCTTTAAGAGAGAAGCGGTGGCGCGCAGAGGTCTGGTAGTGCCCTGAATGATACCCAGGGCCAATTCCTTGATTGTATGTCGTAAAGAATTTGCTATATAAAAAAGTAAAGTTATAACTTCTTCAAATTAAATTAAAAATACAGTTTCTGGAACAAAAAAAAAACAGACAGTCACATAGCTATATGCCATGTTCTGACAACGTTCGTTGAACACTCTCGATAGTCTACTGTCTGTACCCACACTGTTTAAGCATAAATAGAACTTAATTCCCTTTCTTTATGTAGTAATTTCTCGTGGCCGTTTGGTTTGTGGAGTCTAGGGTGATTATCTAACTGAGTTCGAATCTTGCGACCGTCTGAAATTATGATCTCCTACACTGATGATAGCGTAAGCTTGAAACGCCGGCGTATGAAGATAAAAAAATCATTTAATATTTACTTAGAATAAATATTGTTATATATATATATATATAACTAGCAGGGCTCTTGGCCTTTTGGCTAAGATCAAAGTGTAGTATCTGTTCCGATGAATACTGCACCCCATAGACTGGTATTGTCTTAGCCTTCGGGGCTTGATTTACGCCGGTCTATGGGTCTGTCCTGCGCAGTTCTAGGAGGTCCACCCTCCCAGGCTTCGCCTCCCCTCTTTGGGGAGGAGTAAGTTTATTGTTAACTGCCTGAGGCGCCCCTACCGGGGAATGCTGACGGGGCTGCTCAGGCAATTTTTAAACCTCACTTTCCCGACCCGACCTTGGGTCACATCTTACTTGTGGGAGTAAGATAAAAACTGGCCTTGTGCCTAACTCCTGGAGAGGAGTAAATCAATACCCGACGTTGCCTGGGGCCATACTAAAAAACAAAATAGAAGAGGTTAAAAAGTGTGTGTAACATCTTTAAATTAATCTTCTATCTCTTTACCTCTCTTAATCCGTCTCTCTATCTTTCTCTCCCTCCCCGTTTTCCCCCTCCTTTGCACAGCTCATTCCTCTCTCTTGTTTTAATGTATTGAAAATAATAACACACACCTGCTCTATCTATAGTTGTGAGCACATTCGGATTCAGCATCGACCACTTACCAAGTGTCCTACTATATTATTAATTTATTGCTCCTGGGCAACAAACACATTGATCTTATTGCTCCCGGGCAACGCAGCGTTTAAACACACATGCTCCAACAATTTTAGATTACTATATACCACATACCAAATGGAATACTGTAATCTTACTTTTATTTTTCCCGGACAACATCGAGTTTTTTTTCTAGTATACAAAACAGGATGAAGTTATTGCTCCCGTCCAACGCAGTGTTTAAGCGCATCTGCTCTATCTAGAATGTTGAACACTTTTAGATTGACATATACCACTTACCAACTGTAATCCTGTATTATTATTTTTATTCCTTTTGGGTCAGTTTTCTTGTTTAGTCTAGAACACTTAGAAGTTATTGATCCTGGGCAATGTGGCATGTAAACACACCAGCTCTCTCTCTAGTGTATTGAGCACTTTTGCTATGAGATATACCACTTACCAAATGTACTACTGTATTATTACTGTTATTTCTCACGGGAAATGCTTAGCACCTTTTCTTGTATACAACACTATAATAACAAAACACAGTGAATTTCTTTCTGATAAACGCAGCGTGTAAACACACCTGGTCTACCTTGGATATTGAGCACTTTTGGATTGACATATACCACTTAAATTAATGATTAAAACAGAAATGAATGACAAAAATGAATGCAAAAATTAAATGTAAAAATGAATGAAAAAAATGAATGAAAAAAAATTAATAAAAATAAAATGAATAAAAAAACGAATTCAAAATCAATAGAAAAAATAGGTGCATATCATATGTAGTTTCTGAGTTGTAGAGGGAAACACATATACGCACAAAATTACAACTTACCGAGATATAATAAATAATGGACAGGTGCCTTTGCATAAGTATACGTTGAATAATAAGTGTGTATCTTATGTAGTTTCTGACTTTACCAAATGTAATACTTTCTTTTATTTTTCATGGACAACACCGAGTATACAACACTACTACAAAACACAGTAGAGTTTTTGTTACCAAGCAATGCAGCGTTTAAACACACCTGCTCTACATTGGATATTGAGCACTTTGGATTAACATATATCACCACCTTTAATACTGTGTTATTCTTTCATTGCTCCTGGGCAACATCGAATTTCTTATCTAGTATGCAACACTGTAACAAAACACTTTAAACACAGTGGAGTTATTGATTCCGGGGGAAAAGCAGCATTTAAACACACCTGCTCTATCTAGGATATTGAGCACTTTGGATAACTTATACCTGTTCTTAAGTGACTGTGTAAATATTTTCTCCAATAAAATTTAAATAAGGAGTCACAAAATAAAACTAAGAAAGCCTCCAGAGCGCTACTAAAATCACCTAAATAAAAGTAAGGAGACCTCCAGAGTGCTACTAAATCACTCTTTCCGAGTTTCTTGTTGCCTCGTCTCAAAATAATTTGAAGTGAAATGATGTTAATAATGACAATAGTCCAAACAGAAAGTTAAGAAACGTTAAATAAAATCCAAACGTTAGCATCTAGTAATTTCTAGTAATTTCGAAAAAGTGTTTAAATTAAGGTCGCATGGAACACAAAAATACACACTGCAGAGTTAAAAATAACATTTATTTTAAGATTTATTAAAATTGCTGAAAGTGACGAAGCTGAAAATATCAGGAAATTTGTGTAGGTAAAAATATTAAATAGAAAAACTACAACTTGATTCCGAATCAGATTTGTCAATAATAAATCTCCAAACATGGAAAAAATAGGAATATCATTATGATGAGAACAAGCAAAATATCTAAAAGCCTCACTGGTGAACAAATAAAATTTGAAGGCGAGCTAATGTCTAACGTTACATTAAATGGAAAGGTTTTGAAATTAAGAATCTTCGTAATGAGTGTTGATTTACTCCTCTCCAGGAGTTAGGCACAAGGCCAGTTTTTATCTTACTCCCACAAGTAAGATGTGACCCAAGGTCGGGTCGGGAAAGTGGGGGTTAAAAATTGCCTGGGCAGCCCCGTCGGCATTCCCCGGTAAAGGCGCCTCAGACAGTAAGCAATAAACTTACTCCTCCCCAAAGAGGGGAGGCGAATCCTGGGAGAATGGACCTCCTAGAACTGCACAAGACAGACCCATTGACCGGCGTAAATCAAGACCCGAAGGCCAACACAAGTATGGGGTGCAGTATCCAGCGGAACAGATACTACACTTTGATCTTAGCCAAAAGGTAGAGAGCAACTCAAACAATATTTTGGCAAAGACTGGATGGAAAATTTTCAATTATCAAATATGCCCATGACTTTCTATCAAAATATTGAAACTTTAAATACCGAACCAGAGAGACTAAAGAAAGTTTTCTCTGAACTGGAAAGATGTAGACCTAGATTTTTGTATGTTAAAATATAAAATATACGGGGAACTGATTTTCAAAGTACACCGGCGACTGCAGAACACATCTTTAGCCAGAAATGGTAAATATCAGGTGTTATGCCATTATACCAAACTATTTTAAGACTTTACTTCCTTTGATTTTAATGCCAATACGTTCAGCATGTCATAATCTTAAAAAAATACTATTTTTGAACTACTGCATATCGTTTTTCCAATAAAATTACATGGGTCGGGAAACTACACGTTTACCATATAATCAAAGGGAGGGGGAATCAGAAAGAGTGATTTTTATAGAGCTCTGGAGATCTCCTTGATTTTATATTTATAGAAACAAGTACTTAGGTGTTGTACAATCAAAGTTAAGCAATGCATATACTGACCAGTACTAAATGGATGATGATTTAGGAACACCAGGTGCTGTACAATCGAAGTTAAGCAACGCATAGCATGGCAACTACTAAATGGGTGACTATTTGGGAACACCAGGTGCTGTACAATCGAAGTTAAGCAACGCATAGCATGGCAACTACTAAATGGGTGACTATTTTGGAACACCAGGTGCTGTACAATCGAAGTTAAGCAACGCATAGCATGGCAACTACTAAATGGGTGACTATTTGGGAACACCAGGTGCTGTACAATCGAAGTTAAGCAACGCATAGCATGGCAACTACTAAATGGGTGACTATTTGGGAACACCAGGTGCTGTACAATCGAAGATAAGCAACGCATAGCATGGCAACTACTAAATGGGTGACTATTTGGGAACACCAGGTGCTGTACAATCGAAGTTAAGCAACGCATAGCCTGGCCACTAAATTAATCTACAAATAAATCATATAGCGAGGCATGTACGCTTTAGGCATAAAATGAATCATAGGAATTTAAGCTACACATATCCTGGCCAGTTCGGCGTTGTCTGTGAATACTACTACTACTACTACTACTACTACTACTAATAATAATAATAATAATGCATATCTTATGGCAAAAGTGCTCGATACAAGAGATAGAGCAGGTGTGTTTAGATGCAGCGTTGCCCGGGATAAACAACTTTACTCTTATTTTATAATATTGTATACAAGAAATGATAATGAAATGTTCATAGCTTAGCACATTACTGCAGTTTCATGATATCACCTATATATATAATAAATGATACTGCAATGTACATATCTAAGCACATTACTGCAGTTTCATGGTATCACCAATATATATAATAAATGATAATGCAATGTACATAGCTTAGGACATTACTGCAGTTTCATGGTATCACCGATATTAATAATAAATGATACTGCAATGTGCATAGCTTAGCACATTACTGCATTTTTTGCAAATAATAATTTTTTTTCCAATAATTCGTTTAATCGTAAAATAGAAGATATCCACTTGCCCATGGCCACCCTATCTTAAATCAAAAATTGCAAACCAGTGTTAATCAAAAGAAAAATCCGACATTATATTTTAGACCGGATTTTTTTTTGTAAATAATTTGTTTTCAATAATTTGTTTAATGGTAAAAATATTCACTTGCCCATGGATGAAATCGGAAATTTCTAACCAGTGTTAATCCAAAAAATATCCCACATTATATTTTATTCCTCAACATCTTCCGGAAATGCATTTTCATTTCAAAATTAATAGACGCTGATTCTAAATTTCATTTATCGTTTCTTCACTTTCTATTCAGAAGTGATGGGTGTGGCCAGAAACTCGAAAATATATTTTTAGTAGTGCTCTGGAGGTCTCCTTAAGTTCAAAAACGATATATGCGACATGCGTACACTATTTGAGGACATATTTTAATCTATAATATATAAGTTCAGTAGTGCTCTGGAGGCTTCCTAGATTTTACTTGGGTGGTTTCAGTGCCTCTCTGCAGGCCTCTTAAGTTTGCTTTTTTCACTCCTCACTTAAAAATAGGGGTTGGTGGAAGAAACTTTTCCTTTGATAGCGCTCTGGGGATATCCTTAATTTACAAAATACTCAATATCCCAGATAGAGCAAGTGTGTTTAAACGCAGTGTTGCCCGGGATAAATGTCCTCTTTTAATATTGTCATATACCCTTGGAGCCATAATTCAAAGTGCTCAATATCCAGGATAGAGCAAGTAGTAGCCCAAAAGTGTCCATTACAGTGCTCAATATTTTAGATAGAGCAGGTGTGTTTAAACAAAAACTATAATTAAAAATTAAAGTTATACAAAAACTATTAATTAAAATATTAAAGTTATACAAAAACTAAATTTTTATGTGTTTGGTAAAAGTTTTTTGTTGTATATTTTTTTTGCTTTCGATTCCTCGGCTGTTAACTATTCTGTGTGATTGCCATTAATTGTATAAATAATAATGAAAGTTTCAACGTGCGATTAATTTTTGTGGCGTATGTTGGAAGATGTTGAAGAACAACTTTGAAAGCCCCCACCCCAAATAATATCTCACTTAATATTTTGTTGTGGACGGGGTGAGCTACAAGAAGAGCTTAAATATTGAAAAACAAACATTAAAAAACTTTTTGGTACTTATACAGAACAGGACCCATATTGACACAAATGTTTCTAACTGCAATTTACGGAATAGACTAGAAATTACCGAGTTATCACCGAACAGTCAATTATTACCAAGATTAAAGAAAACAACTTTTTAATTTTTTTCCCTGATTTAAGGTTTGGAGTAATTAACCTCCCTCCTCCCTTGGAAAGGTTTTGAAATTAAGAATCTTCATAATGAGTATTGATTTACTCCTCTCCAGGAGTTAGGCACAAGGCCAGTTTTTATCTTACTCCCACAAGTAAGATGTGACCCAAGGTCGGGTCGGGAAAGTGGGGTTTAAAAATTGCCTGGGCAGCCCCGTCGGCATTCCCCGGTAGAGGCGCCTCAGACAGTAAGCAATAAACTTACTCCTCCCCAAAGAGGGGGTGGACCTCCTAGAACTGCACAAGACAGACCCATTGACCGGCGTAAATCAAGACCCGAAGGCCAACACAAGTATGGGGTGCAGTATCCAGCGGAACAGATACTACACTTTGATCTTAGCCAAAAGGTAGAGAGCAACTCAAACAATATTTTGGCAAAGACTGGATGGAAAGTAATTAACCTCCCTCCTCCCTTGTGTTAAAAATGGGTTCAATAATTTTCTTCTCGTCAGTACTCAATGAATTTTCTTTCTCTTCTGTTTTTTTTAAGAGGAAGCTTTTTTTCAAATTAATTTATTTTTTGAGGAGTTAAAATTTATTTCAACCTTAACCTTAACCCTAACCTTAACCATAACCTTAACCTTAACCTTAACCATAACCTTTTGGCTTTACATTCGCATACTTAGTGTCATCTTCTTTTTACACATATTTATTTTGTGGCTTTCAAATCATAAACGGCTTTGGCCATTTCTGGCCAATTCCATAATTCGCAATCGGAAACATTTGCGTCGACACGGGTCCTATCTGTAGAAGCACCGTTTCCTTTTTTATTTGTTGTTATTTTTCCAAAGAAAACATGGGAAGAAGTGATAAAAATGAACTCGGGAGAAAGAGGGATAAATAAAGACCTGGCCAGAGATAGGTTAGTTTGGAAGTCCAAGAGGAAAAGTACTTTGGTGGAGAAGGGTCTGTTATAGCTGCTTCTATTGTTCTTTCTATGTCTATAATCTTTTTCTCGCAGTCTGTGACTTTCCTAGCCGTTCGTGATTTCTGCAGTCCGCAATGGTTAAAAACAAAAAAAATGTTCACTTTAATTCACCCAAAACAAGGGGTCATATTGCCACTGAGACATAAGGGGCTATTGTGATTAGGGGCCCGATTTATAGGGGGTATCATAAGTGGGGAGTTGTGAGGAAAGATGTTTGTTCGTATTACATTTGAGTTTCTGCAGGTTGGTACAGTCAGGGGAGCAGGGAAGGAATTCCAGAGGAATGCAGTCCGAGGAAAGAAGCTATTAAAGTAGAAGATTTTCCAGCATCTGGTGAACTCTGCAATGAAGAGGCGAAATTTTGCTGTTAACCAGGTTAGTTGTGGGGTATTTACGTTGAGGGAGTACAGATGCAGTAAGTCCATCTGAGCACATTCTGTGGAAGTACTTGTAAAACAAGCACAGGTAGGCAACATTGTGGTGATAGCTTGATAGACAGCATGGAACCTATTAGGTCACTGACTCTTTTTTTTTTGCAACCTGTCCAAGAGTGAGAGATGAGTTACTAGTGCACTAGTCCATATGTGGCAACACTACTCCATGCTCGGGCGAATGGTGGCTTTATAGAGGTATGGAATACTGGCAGGTGTAAGAAGTTTTCTAGCCCGGTAGAGGGAGCCAATCTTTTATGCAGCAGATTTGGCAGTATCTTCTACTTATTTATTCAAATTCATAGTCTGAACGTTGGACTCTGGGTAAGGATGTTATCAGCCATGACAATCGGTGGTTGGAAAGGTTTCATATAATTGTTAAAAGAAAGAAGCTTTGTCTTAGTAGCATGGAAGTTGTGGATTGAATAGGATTTCACTACAAAAGTAGAAATATTTTTGAATCACGTTTTTGTTACAAAAGTACCATCAAACTTTAGAAATGAACCTTTTCTTACAATGTTTTAAAAATAACACAAAAACATACATTTAAAACAAAGATATTTTATTGAATTATTCAATAGTGTTCGATACATTTGCAATATAATGCATTTGCTGAGGACAGGTGTAAACGTTGAGTACAACAAACATGAAAACAATGGGAGATTCATCTTAAAAACAGGGTGCAAAGATGAACTGACAATAAAGGTCAAATAATGGCATAAAAGGAGATGATAGGGGAAAATGTTTTTTTTAATAATATCTTTAAATTTGGCCGCAAACGAGAACATACGTGGCTTTTTTTCTCTTCTGTTCCGCGTTTCTCCTTAGTTCTGCCAGACAAATAAAGACAGACTTTAAGGATAAAAAAAACAACAAATGTCGGGTTATTTTCATATTGCTGAGTTCAAGTGAATCTGTCTCTCTCAGTTTATTAATAGTCAAAGCTCTTATTTTAGACAGACTCCATCACTCTCACTTCCGGAAGCCAGATTGAGAGAGAGCTATAGAGCTCTCTCTCAATCTGGCTTCCGGCTCTCTTCATCACCATCGTTTCTTTCTCTCTCCATCACCATCGTTTCTCTATCAATTTCGCTTTCTTTCTCTTTCTATCAATTTCGCTTTTTTTCTCTCTTTCTATCAATTTCGCTTCTGTCTCTCTCTCTATCAATTTCGCTTTTTTTCTCTCTTTCTATCAATTTCGCTTCTGTCTCTTTCTATCAATTTTGCTTTTTCTCTTTCTATCAATTTCGCTTCTGTCTCTCTCTCTATCAATTTGGCTTAACCATCTCTCTTTCTATCAATTTCGCTTTTTTTTCTCTTTCTATCAATTTCGCTTTTTTTCTCTCTCTATCAATTTCGCTTTTTTTCTCTTTCTATCAATTTCGCTTTTTTTCTCTCTTTCTATCAATTTCGCTTCTGTCTCTTTCTATCAATTTTGCTTTTTTTTCTCTTTCTATCAATTTCGCTTTTTTTTCTCTCTCTATCAATTTCGCTTTTTTTTCTCTTTCTATCAATTTCGCTTTTTTTTCTCTTTCTATCAATTTCGCTTTTTTTTCTCTTTCTATCAATTTCGCTTTTTTTCTCTTTCTATCACTCTCGTTTCCGTCTCTTTCTATCAATTTCGCTTTTTTTCTCTTTCTATCAATTTCGCTTTTTTTCTCTTTCTATCAATTTCGCTTTTTTTCTCTTTCTATCAATTTCGCTTTTTTTCTCTCTCTATCACTCTCGTTTCCGTCTCTTTCTCACTCTCTCTGTTTATTAGTTTATTAACAGTCAACGATAATAAAACTAACTATAAAACAGAAGATTGGAATAGTCCATTAAAAATAATAGGTAATACCACCACAAGTATTCATACTATTTAACTCTTAGCTGGAGAAAAGAGGAAATAAAGAGAGAGGGGGATATAGCGAATAGAAAGACGAATCTTGGATTTTGTCTTTTTATTCTTTTGAATTTAACTGGCTTTGCAAACTCACTCTTTCTGATGCAAACAATCTAACCCGAGATCAATGGGTGACTCAGTGGGTCACTTTTTTTCTAATAACTTATTAACTTGAAAAACACTTTTACACAATTTTAGGGTGGGTGGGGGTGGGGTAACGCATTTGGTCCCAAAGAGTAGAAACCGTGTCAATATCGATGTTACGCGATATATATTTGGCAACAAAAAAAAGATTTTTTTTTTAATGCATATTCTGATGTCATCCGGTCAAAAATATGAATTTATTTCAAAATGAACTATTGTATTCTTAGTATCGTCTGCACTGAATGCAAGCGATACTAAGAATATAATTACGACTTACTTAAGACTTCTAACCGATCATAGCTGTGGATTAAATAAAAGGTTCTGTTCGAAATTCCGTACAGATTCCCGAGTTCGACAAGATACACCTGAAGGTCGGAGGTTCCATCAGCCGAAACGTTGTAAGAATAACATCGAAGATGAGAACAGTAGTCTGAATAATACAAATAATACAAATATATATATATATATATATATATATATATATATATATATATATGTATATATATATATATAAAGATAGATGAAAGAAGAGTGATAAACATGTACGAATGTCCAGATTTATTTCAAGCTTCAATTGTTCAATGCAAGGTATATTCTGTAATAAAATTATGTTTATTATTCTTTCCTTAAGCCAAGGCTTTTCAAAGATCGAAATCTTATCATCAGAGGAATTATATAGATAGATAAGTTGGCAGTGGAAAAACCAAAATTCAACATTTGAAAAAATATTAAGAAATGGAGAGTGAAAAAAAGTTCGTGTAAAAAAGATATGGGGTTTGTCCAGTTGGTAATTGTCCGTTGATAAGGTGTCCAACGAAAGGAGATTTAGATGGAGAAGAAAAGATTTTCGTGAAGGCAGTCCACTTCCTCATTTTGGCCTCA
Organism: Sepiola atlantica; assembly: GCA_963556195.1. NCBI lineage: Eukaryota > Metazoa > Mollusca > Cephalopoda > Sepiida > Sepiolidae > Sepiola > Sepiola atlantica. Next base: position 82,071,972 of record OY744539.1, on the reverse strand, counting down.
TCTTTAACTAAAGGATTTCTTCTTAGAATTGCTTAAATATTTAACTACCAAAGTCATTTGTATATAATTCAGCTCCGGCCCAGGAAGTATTTTTAAAATGGCCCGATTTCTCACATTAATTCTGATTGAGTACGTTCCACCTACGATCTGAACTCAACATCTCACTATTGGAGTTACTTCATTTTTGAACGCTTTCCCATGCTGCCTTCACGAAAATCTGTTCTTCTCTATCTTTATAATTGCTCTATCTCGTATATTGAGCTTAAACCATTTCACTATAGGTTCTTTCTACTAAAAGTTTACTTTTAGTTTTATATTTGATTATTTATATATATATATATATATTAGTATGCATTCCTTTATTTATACAAACATTTTTGGCTACATATGTGCATACATGTTTCGGTTGCGATCTCTTTCGAAATCAAACTTCATCAGGCCATCCTACAATAGTTGGATTTCGAAAGAGATCACAACCAAAACATGTATGCACATATATAGCCAAAAATGTTTGTATAAATAAAGGAATTTATACTAAAATACAGCTCTACTTGTTATTGAGCACTATTGTATAAACACTGGAGTTGCATTTGATTGAAATCTAGGAAACAACAACAATATGATTACTAATATATATATATATATATATATATATATATATATATATATATATATATATATATGTACAGGGTAATCTCAACAACTAAAGAATAGATCATTATGAATTTTAGAATATATATTCTAGGCAACACGGTGAGTAGCATAGGCATATCATTTATCGTTTTGTAGCAATAACTTTGAAACTGAAAACTCCGGTAAATGACTTACATCATCATCATCATCATCATCATCGGTTACATTATTATTATTATTATTTTCAATAGATTAAAACAAGAAAGAGGAATGGGCTGGGCGGATGAGAAAGAGAGGTTTGAGGAGTGGGATGGGTGAAACGGGGGGGGGGGGGAGTGCAAAGAGAGAGGTAGAGAGATAAAAGTTTTAATAGAAATATATTGCACATTTTAATCTTTTCTATTTTTTTTTTTTGTGGCCCCGGGCAACGTGGGGTATCCCTGCTAGTATAATCATCATTTTCACTTGTATATAACGAGGAATGCCGGATAAACCTGGTCATCATCATAGGTTACAAAAATGGTTGGGTTTTGTAAATTATCAACAGTTGTTTGTTCATTGGAAGGTATGTTCCCCTCGTTGAAGCTGACGTTTCCCTTAATGCAGTTGCCAACAAGGACATAAGCAAGGAACATGCACTTTTCACCGTTATCATCTGGTTTAGAGTAAGCATCCTGGTCTGAATAACGGGCCTCTTTTGCAAAGTAGCAACCTCTTCCATACTTGGCTTCTAGAATTAAAAAAAAAAGAAGAGATTAAATCAATGATTACTGAAATGAGAGGTGATGTTAATGGCCTAATGGATTTAAATCCTGTCAGATCTAGTATGCTCATTTATACACAAGTCCAGTTTAATAATACTGAACTAGCAGTGACAATGGAGTTATAGGAGTAGAATATAGATTTAAATACTGAGAGCTTTGAGTGTAGCATAGCTGGGTTTGAGGAGTGGGAAAGGTGAAACGGGGGGGGAGTAAAAAGAGAGAGGTAGAGAGATAAAAGTTTTAATAGAAATATATTGCACTTTTTAATCTTTTCTATTTTGTTTTTTTTGGTGAATCAGCTGGTCGAATTTCTACAGTCACAATGGTGGTCAGGTTTCCATCATCTCTTCTCTCTGTCGTTATCTTCTTCTTCTCAATAAAAGCCTTCATAAACGTCATCAATAAAGAAACATCGATAAATGGAATTCGGTTTTACAAATCGATTTATCTTGTTATTCTTTTTTTGAATAGCATACATGTATATGCATAAAACACTCGAGTCCTTGATCCGTGGGGGTAGGCGGCAGCTATTCAAACCTACTCTCTCTCTCTCTCTCTCTCTTTCTCCCTCTCTCTCTCTCTGTCTCTCTCTCTCTCTCTCTCTCTCTCTGCTGGTTCCGTTGGGGGAGGCAGAACACAGCTTATTCACCATGTAAGGCTGGCGGCTTCCTGTTTGTGTTGATTAATGTTAAAATGCATTAAAACAGTCAGAAACATATTTTGCCATGAATTACACAACCCATTTCGCATAATTATAAGGGTTCAATCCTCAGTCGAGTCATACGGAAGACTTAAAAAATGATAGTTGATGCCCCTCTTGCAAAACACATTATAAAGTGAGTTTATTTACCTCCTCTCCAGGAGGTTAGACACAAGGTCGTGTGGTTTTCAGAAGCCAGTGCACTAGGAGAAGCGCACTCTCGCCTACAAAAATGCCTGAGCAGCCCCGTCGGCATTCCACAGTAGGCGATAAGCAATGATCTAATCCCGTCCCAGGGAGAAGGTAAAGCCTGGGAGGGTGGATTTCCTCGGACTGAACAGAATCATACCTCGGCCTGACAGCAAAAAAAAATCACTGTCGGACTGATTTTCGAGGGCATACCCCTAACTGATACGAACATCACCTTCTCAACCTGTGCCAGGTAAGTATTATAAGTTGAGGATCAAGATAAGTGGAGTAATCCTGGAAAAGGAGTGATGCCTTCCCTTACATCTTGGTGTCGTAGCTAATGAAAATGGAGCGTTCAGGTTACCCTCGAGTATGGTTGACAACTTTACTAACACAGCTGAAGTTATGAACGGGATTTCAGGGTTTGTAGGTGAGGAAGACGGAGCCCTCAAATTTGATAAAACTTTTTAAATATGTGATATTTACGTTCAGTCAGGCTCCAGTCAAATCCATATCGGGTAATACCATCAACGCTAGTATGTGTGGTGCTGTGCCATAGTTGTTTCGGAGTGTGCTGATCTATGGGAAGAAGGTTATGCAGTCGTTTGTTTTCGATCCTTTCAATCTGGCAACGATAAGTAAAACATGATATATATATATATATATATATATTCAAAAAAGCTTTTAGTTATTTACACATGAGAAAAAAGACATACATGTATTCAACATTAATAATACAACGCAAGCCAAAAAGAAATCAATTTAAATAGGCCATCCACAAGAATTGCCATCCACAGAAACAGCCCCCATTAATAATAATACTAAAGCAAGCATTCTCCTCTTCCGTGTTCCTAATGACAGTACTATCCTTACATGAATATACGGCCATTGAGAAGTTTAAATCCTAGAGATACTAAATCCACATATAGCAAACGTAAACCGATTTTTAATAGTGTAAAATTCACCAAATACCAAAGGGGCCCAACTATATCAGTTGTGAAATATAAGCAGGGGACCTAACTCTAAAACATGAAATAGAAAAGGGAGATAATCAGCTTTTTACCATGTAACAGTTTTGGAGATTTAAAAACAGAACCGTTATTAAATTTATAACTTGGCTCACCCATAGTACTGATCAAAATACCACTTCCCCTCTAACAAAATGTTGACACAATTCAGTTATTATTTAACTCAGAGCAGCACTACAGTTCACCACCATACGAGATACTAGAAGCACTAACACGAAAGGAACCAGTCACATATATATGAAAGAAGAATTCAAATACATCACAAATTCACTTAAGACATTACAATACCCCATATATTTTACATTAAATGCAAAGAAAGAAGCCCAACAATTTTTTCAAGAAGCAATAAAAACTAAAAACATACATACTGAACACTTCTCTGGTAAACAGAAATCTCTTTTTACCTACCCACACCAATAATATGATAATTTACAACACTTTACATAAGCTAGAAATTCTAAAATTGTTTACTTTTGAGTTATTTCTCTTGTGGTGAGTTTAAACTATTTTTTAATTCTATATTGAAATAGTTTTTTTTTTGTACAATCATTTGATTCAAATCTAGAAATACTAATTATCTCGATATTTAATAAGTTTTTACACTTATATAATTATTTAGTTACTAATTTAGACTGTGTCACTGGCCTCCTTCTATTATTAGCGAGTATATAAGAATGTCAAAGTTAGTATCATGCTTATTTTTTGTTGCTTATTCCGAAGAGAAATGATGACGAATAGATGTTACAGTTAGTAACTTAACGATGTATTAGGTATTTCTTAATTAAATTAATTAAAAGTAAATTTAATTAAAATTTAATTAAAAGTAAATCTACTAAACATTTTCTAATTTCAACCCTTTCTTTTTCAATCTACATCCCCCCTTTTTATTAATTACCAGCAAATTTATGCTCCCTCCGGTCACATATTTTTTCTAGCCTAGGAATATATTTTACACTGACCCCTAAAGAAGGTGGTAATGACTAAGAGCATAGTATCATGACAAACGCCCCTCCCCTCTCAGGAGAATGATATCATAACAACAGAACAGATAATACACTACCCCCCCCCCTCAAACGGAGAATATAATCATTGAAGCATAGTATCATGGAGAACTATATACTATACTGTCCCCCCCAATAAAAAGAAGTAATACCTGGGAGGATCGCCCCCATAAAAGGAGAAGGTAATGCCTATGAGTATGGTACCATGGAAACAGAACAGATGCTACACCCCCCTCCCCCAACAAAGAAGGTAGTCCCTGGGAAGATGGTCTCATGACACAAGAACAGATATTACATTACCCCCACCCCCAAAGAAGGATTACCTTACCCCCTTAAGAATGAGGAGGTAATTCCTGGGAGGACGGTATTATGATAACAGAACCGATACTCCACTAACCTATCCCCGTTAAAAGATAATACAATAATAGATTAAATCAGTTTTTTTTCATACATTTAAAAATGTTTAGCCATAAAAACATTGTTATTGTTATCTTGCCTTTTGTCTAAGATCAAAGTGTAGTATCTGTTCTTAGCATCCCAGCGACCTCAGACTTTTTACTATTGAGAAAAATATTGTGTATATGTAAGAAAATAGGACAATGCAAAATTACAACTGTATATCGCAGAATATTAATTTAGTAGATGCTGTTTATATAATAAATATGCAAATTAAGAAGACGTAATGTGTTTGAGGGCATTTGCCATTTCCTATATATACATTATTTTAAAAGTCTATGTCGTATCATCGATACGCGCCATAAACTGGTATCGTCTTGGCCTTCGGGGCTTGATTTACGCCGGTCTATGGGTCTGTCCTGTGCAGTTCTAGGAGGTCCACTCTCCCAGGCTTTGCCTCCCCTCTTTGGGGAGGAGTAAGTTTATTGCTTACTGCCTGAGGCGCCCCTACCGGGGAATGCCGACGGGCTGCCCAGGCAATTTTTTAATGGCCAGAGTGCTCACCTTCTCGGGCGCTGGCTTTTAAAACCCCACTTTCCGACCCGAGCTTGGGTCACATCTTACTTGTGGGAGTAAGATAAACCTGGCCTTGTGCCTAACCTCCTGGGGAGGTAAATAAAATGTTGTATCATTGATACACGCCATAAACTGGTATCGTCTTGGCCTTCGGGGCTTGATTTACGCCGGTCTATGGGTTTGTCCTGTGCAGTTCTAGGAGGTCCATCCTCCCAGGCTTTGCCTCCCCTCTTTGGGGAGGAGTAAGTTTGTTGCTTACTGCCTGAGGCGCCCCTACCGGGGAATGCCGACGGGGTTGCCCAGGCAATTTTTAATGGCCAGAGTGCTCACCTTCTCGGGCGCTGGCTTTTCAAACCCCACTTTCCCGACCCGAGCTTGGGTCACATCTTACTTGTGGGAGTAAGATAAACCTGGCCTTGTGCCTAACCTCCTGGGGAGGTAAATAAAATGTTGTATCATAGAATTAAATAAGCAAAACCTGTTTTGATGTTAATATAGTTAGGATAGATGGAAAAATCTTTCGCATTTATTTATTTAGATTAATAAAACCTTAATTAATTAGATATCCCATCTGACAACTAATTTATCTATATCAAATTTGGATAAAATACGATTAATTTTATACTGCTAATAATTATGCAATTATATCAGTTTGGATTGATGATGGCCACTATTTTTATTTAACTTCAATTATTTAATGCACTTTTTACTGTTCATTTAATTTATATATAAGTATATTTTTACCCTTGGTTATCTAAAAACAGAAGGTCATTTTTTTATATAATTATAAATATTAATCTATGTTAAAGTTACTCTAAATCTATTAAAATACATAATTATAAAAGAAAATATTTTATTACAATTTCTAGTTTTTCACATTCACCTCTTTTTAATTAATTTTGATTGTCCATTTTTCTGAGGTTTAAATCTACTGCACTTAAATACGCTTTCATGTAAGCAAGACCTTATGATTTCAGCCTTCTTGTTAATTAAATTTACTTTGTAAGAAAAAATAGAAACCGGTTCAACAAGAAAAAGATGACATCTTTCTAATTTACTGGGAGAATATTTATTAGCTTTAGTTAAGATGTAGCATTTCAGTTTATTAATAAAATTTCTTTTCCTTCGTGTATTTAGTTAGGGAAGTGGATGTATCTTTACTTCCCTCTCTGGTCACGTTTCTTATAGACGCTATATGGTTGATGTATCTTGTCTTGGATGGTTTTTCAGTGACCCCGATATGCATTGATGATTTATTAGCTTCAGTGACATCGAATTTGTATACTCGATTTTAATCTAAACAAAGTTTTGTTTCACAATATTTTTTTTTATTTC
>OY744539.1:81830350-82055350 GCA_963556195.1 Sepiola atlantica | reverse complement strand
TATTATCACCAGTAAAAACAATAACAAAGACGTAACATAAATATTTAGGCGATAAAAAATCGTTTATATTTACAGACGAGGCGTCATAGTCCAGTGGTAAAGCTTCAGACTACAGACAATGTAATTGTAGGTTCGATCCTTGTCCAAGCTAGCCATGCTGATGACAGCTGATAGCAGAAACATGTGTCCATGTTTTATGTACATAAAGAATTAATAAAATAAAAACATGGTCATTGGAATATAATATGAACCTGACATTATAAATATATTCCAATAACCATGTTTTTATTTTATTATTTTTATTTTTATTTTTATTTTTTCACATTTCCAAAAAACATAAACTTTCTGTGAGATATATTTTTTACGGTCCGTTTCATTTGTCTTGTGCCAAACAACATTTTTATGTTAATATTTTCAAGACACTTTAATCCAAGAACTTTTTACTCTTTGTGAATTTTTCTGATGATTTTGTAGTGTTGCAGAGACGATATTGACATAAAAATGTTTTTGGCTCAAGACAAATGAAACGGACCGTAAACAATACATCTCAGAGAAATGTCATGTTTTCTGGAAATTTAAAAAAATAAAAATGATAAAATAAAAACATGGTTATTGGAATATAAAATGAACCTGACTTTTTTAATATATTTTTAAAATATTTTTTCATATTTTATTTTTATTTTTATTTTTATAATGTTTTATCATTATCATTTTATCTTTCTATTTTTTATTCTATATTTGTAACCTATACTTTTTTCTAATATTTGTCTCTGTGACTCTTTCTGCCAATAGATGTTCCTCTACGACGAGCTTGTTGTTTTTTCTTTGATTTTCTGTGAGACGTGGTGCTAAAGGCGCTGATGAAGCGACGTTTTGGAGTAGCTTTGTTAATTTATAAAATAAAATAAAGTATTTCCAAAATGTTTTGGAAAAGATCGTACGCCATACTGGACTTGATGTTCTAATTCTTGGAACAATTGTAATGTTCTAATTCATTGAATCCTTATATATATATATATATATATATATATATATATATATATATATATATATATAGTATACATTTTTATTTATACACACATTATTGGTTACATATGTGCATGCATGTTTCAGCTGTGCTCTCTTTTAAGAGCCAGCTTCCTCAGACATTTAGAAAAAATGAAATGAGAAATAACAAACTTCCTTATTCTGTGTATTATCTCGGTATGGAAGGGATGCGTGTATAATTAAACGAGCAAGATTCATATCCAATTACACAGTCGCGCTGTTCCCTTTCTTTTACTTTTTATCATTTAAGTTTATCGAGTACGTTTGACCACGTTGTAACATCTAGGAAACAAAAATAATACATATACTATATATAGTATAAATTTTTATTTATGTAAACATTTGCAGACATGTTTCAGCACCAGCTGGAAATCAGCTGGGTTCTTCAGGCAAAGTTCTGAGTATGAAGGTGGAGATGAGAATGAAAAAAAGATTTCAGAGGGGTTACAAGCAGCATGTTAGTTATTTACCTCCCACAGCGGTAAGATGTGACACAAGGTTGGAAAGTGGGATTTGAAAAGCCAGCGCCCGAGAATTTGAGCACTCTGGCCTACAAAAAATGCCTGGGCAGCCCCGTCGGCATTCCCCAGTAGGGGCGCCTCAGGCAGTAAGCAATAAACTTACTCCTCCCCAAAGAGGGGAGGCAAAGCCTGGGAGGGTGGACCTCCTAGAACTGCACAGGACAGACCCATAGACTGGCGGAAATCAAGCCCGAAGGCCTAGACAATACCGGTCTACGGGGTGCAGTATCCATCGGAACAGATACTACACTTTCTTCCTAGCCAAAAGGCCGAGGTTCACATGATATGGCTTTAATTTTAAAATTTTAAATATAATGATTGGAATTTTGTATTTAAAAAATTAAAAAAATGTTCACATATCCTTACTATTTTGACTACCATTTTATGGTTTGAGTTCATTTGGAACACACAAAATGAGTTAATATTTATTTCTATTTGCTTCTTTAAGATTAAAGTAAGGTGGTGTGGAAAGTCATCACCAACGAATTGAGGATGAAATCAAATGGTTTATATTATTTGAATTTTTCAGACTACTGTTCTCATCTTGTATGTTAATCTCATAATGGTTTGGACGATGTAACCTCTGACAGTCTTAATGTGCATCTTGTCGAACTCAGGAATCTGCACAGAATTTCTAACAGAACTTTGAGGTAGTTTGTTCTTGTTCTGTCTGCCATGACCAGGTAAAAATCTTCAGTAATTCGAAAATGTATTCTTTATATCACCCGTACTGAGGATTGAATCTTCAACCTCCAGAAGACTTTTATGCCATTACTCTTTTACCCCATTCATCGTTTATTCTTTTACCCATTCCTCTTTTACCCCTTTCCTCTTCATGCTTTTACCCATTCCACCTTTTAACCCTATTCCTCTTTTACCCCATTCCTCTTTATTCTTTTACCCATTCCTCTTGTACCCGTTTACCCATTCTTTGTTTATTCTTTTACCCATTCCTCTTTTACCCTTTTACCCCATTCTTCTTTTACCCCATTCTTTGTTTATTCTATTACCCATTCTTATTTTATGCCCATTATTCGTTTATTTTTTTACCCATTTCTCTTTTACCGTTTTACCCCATTCCTCTTTTACCCCATTCATCGTTTATTCTTTTACACATTACTCTCTTACCGTTTTACCCCATTCCTCTTTTACCCCATTCATCGTTTATTCTTTTACCCATTTCTCTTTTACCGTTTTACCCCATTCCTCTTTTACCCATTCATCGTTTATTCTTTTACCCATTTCTCTTTTACCGTTTTACCCCATTCCTCTTTTACCCCATTCATCGTTTATTCTTTTACACATTACTCTCTTACCGTTTTACCCCATTCCTCTTTTACCCCATTCATTGTTTATTCTTTTACCCATTTCTCTTTTACCATTTTACCCCATTCCTCTTTTACCCATTCATCGTTTATTTTTTTACCCATTTCTCTTTTACCGTTTTACCCCATTCCTCTTTTACCCCATTCATCGTTTATTCTTTTACAGATTACTCTTTTACCGTTTTACCCCATTCCTCTTTTACCCCATTAATCGTTTATTCTTTTACACACTTTTACCCCATTCTCCTTACTTCCAACCATAAAAAACAAACACAAATTGTTACTCACATGATGTGAAATTCTTTGTCTGATATTTTGTAAGCTGCAATGATAGACATAGTCATACGAAAGTTTGTGGCCTTTACTGACAGCAATTTTGCCAGGTTCGATTCCATTTGGATATTTCTCTGTGAGTTCCTTTTGTATCTCTGAACCGGCCAATTTAAGTACTGTTGCGGATATTTCTCCACCTTTGGTGAGGTTGAGTGATTTGTCAGTCGAATTAACAAGGATATCGATCTACAAAACAAAAAATAAAAACTGATTTATTTACATTTGTATTTAGTAGTAAAGTTAATTTTTATTTCATCAGAAATTTTTACCAGACTTGTATGTTGTGGTAAAATAAAATCATCTTTTATTTTACCATACATTTTTATTGGACATGTATTTTACCAGACTTATATTTTTATCAAAATTTTTTACTAGACTTGTATGTTGTGGTAAAATAAGATCATCTTTTATTTTACCACACATTCATTTTACCAGACTTATATTTTTGTGGTAAAATAAACCACATATTTTTATATCAGATGTTTTTATACATTTATATTTTCATCAGACATTTTAATCACTTATATTTTGCATGCCTTTGTGCAAGGATCAAAGTATAGTATCTGTTCTGGTCGGTATCAGTAGACTATCTTCCCTTTGTTGGTTTATAGCTGATTGTTTGAGATGCCCTCAACAGTTACCAGGCATCGCCGACGAGTCTGATCATGGCTAATTTTGCAATCATCTTTTGGGAAGAGTCAAATCCCCACAATAAACTGACCTTGTGTCGAACTTTGCTGCAGTAAGCGGCAATTAAAGAAGCTTATATTTTGTAGCGTAGTAAAAGTCACTTTTCTTTTATTGTGAACTTGTGGATGTGCATTTACTGCACTGGCCGTGATCGTCCAGTCATGGCTCATGTCTGAATTCGATGCTACAGGATTTTGACACCGACCATAGTGTCAATTATGTGGTGTCGGTCAGTAATGTAAAAAAGGTCTTTTTCTTTCCAAATAAAATCATAACTCTGACTTTACGGGAAATAATATTTTTTTTGTGGAAATTTTTATTTTAGAAATTCAAAATGAAAATGTTCTCTTTCTGGTGCGTCCTTCACAGCGCACAGACGTTTTTGTAAAGCTCCCCCTTGAAACATACCTTTCCAAACCCTATCAAGCTTTTCCTCTGGGTCACATCTTCTAGCAGCCGCTATCAGAAGTACACACCACAACGTATAATTCTCTATCTCCGCCCTTGGCATCAAAAGAAGAACTTCAATGTAGAATAATAAATGTGAAGTTGTGGTTGTGCGTTCACTGGCCGTGATCGTCCACTCGTGGTCTTCATCCGAATTCGGTGCTACTTGATTTTAACACTGACTGTAGTGGTAAGTATGTGGTCTTGGTTAAAGGGATTTTAACTCTGAGTTTACAGCATTTTCTTCCGCTTTTATCGTGTTTTAAGGGTTAATCTTATTGAATTTAGTGCCGAATCGGTCCCATGACAAGAAATAATCAATTTTAATTAATTTTAGTTTATTTTTAACTTACTGGCTTTACCAGCTCACTATAACTGTAAAGTTCGCTAGTTGAAACCAACATTTTGAATAATAAACATTTCATTCATAAGTTTCTTGTAAGCATGAGACAAAAAACTTTCACATTTATTCATATAAATAGACAGAAATCCACATTTATTTATATACATAGATAAATATAAACATTTTGGTGATTTTGATAGAAATTTATTTATCTTTTAAATATGACCGTAAAAAATGAAAAGAAAGAAGAAATTAAATCGTCTGAGCAATAGTGTGTGTGGGGGATGGGGAGGGGTGCTTTTAAAATCAATAAAAAATAAATTTGATTTCACAAGGGAGGGGGAGGAGAGGGAGTGAGTTAGAAGGAGAGGGGGGAGAGAGAGAGCAGTCACCTGCCCCCACTCGCTATGAACTCTTATGCCTTGTTGATATATCTTTCTTTCTAGCTAGCTAAGATATATTAGTCTCTGCAGGATCAAATTGACTTATCGGCATAAAATGCTCCAATATTTAATATGCAAATATTGCTTAATTCAAGCAATAAGTTTCATGACTGGATTATCTACTCATGGACTAGCAGCCAATCAGAATTCAGAGAATGGACCTGCTCATCTGAAACATTCCAGCCTTAATATAAATAGGGCTGGGACGTAATGGATGAAAATTTCAGATTCATGCTAGTAGTATTTTTTTGTGTTCATGTATACATAAATAACACTAAACAATCAAACATTTTGAAAATTTTGCAAAATTCAGAATGTGCAGGCCACTAGTTTTTTGCTATTTTACATTCATGAAAACCCTTTCACAGCCTGAAAATGGTCCTAAATTAAATTACTATATCAGATTTAACCATCTATATCCATTCATAGCTTTTGAGGATGTTTTAGGACCTGCAATGTCGCATGAAACCACTTTTTCACCGAAAAATGATGGATTTTGAGTACCGTGGAGCCCTAACGGCTATTTTTGGCCTGCACCTTCTGAATTTTGCAAAATTTTCAAAATGTTTGATTGTTTAGTGTTATTTATGTATAAATGAACCCAAAAAAATCTACTCGCATGAATCTGAAATTTTCACCTATTACGTCCCACCCTTAATATAAACCGGCATTTTAGTGTTCTTGGCAATTTATTTGTTTCTAGCTCAACTGGTCATACCGTTAATTATTGACTATTAAATTCAATATGGCGCTACGAACAGGATGAATGGATCCTGAATATTGGGAACATTAGCTTGTCAAGGCAGAGACCTCTGTGAGCTCAGCTAAAACCTATGTTGTCACATTTGCAAAGTGAGAAGCTCACAAAGAATAACATACAAATGATGGATCGGGCCATGTTAAAAGAGTTAGGGGTCACATCAATGGAAGAAGTCTTGTCAATCCTTAAGCAAGCTAAGGAGCTTTACTCTCAGGCAACCTATGCTAAGGCATCAGCAACCAAACTGCCCCAGCTACATTTAGAAATGACCTCTCAACAATTCAGAAAATTCTCTTTTTCGTTTCATTTTACTTCAGTCGAAGTTCACAGAAACCAAGGGGCCCCCTCCTGTGGCTAACACTTGATTCTATTTATCTTCCTCCCACAAGGCAAGAGGTGACACAAAGTCGGGAAAGTGGGAAAGAACCAGCGCTATTTAAAAATTGCCTGGGCAGCCCTGTCGGCATTCCCCGGTAGGGGCGCCTCAGGCAGTAAGCAATAAACTTACTCCTCCCCAAAGAGGGGAGGCAAAGCCTGGGAGGGTGGACCTCCTAGAACTGCACAGGACAGACCCATAGACCGGTGTAAATCAAGCCCCGAAGGCCAAGACAATACCAGTCTATGGGGTGCAGTATCCATCGGAACAGATACTACACTTTGATCTTAGCCAAAAGGCCAAGGAAGTAGACACAGGCAAAAATACGGCAATGGAAAAGAGAGGACAAATGCAGATAAACGGTGTAAATTGATCGAGATCGTTTATTTACCAAAACGGTCATAACGTGAGAAGGAAACGGAGGTGACGTCACCAACAGGAAAGACAAGAACGCCGTCACTGGAAGCAGGAAAGGCTGGAATGACATAGATGAGGAAGCTGGAGCCTGGATAGCAGGAAGAGCGTTTCCGGAACTTGGACAGCAGGAAAGGCTGGGTCTACAGGAATCGGAGAAACTGGAACATGAACAGCATGGGATTGACGTGGACGTCCCTGAGGTGTGTTTAGATGCCTCCGGTAAATCCGGTCCGTGTAGACGTGGCCAAAGGATGCTGCTGGAACAAGGGACAGGAGCTGGAGCAGGACCTTTTCATTGTTGTTTCTGCTGGAGCTGGTGTTCTCTTTTGCTTCTGGGCTCAACGACTGGTCCACACAATCGGAGGTGGAGGCCCCTGCCCCCCCCCCCCCCATCAAGCAGCGAGAATTTATTGTAACAAGAAACATACAGTCACAAACCTTTCTTTTTGGTTACAAAAATACAATGATGGTAAAAGTCTGTCCTTTGCCTTAGACATGAAGCCCGAATTGTTTAGAGGGAGACGGGGGTCGGTGGTCTTACAATTGGGCCAATCCTTTGTGCTTACCCGATGCTAGAAACTCTCACCAAAATACCACGTTCACTCTATGGGTTGGTCCTACTTAGATGGTCCCTGATTTGATTTAAAATATTTTATTTAAAAAAAATTCATCGTGGGAGAGTCGGACAATATTAACAATTGTTCTGCAAAAATTAAAAAGATATGAGTTAGTAGTGCCTTCCCAACCCTATGCTAAATGATAGGCCTCCCACTGTTTTCCGGGTGATCCGAAAACAGGCAGGTCGGTGTCTAAATGGAAGTCAACTAAAAGATTTTTACCAATAATCCTCAGTCTGAGTGGCAAGTTCGTAAAATCACACAGTCACCTAAAAAAAGTAAAACAACTAATCCCCCTCCACCTCTCAAAAAACACACACAAGATTTATCTCTCATAGGAAAAAGAAAGAAAAAATTGGTTAACTGCCTTAAAACGCTAGAATGGCCCGGAAATGGGGGATCATTTTACATTAAATTTATGTAAAATTGATCCCTCACTTAAAATTCTATACAATTGTTTTTTTTAGCTAAGTTTTTCAGAGTGTTCACATGTAATCGCTTAAAAAAGTAGAATCTAATTTATTTTTTTAATGCATAATTTTCCAAGCAGTTATCAGATATGTTTTACGTTTCCCCCTTTCCACATATATTTTATTGGTTTTATGTTTTTGTTAATGTAACTTGATTTTATTATTAAGACTGTGTATAATATGTATTATCGTATCATGAAGGAATAAGCATTTTCTTCATCTTCTGTAAAAAAAATATTGTATGCGTAACAAACATAACAAATTTTGTAAAAATTATCAAAATTGTTTCCCCGAACATTATTTTATTCACAAAGTATTTGATTTTGTAAAATCGTTAATTTGCTTTCTGATTGTATTATTATATTTTCTGTAATCAAGTAGTCAATATAAACAAATTGACTCATGATTTTTAAAATATCAAAAATGTGTCTAATTTATACTGAATAAAGTGATTTTTTGAGTAAATTTAGTTCTTTTATATTTTTGTACTTTTTATATTTGATTTGATTTGATTTGATGGAAATAGATCAATTATTGTAAGCTGCTTCCTAATAATATGTATAGTTTCTAATTACTGGACATGACTAAGAAATTTCTTACTAAAACTTTTCTCGGTAATTATTATTTAGTAATAATTTTGGTCTTCACATGTTCGCCCAAGTCGTGGACCCCAGTCGCATGTGAGCCAGGCCTGTATTATGGATCGCCTTGGCTATGATGCAAAAAGACTGATTAAATGAAGGGGAGATAAGTACAAATAAAAAAATTAAGGGGAAATAATTCAAATTCATCTTTCTTGAGCGCCAATTTAACTCTAATGCCGTCCAAGTTTGTTGTTCTTTTCTTATTTTTTCCGTTTGTTTAGATTGTATTTTAGATGACTAAAATATTCAAAAAAACTGTTTTAACAGTCTTCCGCCAGAACCTTGTTATTGCTCAATATTTTAGTGTAACTCGCAATAAAAAACATTGATGTTTTTTATACGTAAAATCGTCTAACGCTGAAACTCACATGTTCCATTTCCCCACAAAAGAATTAATTTAATTTGAACAATTTTTTTGAAATGTCTTAACTCGGTTTACATTTTAAAAATGGAAAGGTATTACTCCAGATGAAGCGCTTAATTTCCGTGACTGCTCGGCGACAACGATCGGGAAGAGCCCGAGAGCTGCCGAGACGAAAACGAGGCTGAAGCAGAGCTGACCAATCAGGTTGCTGCCAATCATCTGTGCTCAGCACAACAAAACAAGCGGTAGGAAGACCTTTCGAATTGGCCGCAAACGTATCCGTAAACCTCGACGAGAAAATATATGAACCCCCCCCCCCCCCCCCAAAAAAAGAAAATATACACAAAAAAGTTGCCTAAATATCCTAAGAAAAATAACATACTTTTTTGTTTTATGTAAAAAAAAAAGACGAAAAAAAAAGTTGCCTAAATATCGTAAAAGAAATAGCCTTTACTTCTTTGATTTATGTAAAAAAAAAAAAAAAAAAAAAAAATTAAAATGGTTCATTTGGCCCACGAAAAAAAGAAAAAAGTTTATTTATAGTTCTTCAGCTATGGTTTGTTCATTTTTTTTTTCATTTTTCTTTTTCAAATATATGTATTTTTTTCTTTTGTGTTCTTCGTCTTATATTGTCGTCTGCCACTTCCATTTTTACGACTTTCAGTTTTGCTTCAGCCTCGTTTTCATCTCGGCAGCTCTCGGGCTCTTCCGCGACCTGCCCGATCGTTGCCACCGAGCAGTCACGGAAATTAGGCGCTTCATCTGGAATTATATTCTTTAATTCTTGATTACAATTTTTTTCTGTGTGTGTGCTCTGTTATATTAGGACCCGAGCTAACTTTGACCCCGTCGTTAGGGTCAGGGTCAAAATGGGGGTTAGAGTCATGGTCAAAGTTAGCGCGGGTCCTAATGTAACAAAGTACCAAAATACACAATAAATTGTTAGCAAAAAAAAAGTTTTTGTTCACCAAGCGTTCGGGTAAATATGTACGTCAAGACTCGGGAATTTCCGTGAGTACTGAAATTCTTTGGAGGTCTATCCTGCACAGGGCACGAGCACCATCACTTTTTTTTCCATTAAAGTTAAAACATAACAAATATAGGTACTTTGTTATGCTAACTTTGACCCTAACCCTAACCCCCACTTTGACCCTAACCCTAACGACGGGGTCCTAATGTAACAAACCACTTGTATGTTTTTCTTGATTGCTCAGAAGAGGGTAATGTTTTTAATTGTGTTGTTTTTTGTTTGGTACTTCTGCAGTTTACGAACCGGGCTATTTTTTAGATAGGATTTTCGGGCATTTACAACGACAGCTAACAGAAGGAAAATGGGGTACAACAAAAACAAATAGGCAACAAATAAATGTTACCAAACGCAAGACAAGGTACTCTTCTACTAACCTGGATAAGTTTATTTGTGTTTTAACTTATTTTAAAGCGTTATTTTGTTCAAAACAAACCTGTCAACCTATTCCGTTAGAACGGAGGACAAATGGCTGTTCATGAGCCCAGCACGGGGATTCTTGATAATTGGTGAAAAATCGAAAAATAAACAAAATAGTGTTAGAAACACATCCAATAAATGTCACCAATCGTGGGAAAATGTAATGTTCTACCAGTATTTTGATTAATTTTTTTTGTTTTCTGAGCGATTATCGAAACTGTAATGTCAGCCATTCTTGTAGGAAAAAAAAGAAAGTGATACATACCGTTTGCTGATGCCGGCCTTCAAGGGGGGTGGCGATAAGACCAACATGAGCAGAGATAGAGAGGTGATATTTATATATGTTAAGAATGGGGGGTGGCAGGTTGTTACAAGCCTATAAATTGAGGTTCTACCTCTCACCAAAGGGAGTTCAAAAGTTCTATGTTAGAAGTGTTATTGTGTTCCAGAGCTTGGTGGTGACCAGAATTAGTACAGAATTCGACTCACTATAGACCAGACACTGGATCGTTACTCCTGCAGAGAAATCCGTTCTCTGCCCCATTACATATTGGTTGGGTCGCTAAGGGAGCAATTCCTTTTGCAACTCACTCCCAACTGCTGCCTCGGCCCCTTTCAGGGTATTGACTTTGAATTGGATTTTTTCTTACATTTGGATTTATTCCTACATTCTAGTTGAACAGGTGGACACCAGGTTTGTTTTGACCAAAAAACGCTTTAAAATAAGTTAAAACACAAATAAACTTATCCAGATAGGTAGAAGAATAAGTTATCTTGGCTTTAGTAACATTTATTTGTTGCCTATTTGTTTTTGTTTTTACCCCTTTTTCGTTATAAATGCCCGGATTTTCAAGTTAAATTCAATTTTTACGGTATCTTTTGTTTATTAAATTGTTAATTTTGTTTTTTTATGGAGGTGGGCTGAAATGGAGTACGGAGGCCGATAAAAAAATTTTTTTTAAATTATTATTCCTTTACTTTGTTCTTTTTTTTTTCACCTGGACTTAATGTAGAGTTCCAGTGTTTTTTTTGTGTGGAGGAAGGAAGACTGCAAATAGAGGACAGGGGCTAATAAATTGTAATTAGGTACATTTACGAAACATTAGACGAAGTAAAAGGCAAAGAAGTAGTAGGAAGCGATGTTGTCGGAATAGAAGAAGGGAGATGTTTTTTTTTTTATCCGAAAACAGGTCAAAGGTACAAATCAGAAATCTGCTAAAGTAAACTGGTGTCTCTCCGTCTTTTTCATTTGTATCGGTCGATTTATCGTCTGCATATCTCAACTAAGTCCGGAATTTGTACTCAAAAACTCGGGAATCTCCGTTAAATTATTGGATGTCTATTCTTCACAAGTACCAAAGTTGTTTGTAGATAAGGAAAAAAAATTCAAATCGATAGTAAATACATGTCAGCCGTTTTTTAATCCATCAATAAAATATTAAAATGGCTGACTTGTGTTTACTATGACGAAATTCGAAAGTAATTTTAAAACTTATCAAGGAAATAATTTTTAGCTTGGATTAAAGTTCATGACAAAGTTCATTTGTGCTCCTAAACCAAAATATGACATTATTTAGGGGCCCCTGTCATAACCAAGAACCTCATTTTTCCTTTTTCATTATTTTTATAGTTTTCATGTACTAAAATATCTATATATATGTGTGTTTATATATATATATATATATATATATATATATATATATATATAGTCTAAAGAAGCTTTGAGTTATTTTAAACAAAAAGACAAAAAAAGAAGGAAAATGCAGTTTAAATTCCCACAGAAACTAACTAAATCCAAAATAGTGCAGACTTAACATTCGTTGGAAAATTCATAAATAAATAAAATATATAATAGTAAGTAAATAAAATAAAAAGGGGGATTAAGTATCTAACAGTGAAACAAAAACAGGAGACCTTAACGTAAGCATCTAATATTAACACGGGGATCATCAGCTGTTTACCATGTAACTGTTTCGGAGATTTAAAAACAGGACAGTTATATGCATGGCTCTCCACTGGTACATATCAAACTACCATTTCCCCAATCAAGTGTCGAAATAATTCAGCTTAAAATGTTACTTATATATAAATAAATAATAATAATGATAATCAAAATAATAATAATAATATACTACCCTTAAGACTACCGTGCGATATGGTAATTTGCATATCAAATAAAATTCTTTATAACAATAGTAATAATAATAATAATAATAATAAAATGCTATCTAAACACTACACGCAAGAACCATTCTGCGATATGGTAGCTAGAAATAAAATTATATAGGAATTAAAGTTGCATTAAAAAAAAAAAAAAAAAAAAAGCTTTAGTACCTTAGGTACCAGAAAGGCAAATAGATAAGAGGAAGGAAACCTAGCCATACAGATCTAAATACCCAATATATAGTCTAAAGAAGCTTTGAGTTATTTTAAACAAAAAGACAAAAAAAAGGAAAATGCAGTTTAAATTCCCACAGAAACTAACTAAATCCAAAATAGTGCAGACTTAACATTCGTTGGAAAATTCATAAATAAATAAAATATATAATAGTAAGTAAATAAAATAAAAATATATATACGTATCTCAGCCTTAGCCTACAAGCCCTGTTGGCATAGCCGTACTTGTAGTGAGATCTACAAACGTTCCAAATGAACACCAAAAAGCGAATTGCTTTAAGAACTACTCTCTTTCTTTTCCCGGGTTCGTTGGATAAATGCTCTCCTCCTCACTTTCCAAAAACAAAGAAACTTTTAACACATTTTGGCTAAATAAGAATTTCGGCCTGGTCGATTTAAACCCCAAAACATATAGCGAGCCTGCATCAAGTGCTTGATCCCCAATATAAGTGCAAATCTTAACGGTCAGATGCCAGAGACCAGCAAAGATCCAAGACATGCACATCGGAGTGAGACCCGAAACGCCCACCCTCCCCTCTCCTTGCCCTTCAGCGGGCAGGGTGGAAGCATTCCTTCAAAAAACGCACGTACAAACTTTCAATGCTCACGACTTTAGCCAAATTTAAGAAACAAGCTAACAACCAGTATCAGACACACACACTAACAGAACAAGGTAGGCTACGCATATACGATGCCACAATGACTTTTAGTTATATACACTCTCTTACACATACTTACAGTGTCACATTGTCTCTGTACTCTCACACACTGGCGTAGCTAGGGGGGGGGGGCGAGGGGGGCGGGCCGCCCCGGGCGGCACACCTGAGGGGGCGGCATTTTGAGAGGGTAAAAATAGAAAGTAGAGAAAAAAATTTAAAAAAACAAAAGTTAACAAAAAATATGAAATTTTATACTATAATTTTATATAATAATAAATTTAAATGAGAACATTTGAAAACCTGAAAATGTTATGAAATGATAAAATCATTTTTATTTACTTTTTTGTCGTTGTTGTTAAAGTCCGAATTTTCGCCAAATAACATGGATGTATCAAGGAGAGAATAGTCCGATGTAGTTTTCTTTTCTTTGTCTTCATAATGTTATTATTAAGAGGGCGAGCCCTCCGAAGAGAAAAAACGTCTTGTATCGGTGCTTTTTTAAATCCGTGTGTGTAATCGCTCGGTTTTCAGAAATTTGTTGTTTTTAATAACGTTTCAACTCTTTTAAAAATAGTTTTAATATATTTTAAACAAATGTATTTATGAATGGCAAATAAGGCTATAAATTTATTTTTTGTGAGAGAACTGTCGCAAGGCATCAAGTCGGTTGAAAATTTACAAACAGATTTTTCGCGCCATTAATTATTTCTGGAGATATACTCAGTGACCGGCTGACCTAACAGGATAGGGCCAAGCCTAGGCTTCGGCCAAGCACCAAAAAAACAAAATGACCTCAGAAAGATTTCATACTTAAAGGGGAACTTTCATATAAATTTTTATCGAATAGGTGCGAAAAGAAAGTTGGATATTTGGGTGTATATACACCGACATCAGAGAGGAAATAACATTAGATGCGAAAGTTTGAATTCATTAATTTTATTACTGTCCAAACGTTTGTTTTTGTAGCATACTTTTTATAACTCCTTGTAAACTTTACAATTGCTAGCTGGGGGATCGGACAAAATCACCCCGGGCAACCCCCACCATCTACTTAAAACAAAAGGAAAACAGATAAAATCTCAAATGAATAAAAAATATTAAAAATCAGTTTTCATATTTTAATTTTAATTCAATTGAATTTAGGAAAATTAGATACCGTAGAACTAATTTTCGCAAGGTATGAAAATTAAGAATAATGTTAACTTAATAATAATGGACCAGTTTTCCTACCTAGCAAAAAATTTTCCATGGGCGAATTATCCATGGACGAATTTTCCGGGCACCCAAATGCCGGGGGGGGGGGGGCGGCAAATTTTACTACCGCCCCGGGCGGCAAAAGGTCTAGCTACGCCACTGCTCTCACACGCATATTTACGCTAGGAAATATATACAAACATTTCTCAAAACTTATGTACACCAAACGAACTTTCCGTACCAAAACCACGAGTTACATAAACCAAAAATGAACAATTCAATGAACACTTTCTTCGCACGAACTGATCTTTAAATTCATGTAAAACTAGTTATATAAATGTTTGTTATTATAATAATGTCTTCTTCTCACTTTCATTCACAAAACCCTGTTGTCTGTTATTAAATGTACCTCTCCCATGTATTTCCTCCTTTAATATGCATGCATGTTGTTTATACCAATGTTTCTTCTTTCGCTATAATAGAACATTTATCCTCTCTCCTTTTACATATTAAATGTACAGAGTGGTTCCTGGCTGAACCCAAAATGGCGCTACCGTTGTCCCAAAACGATAATACCAAAGCCAGGGATCACCACCTTCTCCTACATATACTCACGACGTGTACGTGAGGTTGGTTTGACTGAGAGAGGCTATGTGTTTCGCTAGGACATCTGCGTTTTTGACACGTGTCCGCACACCAGTTCTTGATTTATCGCCACCACCTGAAATGGCTCAAAAGATTCCATCAAACTGCTTAAAGAGGATCATTGACATAAAATGCCAATCAATGACATCGGACACTGCTGTCCTTCAGAGAGCAGGCTGTCTTAGCATTGGAAACATGATAATCAATGATGTGTTGGGCTGGATACATTGCCAAAGCAACTATTCTATAGTGAGCTAACAGCTGGTAAGAAGAGGTTCAAAGATTGCATAAAAAAACCGATCCAAAGAAGCTCAAAATCGATGTTCAAAACTGGGAAGAGATATCTGAAAATAGAAATGAATGGCGAAGAGTTGTCTCTGAAGGTTGTAAGGTATCAGAGGTAATGGATTTTGAACATGCAGAACCGAAACGAAATCTGCGTGAAAAACCTAGATGCCAGTAAAGCTAGTTATAAATGTTAGACATGTGGTCATATTCTATTGTCCAAAGCTGGATACATGAACCACCTGAAGTCAGATGAAAGACGTCCTCATATACCGCTTGCCTCCACGGCCCGATTACACTACTTGTGTGATATGCAAAAAAAAATGCAGGTCAATTGCTGCCCTGAAGACACAAAGACAATAATATTCCACAAAGCAACCGATTGAAGACACTCGATTTAATAATATTAATAATATGTCACCTTTACTTCAAGCCATATAAATCAGTTGCTGGCTTTAAGAGCCACCTACGTAGCCATTGGAATGAATAAGGGGAGCTGACAACAGAAATATTGATCGGCAGGATGGCAATCATCTGTGAAGATTAAGCAATCAACATATGTGTATATATGTGTGTGTGTAGATATATATATGTGTGTATATATATGTGTGTGTGTATATGTATGTGTGCGTGTATATGTATGTGTGTCTGTGTGTATATGTGTGTGTGTGTGTAGATATATATATGTGTGTGTATATATATGTGTGTGTGTATATATGTATATATATATGTGTGTGTATATATGTATATATATGTGTGTGTGTATATATATGTGTGTGTGTATATATGTATATATATATGTGTGTATATATGTATATATATGTGTATGTATGTGTGTGTATATGTGTGTGTATATATATGTATATATATGTGTGTGTGTGTATATATGTGTGTGTATATATGTGTATATATATATATGTGTGTGTATATATGTGTGTGTGTACATATATATATATATATATGTGTGTATATATATGTATATATATATGTGTGTGTGTATATATGTATATATATGTGTGTGTGTCTATATATATGTGTGTGTCTATATATATATATGTATATATGTGTATATATATGTGTGTGTGTATATATGTATATATGTATATATATATATATATGTGTGTGTGTCTATATATATGTGTGTGTCTATATATATATATGTATATATGTGTATATATATGTGTGTGTATATATATGTATGTATATATATGTGTGTGTATATATATGTATATATATATATGTGTGTGTATATATATATATGTGTGGGTACATATATATATATATATATGGAAATCCATAGACAACAGTTTTCTCATCTACGAATCCTCAGTGTGACTCAACACACAGGTGTATTCACGCAACAAACTGGAAAGAACCAGAACACCCTGGTTAGACTGAGTGTTTGACATTGTTGAGGAGTTTCTTGGCTTTCGTAAGGCAGTTCTCTTGGGTCTTGGCAGTGAGTAGCAACTCTTGTATAAGAGGTATTGATTTACTCCTCTCCAGGAGTTAGGCACAAGGCCAGTTTTTATCTTACTCCCACAAGTAAGATATGACCCAAGGTCGGGTCGGGAAAGTGGGGTTTAAAAATTGCCTGGGCAGCCCCGTCGGCATTCCCCGTTAGGGGCACCTCAGGCAGTAAGCAATAAACTTACCCGTCCCCAAAGAGGGGAGGCAAAGCCTGGGAGGGTGGACCTCCCAGAACTGCACAGGACAGACCCATTGACTGGCGTAAATCAAGCCCCGAAGGCCAAGACAATACCAGTCTATGGGGTGCAGTATCCATCGGAACAGATACTACACTTTGATCTTAGCCAAAAGGCCAAGAAATGTTCAATAGGGGGTAGCAAAAACCTTTGTTCACGTATTCAAGAAGCATTGAGCTTCAGCTAAGATTTACAAATTCTTTAATCCGCTACGAATCATCGTGATTCAGGTCACTCTCTTCCAACATGACCGTGTTTTCCAGTCATCCATAGTTTCCAGATCTTTAACCTACCAGTAGTACACAGAAACAGCTATTCGATGGCCTTCTGCCACTCATTAATATATTTTTATTTTTATTTTCTAATTTTTCTTTTGTTTTTTAGATGAGAAAACGATTTTTTTTTTGTGGTGTGTGTATATAGGGAAAGATAGGCACATTTTTATTTGGCTTTGCACGAATTGAAGATGGCTTTACATGGATTGAAGATGGCGCTATATCTGACTATAAACACATCAGTTGTTTTGAAATATGTACCCACAAACATGTTTACAAATGGAAGTTTTTTTCTTTCTTTGGGACCTTTTTGGATGCTGTTCTGGTCTTTTCTTCTGATGAATCATCATTCTGGAAAATTCAGGGTATGTTTGCATACCTTGTTTGTCTGGATAGACGATGAAACGACCGTAAAGAATGAACCTCTTCACTGATAAATAAAGATATAGTCGCTGGAATATAAATTCTATTGTTTATTTATACATGCTCTGGAATTATTAATATCTAATGAAAGTTTGACTACAAATAATATATATATATATATATATATATATATATATATTAGAATACCCGTCCCAGGATGAGTAAAGTTAATTCTCCAAACAGAACAGTTTTGCACCACTTCTATGTTCCCTTACGAAGATCAAACTCAACATATAATGCTACTAAGCCTTCTGTCTAGAATCCTTATTCCAATTTTGATAAAAATCCATTACATAATTTTAATTTTGAAAAAATGTCTAAAATTTAAGGCTTATGCCTAAGGAGTCTTGAGAAGAAATTGAAATTTAGGGAATCTTGGTCAATTTGTGTCTAATACCTTTGGATCAGACTTAATTTTTAAATGGGAGGTTATGCCCATATTAAGCTCTTCTAAAAACCCTTTAAAATATTCCAAAGAAACTGAAATTTTGGAAATATAGTTGATATTAATTGATATCTAATACTTATTGCTAAAATTTCAAAAAATCTCAGGTATCTGAATTTTCATTAAGGGCTTCAACCCCTTCTTTTCCTCCTTTGCATTAAACTAAATATAGCCCACATTATGCAGCCTTATGCCGAGCAGCTGTATTCTAAAATTCATAATAATCGGTTAATTAATTTAGGAATGAATTCTTTACATACAAATATATAAGTATATACACATAGTTTACTTTAGATAAACAGAGATATACATACAAACAGGGTGTTTGTAAAATTGATGGCATAACTTTAGGGTTGTGTTCTATATGTGTACGTAGGTCCGGAAACGCTTGATTTGAGAATTATAAGCTATTCAAACAAATACTGATTAACATGCTTTATTGTAAACATCTAACACATACAACCCTAACCCTAACATATACAACCCTAACACATACAACCCTAACACATACGACCCTAACACATACAACCCTAACACATACAACCCTAACCCTAACACGTACAACCCTAACACATACAACCCTAACCCTAACACATACAACCCTAACACATACGATCCTAACACATATGACCCTAACACATACAACCCTAACACATACAACCCTAACCCTAACACATACAACCCTAACACATACAACCCTAACCCTAACACATACAACCCTAACACATACGATCCTAACACATACGACCCTAACACATACAACCCTAATACATATAACCCTAACCCTAACACATACAACCCTAACCCTAACACATACAACCCCAACACATACGACAATATATGTGATAGTGAACTCTTATCTCTAACAGGCTAACAGGTAATACAAGCCTCGGCCTGATATTGTCACATACACAAACAAAACCATGAAAAAATCATACTAAACAAATATAAAAGCTGTGGGGCTCAGAAGAAAGATATGCGTATTTATCAGCAGGGGCTTCTTTATAAGCCAACAAGAGGCTCCTTTAAACACAGAACATAATTCTGAAGTTATGCCATCAATTTTCTAAACACACTTATATATATATATATACAGGGCGTTATGGAGCCCTCCAAAAAGGAGCGCGCTCCAGGAGCACGCTCCTTTTTGCTGGAGTGAAGGAGAGGAGGGCTCATTTTATATTCAGCAGGAGTGGAGCGGGAGCAACTCCATTTGAGACTAAAGAGCGGTGGTTTTATCGCTCCGCACTCCTCGCTCCAAAATGATTTGATTTTTTTCTTTTAAACATTAGTTTTTTATTCAGCAATAAAAAAGAAAAGAAAAGAAAATCTCAGAGTTTACTCTGAGTTATTTTTTAAAATTATATTTGGTAAATGTATATGAGATAGGGAGAGAGAGAGAGAGAGAGAGAGAGAGAGAGAGGGGAAAAGAGGGAGAGACAGGGAGAAAGAAGGAGAACATTGGAAGTTCTCAGATTTTTACATCTATGTGTTAAATTTTTGATGGGACAGTTTTCTTAAGGCAGAAGACAGACAATTTGGCACCAAATGTCTTTAAATGCACCAGTGAGTCTATGGATGTCTTTGAAGTTATTTTCTTATAGATTTGAACTTAAATTTTTTTTTTTTAACATAGTTCACCCCAAACAAGAAAAAAGAAAAGGGGAGAAGGTTGGGGGGGGGGGCTCAAAAGGATGTTTATTGTGATTGAATAAATAAGCCAATTTTTCTTTTAATTCGTGTTTTTAAATAAAGAATTTTAGGTTCAATTATACTATAGGGGCCGTTGGATTTTCTCGCCCATTTCGCTCGATATTCACCCAAATGTTCGATAAAATCGATTTTTGGGGTGAAATGGTACATTTTGTCCTGACAAAAAATTCTAATTTATTTTTTAGCATATATCAAATTGAACTTTTATGCCACCAGCGATTAAAACCTGGAATTAAAGTTAGATTCTCAACACTTTAAAAAGTAAATGAGAATTTTATTTCAGGACCAAAAATACAATTAAGACCAGCAACCAGTTTCATCCTAAATTTGGGCGAATACCAAGCGAAATGAGCGAAAGAAAACAGCGGTCCCTATTCTACAATTAAACCAATGTTTAAACTTAATTAAATTAAAGAAAATATCTTTAATTAAGGAAAATTTGATCCGATAATTTTTCAACTCCCAAGGTCTAGGCCAGATATTTTGTATGAAATTTTAAGACATTAAATGGATCTCTGAATTGTTTATTGACAATTCATTGATATTTTTTGGCCAACTTATGAAAAATATTTGTGTATTCAATCTTTAAAAAATAAACTTCATTGGTTTTCTTTTACCCCAAATTGTACTATAGGAAAAAATGGATACATCGATTTGTTTGAAAGTACTTGCGCGTTTCTCTTTTATAAATAATAATATACATTATACAATATAGTTACGTTCGTAAACAAAGAAATATTAAACAACAACACGACGAGTAATGTTGCCCGGGCTGTCTCTCCTCTTCCAGAGAAATGTTTTCTTTAAAAAGAAAATAATCACTAATAATGTTTAAAAGTAAAACTTTATTTACTTAAAACAAATCTAAATTCCCTTCCAAAATAAATAGAAAAAATATTGGGTCAAATTTTCCTTTCCTGAAAAAATAGGTTGTTAATGTAATGAAAATTAAAATTGTTTTAAAATACTTCAGGGATTTTTCTATTTCTATTTTATACCTGAGGAAACGAAAATTTACGTATAATCCTATACTTTGTCCGACATGTTCTCCTATGACTCTCAAAATATTAGCGAGATTTTGTCAAATATTATCTTACGGTCTTACACTTAAAGTGACATCCTAACCTATATCGATGAGATCCTTTAACACCCACCCCTATCCTTCGACCATTCATTGGCAGAATAGAACGTTTATGAAAGAAGGTACATTTTTATTATGGAGCGCTGAAAAAGAGCCGCTCCTTTTTTATAGGAGTTGGAGCCGGAGCGGCTCCTTTTTGAAAATGGGGAGCGTGAGAGGAGCCAGCTCCAATTTTGGGCGTTGGAGCAGGAGCGGGAGCAGCTCCAAAAGTAGTGGAGCGCGTAAAGCCCTGTATATATATATATATATATATATATATATAGTTTGAGAGTTTGAATTATCTACTAGACACCATCGTGGAGTGTCTTCGGTCTCTTGTTCTGGAATCCGGTAATACCAATATATTACAAGAAAGATATACAATAATATAGTTAACTGGTCAATTGGGGAGAAGAAAATTAGTGTTCTTAACTTTACTAAATCTACATGGTATAGGTAAAGGAGAGATTTAATGGAATATTCGAATATCTATGTATCTCATATAGAGATCAAGTGTTAGCCCCGGGGAAGTGCCCTAGATTTCTGAGAACTTCAACTAAAGTAAAATGAAATAAAAAAGAGAGAAAATATATATATATATATATATATATATATATATATATATATTTATTTTCTCTTTTTTTTATTTTTCTTATCTTTCTGTTTTTGCTGGAGATGAGGCATCCTACCGGATGCCAGACATTCACCGGCTATTTCAGACACTTCAGCCTAGAGATCGTTTTAACCGTCCCTTTAAGTGCAGTTGTTTATATTTCTCTTGCACTCGGTTCACCGGGTATACTCGTCATTAGTTGCTCCTATAATTACTGGTATGATGGAGACTTTCCTAAGATTCCAGTTTATTTTCATGTCGTACATAAGACCTTGGTATTTCGTAATCTTTTCCCTCTCAGCTCTGTTTAAGCCAGCATCATTAGGGACACTGACTTCAACTAAGGTTGCTACTTTCTCCCTTTTGTCCCATATTACGATGTCAGGTTTAACAGCTCCGTTTTCTAGATATGTAGCTGTAGGGATTGCATAGTCATAGTGGATGGTGTATCAATTATTTCTAACTGTTCTTTCTGGTATATGCTCCCAGGACTTGCTGCTACACTGGATATTCAACTTTTTACAAATAGTCCAGTGAAGATATATATATGTATATATGTATATATGTATAAATAATAGATTTAAAAGTTACTTGTTTCTGTAAAATTATTTGTTTAACTTTTCAATTTTGTTTTAAGTTTAGGTAACACTTAAACCAATGGAATAAAAAGAAGAAAATGGAATCTCCATAGATGTTGAGAATTTCTAAGAATTAAGCGAATAATATTCACACAGAGGATTTTTTTTTCTTTGTGTGTGAAAAATGGTCAGCAAAGAAGAATTTCAAGATTGGATTTTGGATTATGCCTGCTATCATCGGATCTTTCCAATTATCTATGGTAAGTTGTATTCACAGCTGATTTTTCAGACCTTCATCTTTCGTTATAATGGGAGAAATGAGAGATTGATACAGCAGAAATGCTACTAGGAATGTGTTCTGGGTTCCATATGCATAAAAGTCTGAAAAGATGCAGTAAACTTCCTGCCTGCGCCTCCCATGATTGCAACTCAATTTCCCCGTGGAAAATGGTGAATTGTACTTTGCCCCTATTTAATTGCCTCCCCACGAGAGCAAAGTTAGACACACGATCGGTTTTTAATGTTGAGAAAATCCAGCTCCCTAAAAAGAGGTACTCTGGATTGAGACAAATAAATTTGAATTGCCTCAGTCTAGAAGGATTTCTTCTTTACTAACCGAGGATAGAAAAGATGGAAGTGTAGTATCAGGACAGATACTACACTTTGCTCCTAGACAAAATGTCATGGTGTCTTCAAAAAGGATCTTATTTTTCAAAAGAGACAAATTTCTAATCTATAACATTTATCTCTGGATAATATAAATGTATTTCTTCCAATTACCTCTGATGTTATGGTACCATTCTCTTTTTCTGGTTTAAAATAGGTATTTTTTTTTTTTAACGTAGTTCACCCCAAACAAGGCAGGCCACCACTGTAGACGTAAGGGGCTACTGAGAAGAAAGAAAAGGGGAGAAGGTTGGGGGGGGGGTCAACCTAAATTGGCATCTGCGCAGCGAGATGTCTGTTTACATTAATTTTAAATTTCTGCATATCAGTACTGTCGGGGAAACAGGGGGCAGGGAGGGAGTTCCAGATGCCAGCAGCACGAGGAAAGAAGCTATTTGAGTAGAAAGCTCTCCGGCATCTGGGGACCTCCACAGTGAATGAATGAGATTTAGTCGATTGTCGAGTTGGTCAAATTAAATCAGTTCTTAATTAGACAATAACCGATATTTTGAACAAGTTTGCTGACGATTGATCAAGCGATGTGAACGCTAAGCTCTACACAAAGAAACATAGTGGCAAACTGAACCGATAAGGATAATTCCATACTTCAAAAAAATGAGAAGATATATTTGTGTTATATTGAAGGTTGAATATTTCAGCTAATTTAAAATAATTGTTATTTTCCATTTTAAAGTCCTTAGGAGCATTCAAGGACGGCGAGGAAAGGATTGTCTGGTGGGGTCAGAAGGTCAGATGTAACAAAAACATGTTAACAAAAAAGTTATATTTTTAAAATCTTTATACAGTCAGATTAAATAAACCTTTCTTTTTGTTTTTCTTTGACAGCCGTCAGTCTTCATCATTCTGGTCATTTAGAGAATCTGGCCGTCCCTCACCTTCGACTGGCCTGTGCCACCATCAACTTCATTATCGAGTAATTGCCACAGTTTGATGTCACCATCGAACTTGTGCAGCAGATCAACCAAGCAGTTCCACCTTCAGTTGTTTGCCAAAAGACTTACTTGAGATTATTAACGGAACTCAAGATTAAAGTAATTCAAATATTTAGCAGTTTTTTTTTTTTGAAATAGTTCAATTTTTGAAGCGGGTACTCAAAAAAAAATTATAAACATGACTAGCTTCTTATCACGTAAAATTCATCGCATGCTTTTTATTCGTTTTGACTGTATTGTTGAATGCAACTTACAAGAAACGTTTCATCTCTGCATTAATAAAACTATCAGACAAGATATTGTGTGTGTTTTTTTCACCTATACATAACTTTTATAAATACACGTCAACTAGTTTTAAATAATTGTTACTTTCTGTTTGACTGTACTTTTGACATATAGATGGCGCCACTAATAAAAACTAATGTCTTTTTTATAAAGTACTAACCTTTAAATGGCACGTGTCAAAAATTGAGCCCAATCGGATTATTAGTTTACAAATTACAGTAATTTAAGTGAAGCTACTGTTGCAAATTAAAAAAACAAAATGGAAAAATCTGAATTACATGTGTTGATAAAGCATTGCTTCCTGATGTGAAAAAATACTGTTCAAACAAAGCAATGGCTTAATAATTGTTATTTAGACTCTCCTCTGTCAGAAACAACGGCTAAGAGTTTGTATGCTGACTTTAAACGCAGTTGTATGGACACAAATGATGCTGAACGCTCAGGTCGCCCAATTCAGCATTTGTCCTAGAAAACATCAAAAAAGTTCACAAAGTCATTTTGGCCAATCGTGAATTGAAGTTACGTGAGGTAGCAGAGAAGATGAAGATATAAGAAGGCAGTGTATTCACCATTTTGCATGAACATTTGTCAATGAGAAAGCTGTGTTCCAAGTGATTGCTGCATTCACTTACAGTCGATGAACACAAGACATCAATGATTCAGAACATTGTTTGCAACTGTTTCAACGCAAAAAAAAATTTTTTTTTTTTCTTCAATATGTGACAATGGATGAAACATGGATCCACCACTTCATTCCAAATTCAAATCGGCAGTCAGCTGAGTGGACAGCAGCAGTTGAAATCAATCCAAAGTGACCAAAACACAAACATCAGCAGGCAAGGTTTTGGCCTCCATATTTTGTGATTCGCAAGGTATTTTCATCAATTATCTTGAGAAAAGAAGAACCATCAATAGTGAATAGTATATAATATTCACTATTGATGGTTCTTCATTATTGAATGTTTGAAAGTAGAAATTAAAAAAAAAAGATCCCAAATGAAGAAAAAAAAGTGCTCTTTCACCAAGACAGTGCACCGTGTCACAAATCGATCACAACGATGGCAAAACTACATAAATTGCACTTTGAATTGTTTCTGCACCTTCTCTATTCTCCAAATCTGGCCCCCAGCAACTACTGGCTGTTTGCAGACCTCAAATGAATGCTCCAGGGAAAGAGATTTGACTTCAATGAAGAAATGATATCGGAAACTGAGGTGTATTTTGAGGCCAAAGACAAATTGTTCTCGAAAAAAGGCATTGAATTGTTAGAGAAGCGTTGGAATCAGTATATCGCCTGAGAAAGATATCATGTTGACAAATAAAGTTGAATTCTGCCTAAAAGTTATTGTTTTATTAGTTAGACCCGGGACTTATTGAGTGCTGTGTTAACTAGGTATTCTTTTGTGATTACTACTAAGGGAGATAATTCAGTATATATTCATGTGATTGTAAACATCATCATCAACTGACTGAAGTATTAGTATTGTTTGTAACGTAAACAAGACGACAATTGCTTTTTCCAAGTGAATTCATTTATAAAAGTTGTGGGCAAGTCGGAAACCAAACTTTCTAGAAGAAACAGATATTTGGTTTCAGTGTTTACAAAAAAACATGTCTTGATGTCAGTAAATTCTCTATTTATATATGTATATTCATATTGCTATTTGTATCTGTCTGTTCACAAATTTAGAGCGATTTCTTTTTTTTTTCATTTCATCGACCTTTGGTATGAAACACGAAATAAAATACTCTTTCTTAGTCTTCAAGCTAGGATCAAAGTGTAGTATCTGTTCTCGCTCGGAGGAAGGGAAATCATTTTTGACCAGGTAGAGAGAAAGGTTTTAAAAGAAAGATGTTGCACACACTTTTTATACTCTTCTATTTTGTCGTCCATGCAACACCCCGTAGCCAGGCTAGCGTTTAATAATGGGGGGGGGGGGGATGACTTATTTTGTTTAACGGCATATTAATTTTTGCAATCACTTAAAGCTGGGAATCATTTTTCTAAACAAATGATTGGACACAGAAATAATTTTCTGAAAACTTTTATTTAGTGGTGCCTCATATGCCATGACACTATTGTTGTACTTATCTTGAAGAATAGACATGCACCCACTTTGGAAGTCAATAATCTTGTCCTGCCTCCCATTGAAGCAAAGTTAGATATGGCATCAGTTTAGCTTCCTCAAAAAGGGGGCCACTCTGGATTGGTGCAAAATTTGCCGTAATCGGACATGTCAGCATTGCCCAGCAGGGGCACCTTTGGGCAACCAGCAATAACCACCTCCTCCCAAAAGAAGGGGTAATGTCTGGGTTAATGACCTCCCATGACCGAACAGAACAATACTTCACTCTGATCCAAAAACAAGGCCCCTGTGCCAGACGTAAATTGTTAAAAGCGGAGCTGTAGTTAAAAAATGGTGACAATTATTTATTGTACAGGATCAAACCTCTTTCCCCCCCCCCCCCCAAAAAAAAGAATGCCATCCATGGACTCATTAATAAAATTCACAATCTTTTCTGCAATTGAACCATATTTGAGACAAATAAACTTCAGTCTATGCCTGACTTGCCCACCAAGTTTCAGTCATGAATGTCCAGCAGTCTTTGTTTTATGTTCCTTTCAATGATATACATGGACACTTTGGTGATTGTTTCATCAGTAGAAGGGTGATCCTGAATGGGTTTCACACTCACTGGACTATTACCTCCCAGATTTTTTTAACAGATTATGTCTCTATAAACAATCCCCAGACTATTCGTAAACAGAAGACGGCCATTACAATCAAAGACATGGAAGTGCCAAGGGAGGAATATTGACAATTGTACACGTCATATCCAGGTGTGCTTATCATTAAACGATGATGAAACAAACACATCCTTCTCCACTGAAATCCCATAAAAAAGAAGAGAGTCACCCCACGTTCTTCTGTCTTTGATGTCACTTCCACCTCCTGACTTAGCAATGGAAGGGGCAGACAACTCATCCTCTTCCTCAATTACAGTATTTAACAATAGACCACAGCACTTGTTTACCGATTATTGTGCGGGATTTTTAGAAACATTTTGAACGAGGACAAAATAATTTGTCTGATTTTTTTGTGATGAGAAGTTATTATTTAGTTAGTTTTGTTTTTTTTGAATACTGTTCTCTTTTTGATAATTTTAGAAACACATTTTAAAAGCCATCATAAACAAAAATTCTTGAATTCGTCCATAACGAATTGAATGAGGTTGAGGGAGGGGGTGTGGTACTATATCATTTAGAATAGGTTTAGCACATACTCACAATATGATTTCAAAAGAATAACATTTTTTTTTACGAAATAAAAATATTTTTTATATATTATAAAATGTTTTGTCATTATTACCTCTGCCAAGATGGAGCTTATGTTTTCCGTCGAGTTTGTTTGTCACTATGTTTGTGTACAGCCTAGTCTTCAGCATTGCTTGACCAATTGTTACCAAACTTGGTCAAATATCAGTCATAGTCTAACTAAGAACTGATTTAATTTTGCGATATTTCGGTCAAGAACTAAAGGAAAGTCATACTTTGGTGATAACGTTGGTTTTATTCATCGTAGAGATTCATTTTTGGCCCCAATTTTTTTTTTAAATGGAAATCGCTCCAGACAAGGCATGAAGCAACTTGATGTAAGGAGCTAAAAAAAATACTACTTCAAGGTCAAAAACTGGCCAACGATAAGTGTTATATGCATAGATTTCGACAAAGAAAACAGCAATTCTTCCCCCTTTGTCAAAAACATCGTTCATGGAATGTGAGGACTAAAGGACGAAATAAGGGAAGAGAGAGTTACGAGGCTGCCGAAAGTAAACCATTGTAGCCAATAAAGTTAAATGACCTTGACCTTTGGTCATGGTCGAAATTTTGACAGAATTTCAACTTCCGATTTTTCCAAATTTAATGTATTATATGTATCTGATGCTCTTTGATAACAGTAACTACCATGCAAAATTTCAGACTGATCAGATAAATAGTTTTTGAGTTATCAACATTTCCATGGCATAACTCTGGGAATACTTGATACAATATGGAGAAGTAAGTCCCAGGTAAGACTTTGGTTCATCCTTACGTTATCAGGCAGAGGTATACAGTCTCATGACTGACTAATGTTCTTGTTTTTAACAATATATTCCTGTACTGAAACAATTTTGCATGTCGTATCTAGGTGTGCTTAAAACAAGAAAAACAAAGACTGTTGGCTATTCATGACTAAAACTTGGTGGACAAGTCAAGCATAGACTGATGTTTATTTGTACGAAATATGGTTGAATTGCAGTGTAGTGGTTACAGGTGTGGACTATAGGCTTGCCGTACTACATCACTTTTACTAATAATTTTGGTAAAAATATGGGTGCTTTTGCTGTTTCACCATGATATTAAAATATTTAAAGAAATATATAAATTTCATGTACTTATGTGTCAGCTGAAAATAAGATTGTACAGAAAAAATTACGCAAATTCATCCAGTATTTATTAAATTATAAGAAAAAGAAGAAAAAACGAGGTTACGTATTGTTAGACATTTTGTAACAAGGGAAATAATTAAAAAAAAATTTCTTTTACCAATTTAGCAGAAAACAAAAAAATCCCAAAAGTATGAGTTATCTCCCTTGTCCCTTGGCGACGCCGGATAAATAAAATCAGGCGATTGAAATATACAAGATGACGACAGCCAGGGATTTTTACCCCGCCTAATAAACCGGTATCGTCCGGGCCTTTGGATCTGGATTTACGCCGGTCTATTGAGGGTTGCCGGTCCTGTGCAGTTTTAGGAAGTGCACCCTCCCAGGCTTTGCCTCCCCTCTTTGGGGAGGAGTAAGTTTATTGCTTATTGTCTGAGGCGCCGCTACCGGGGAATGCCGACGGGGCTGTCCAGGCAATTTTTAAATGGCCAGAGTGCTCACCTCTCGAGCGCTGGCTTATCTAATCCCACTTTCCCGACCTTGTGTCACATCTTACCTTGTGGGAGTAAGATAAACCTGGCCTTGTGCCTAACCTCCTGGGGAGGTAAATAAAAAAATAAAAAAATAAAAAATATTGGCCTTTTGGCCAAGATCAAAGTGTAGTATCTGTTTCGATGGATACTGCACCTCATAGACTGGTATTGTCTTGGCCTTCGGGCCTTGATTTATGCTGGTCAATGGGTCTGTCCTGTGCAGTTCTGGGAGGTCCACCCTCCCAGGCTTTGCCTCCCCTCTTTGGGGAGGAGTAAGTTTATTGCTTATTGTCTGAGGCGCTCTGCCCAGGCAATTTTTTTAAAAGCCCTAGTACCCTTCCTCTGGAGTGCAAATTCCCACTTTCCGACCTCGTGTCACATTCTACTTTGTGGGAAGTAGATAAATAGGGTGTACAGTCTTCTATTAAGTTACCACGTAAATACATAACAGTTTATACATTTCTTTAGCTATATATATATATATTTTTATACATGTCATGATGAAACAGCAGAAGCAGCAAAATATGGATCCAAATATCTTCCTTCCAGCTATGGATTACGTGATAGGATAGACTAGACTCTCAAGCCTTGGTTGTGAAACTAGTCTGGGAGAAGGAAAACTCCGAAATGACACTAGTCTTTCTTTGCTTATCTTGGACTGAACTTCTTGCCAGTTGACTTGAGCAATGCCAGTTCAGAAGTGTGGTTTGGATTGTGCAACCCTTGCTTCACTATAGATTTTCTGCGCAGGCATCTTGATTGGAGGTATTTATTGCCTCTCGAGATGGAGACGAGGAGGCCTAACGAAATTCAAAATGGTGACCCGATTCACCCACTGAGACGATTACTGGCGAAAAGGGGGTAGAACATGCCAATGTTTTAATTTTTCAAAGATAATATTAAGTTTATTCAATAAATACATAATTCAACGTTTGAAAAAATATGATTTAAACTTAAAAGTTCATGAAAATTTTTTTCAACCAACAAAGTTAAAAAGCCTATTTTTGGAACATCATGAAGTTTCATTTTTTAATTTGCTGTTACTGTCAGCATAGAATTGCAAAAAAAAAAAAAGAGAAATGTTTTAATATAATCAAGGGAAGTAACTCGCGTATTAACAAAGTAACGTCCCTTGGAGGCAGAAAAGGGGTTCTGTGATATTCAAAGTGTTTGGGTAGTCGACTATTTCATTGCATCAATAAGCTTGTTCCTGGACTTTGTATCGTGTGTCTGCGTGTGTTTCTCGCCTATACGTACCTGTGATAGATAGACATCGAGTTATTTTTGTATTTTACTTTTAATCGAATATTTATTGAAACCAAAAATAAAATAAAGGAAAACTAAAACGAATTTTTTTTTATTATTCTATTTTTTTTTTTAATTATAAACATGACTATATTTTCAATTATTTGTTTTTATTTTTTTTTTAACATCGTTCACCCCAAACAAGGGAGACCGCCACTGTAGACGTAAGGGGCTACTGAGAAAAAGAGTGAAAGTTGGGGGGGGGGGGAGGTCAACCTAAATTGGAAGCTGTGCAGCGAGATGTCTGTTTACATTAGTTTTAAATTTCTGCATGTCAGTACCGTCAGGAAAACAGGGAGCAGGGAGGGAGTTCCGGAGTCCAGCAGCACGAGGAAAGAAGCTTTTGGAGTAGAAAGCTCTTCGGCATCTGGGGACCTCCACAGTGAATGGATGGGATTTGGCAGATTGTCGGGTTGGTCTAGTGAATTTGCGTCGTGGGGGCATCAGAGCAGCAAGTTCATCAGAACACAATCCATTGAAGTACTTGTAAAACAGGTACAAGGAAACAACATTGCGGCGATGGGACAGGAGCTGGAGCTTGGTGGATAGTGAAGAACCTATCAAGTTAGCGACTCTTTTTTGGACCTTGTCTAAGAGGGAGAGACTAGCGGATGATGCTGTGGCAGATCAATAGATCGATGAGACGAACGGGCATTGAAGGAAAGTGCTAGCCTGTTTAGCTACCCCTTTTCTTTCTCGGTTCGATCGGCTTACTCTCTCCTCTTCTTTCCTCTTCTTCCTTTTCTTTTTATTTTTTTCTTTCTTCTGAAAGAGTGGACAGTTAGCAGCAGTTGCTCGTAAAGATAAGTTATAACAGATGTGGCCAAAGTGTGAACTCAGAAAGAGGGGATCACAGTACCGGTCAGGATCGTATAAATAAGTGATAACAGATGTGGTCGAAGTGTGAACTCAGAAAAGTGTTCACACATGTTTATCAAGTGGGTGCGAAATAAACTTTTAATAAAACCAGAGAATTATCGGAAAGAAATCAGTTTTCTTGGCGACACCGAATAACTCGCCTTGCTCAATGAAGACAGCAACAACAACAAAAGCACCAGACTTGAAGTGCGAACGCCAGATCCACTTTTAAGCACGCCTGCTGTCTTCCCCAGAATAACAGCTTATCCAAGAACGCACACACACACACACACACACACACACACACACACACTTTAAGGACAACGATAACGTTCGTGTCGTTTCAAACATTTTCTATCCTGCACAAACTTTGTTATATTTTACATTTTTGTAAAATTGTTTATATATAAAAGTTTTATTCTTTTACTTTACAGTTTCTTCTTTGTATTAGCAATATTATATTGTTAAAAGTTAGCACTCGCTAACTGGTGATCCTTGTTATCGAATCGGTCTCAATTTATCTACACAAAATTAATTGTTTAGTAATCCCTAAAGACGCGACCGTCGTCTAAAATACCAGACCCCAAACAGGGAACTAAAGTTACCCCACAATTGGTGAGCTCCGACGTCGATCATGCAAACAACCTTCTGATCAAACGCAAAACATGTAAAGTAGAAAATAAAAAAAAAGGTTTTTTAAAAATAATAATAGTAATAATTCGGAGAAGAATTGAAGGAAACGGACACAGTTTAACATATATATATATATATATATATATATATATATATATATATATATATAAAATATTTGTTATTGTTTATCTATGTGCAAAAAGAAATAAAAATAAACAATCAAAAACATAAACAAACAAAAAGAACATTTGTGTGATTCTGCAAAAAGAAAACTTTCGAGGCTAAGCGAGAATATTTGTGAAAAAAAAATAAATAAATAAACAAAAAAAAAACAACATTTTTCGACAAGCAAGAACTTTCATAAAAAAACAAAAAAAACAAACAAAAACAAACAAAAACTAAAGGAGCGAATAAAGCATCTGACGGTGAGTCCCCACTTCTTTTCCTATCTATATTTCCTGACTATTTACCTTCCCTTTTCTCACATACTTTGATTTTGTCATTAGTAGGGTGTTAATAAAAAAAAATTTTGTTTTAAAAAAATATGGAAGCGCAACACGTTAGTGTCAAACCACCACAGTTTATAGAAACTAGTGTTGGAGGGTGGTTCGCTGTACTCGAAGCACAATTTCACCTCAGGCACGTAACAGCGGATGACACAAAATTTTATATTGTCATTATGATGTGGTAACTAACATACCAACATCAGTTCTGGATTCACGCGACTATGGTAAATTAAAGGAGTCAATATTGTCTGCGTATGAGAAAACCAGACCTGAGCTCCTGGAGAAATTAATGAGGAACACCACACTAGCTGGTCGCCCTTCGTTATACCTCCAGGAAATGTTGACGATAGCAAGTAGGATAGGAGCCAGCGAAGAAATAGTCAGACATAAATTTATCCGGGCTCTTCCTCATCAGATAGCACCAGTAATAGCAGCCCACACTGAAATGCCGTTAGTCGAGTTAGGTCGATTGTCCGACAACCTGATGCCATTAATAGAGAATGCATCAGCATTTCAAGTGACTGACAACCAAACTCGGACAGGCTACTACCATAGACAGCCAAGTCAAAATAGTGAAACGACTCCCATAAGTTTATGTCCTTATAGTAAAAAACAAAAACCAAAGGTCTGTAGAGCTCATCTCTATTTTGCAGAGCAAGCCCGGACGTATAAACCATGGTGTAGATGGCCGAAGAAAAAAGGTAATCTACAAATATTGCCTAACTCTCGTCCTTCTTCTCCCAGCCCAAGCGATTCGGAAAACTAGAAAGGCAGACTGCGCTTGCTCCCTCAGGTTTGGCTTTATTAGAAGTTACTGCAAAAATAGGAGCCACTAAAATAAATGTTATTATAGATACAGGGGCCAGTATTTCCATTTTACCGCGTTCTGCAGTAAATGGTGTTACCTTGGAACCAACCCCTGTACATATCTCTATGACTAATGGAGAGAAAATACATTGTCATGGACAAACAAATTTAGAAGTGAGGATACCATGTTTAAGAAGATCTTTCCAATGGACTTTTGTGATCGCTGATGTCACCAACCCATTATTAGGATTTGATTTCTTAAACAATTTTAGCATTATTGTAGATTGCAAAAATAGATGCCTCCGGGACGAAATAACCGAACGAGAGGTAAAAGTAAAAGGCAGTAACCGAAACTATTAACATAGTAATTAATAAAGTAGACATAACTGAAAGTGTGCGCGATATAGTAAGTAAGTATGATAGTGTGATCTCCCCTCAGAGTGATACAAGTAAAAGCTACGGTGGAGTTTATCACAGAATTGACACGGAAAGTCATGTACCAGTCTTTGCTAGGGCGAGGCAACTTTCCGGTCTTAAGTTTGATGCAGCTCAAGCAGAATTTAAGAAACTGCTAAATACAGGAGTAATCCAGCCTTCAAGTAGCGAGTGGGCATCCCCGCTACATTTAGTAAAGAAATCGGATGATACATATCGAGCGTGCGGTGATTTCCGTGCGCTGAATAGTATTACCAAGACAGACTGCTATCCGATACCCAACATAAACTCATTCAGTTCACGGCTAGCTAATAAATGCTATTTTTCGAAAGTAGATTTGACTTCTGCATATCACCAAATAAAGGTACACCCAGACGACGTGCCTAAGACAGCCGTCGCTACTCCTTTTGGCTTGTTTGAATTTAATTACATGCCATTTGGTTTGAAAAATGCTGCTGCTACATTCCAGCGATATATGGACAAAATATTTTTTGAGTTAGATTATGTGTTCATCTATCTGGACGATATATTAATTTTTAGTGACAGTGAACAACAACACAAGGAAGACTTAGATATAGTATTTAAAATTCTTAGTGACAATAACTTCAAGATTTCCTTAGCTTAGAGTATATTCAATATAGCAAATTTAGATTTCCTAGGTTTTCACGTAAGCAAAGAAGGCTTGTTACCTACTTCAAAGAAAATTAAAGAACTGGAGGCCTTCCCAGTACACAAAGATTCGAAAAGCTTACATAGGTTTTTAGGGATGACAGGTTTTTACCGCAAATTAATCCCTAATTATGCATCCATAATATTACCACTGTCCAAACGAATGAGGTTAGACCCTAAGTCAAAGCTCAGACTGAATGAGAAAGAAACTGACACATTCAAAACTATAATTAGTAAATTGTCAGAAATTACAGCATTAGCCCATCCACAGTCTTCAGTCACCGAGTACCACCTAGTGACAGATAGTAGTCAATACGCAACTGGCGCTACATTACTTCAACTAATAAATAAGAAACCGGTACCCATAGGATTCCTTTCTAAGAAATTTTCCCAGGCTCAAGCCAAATATTCAACATTTGATAATATGAGATAAACTCCTAGCACTGGGATTAACTGAAATAATATGTGATGGACTCTTAAACCTCAAGTAGTATGCAAGTTTTTATGGCGAACACATACGACTCTATACTCCTGCTCCCGATTCGTACATTTTTCTTTTGTAATTATCTTCGGGGGTGGGGGGGGGGGGGTGAGGGAATACTCGTAATGTACCGGTTTCAATAATCTGTTAGCTGAGTATGCTACATTCTTATTGGTGCAGGTCTATGTTACAAAATGACCTTTTTCTTCAAAAGTCTCATTTGTGAACAATATTTTGATTGTTTTAATTTTAGTTCGATGATGAAATTTTCGCTTTTCAATTTAAAAGAACTTGACCATGGTAATCTTTGAAGTTGACCTTCTTAGATTTTACGTGAAATGCATTGTTTTTATTGATTTTTATACTTTTGGACAAAATAGCCGATCAAAACCTTCAGGCCAAAACGTCCGTTTGATAAATAACATAGACTTTTTGTATTTAGATCCTAGTAATTATATGTTTATTCCCGGTTGTTTGTTTGTGCGCAGAACAGTTGTCAAGTTACACAGAATTATTTGGAAATTCAGAAAGAAAAAATGAATAAAGATTTAGTCATTGGAATTTTAAATACCATTGTTTACTTATATATATATATATATATATATATATATATATATATATATATATATAATATTTATAAATTAATATTAAATTATTAATACCTACAGACGCTAGCGTTTCAAGCTTATTGCTCTCATCAGTGCAGGAAAGTAACAATTTCAGATGGTCGGGAGGCGGGAACCCGGTTCACAGAGTCAGCTTAGAATCTGCAAGCAGTCGCGATATCCACTCGGCCAACGGAAACTGTCACGTAATTAAGGGAAATTAAGATCTATATGTACCTAGAAGCGGGCACAGATAGAAGACTAGTCGAGAGTGTTCGACGAACGTATTCAGAACTTTGCATTAGAGCTTTTTG
Source organism: Sepiola atlantica (assembly GCA_963556195.1). Taxonomy (NCBI): domain Eukaryota; kingdom Metazoa; phylum Mollusca; class Cephalopoda; order Sepiida; family Sepiolidae; genus Sepiola; species Sepiola atlantica. The sequence goes on along the minus strand of OY744539.1, from coordinate 82,019,575 downwards.
ACAGTCTATTTTTAACATCCCCGAGAGTGCTCAACTTTAATTTCTTAAAGGGGCTTAGTATAATATTTATAAATAAATATTAAATTATTAATACCTACAGAAGCTAGCGTTTCAAGCTTATTGCTCTCATCAGTGCAGGAAAGTAACAATTTCAGATGGTCGGGAGGCGCAGAACCCAGTTCACAGAGTCAGCCTAGAATCTGCAAGCAGTAGCCATATCCACTCGGCCAACGGAAACTGTCACGTAATTAAGGGAAATTAAGATCTATATGTACCTATATATAGTAAGCTATGAAAATATATTTATGGCAATTAAGTTACACAGAGGCTCCCGCGTTTCATCCCCGGGGGGGAATCTTCATAAATATATTTTCATAGCTTACTACCTAGCTCTACTTATGTATCGAGCACTGTTGAAGTAATTACTGAAAATTGATACATAAAAAATTATATTTACTTATAAAATTTTATGTGGATACATGAAATAGTAATATATATATATATATATATATATATATATATATATATATATATATATATATATATATATATATATGGTTAGAGTGAAATAAATTCTATATATATAACATGTTCAAGGTCTTAATGATAACTAACGTTTTAGAGATTTTCTAAATGTCTCAATATCATTTTCAGTATTTCTGCAACGCTGATATCACTCAGTATTTTGAAAAGATGTGGAATAATCATTTTTATTCCTTAAGTATTTTATCTCATATAGTGTGATCAACCACTTCAATTAACAAAACCATATTTTGACTAACGCTTCTCTCCTCTTTGACCGAGGCCCATTGTTGATGCGTGTGTTGGTCTATTTGTTGTAGAAACAGATTGCTGAAAATCGAAAGGTTGTCAAACATTCTTTCATAAAAGGAAAGCAAATAATTCGACAACGTCAGGTCAAGAAGACGATAAGTTTATCGAGTTAGATAACAAACTTGTTAGCCACATTTTAAATGTGTTGTCTATTGAGACTAAGGAAGATTCTACTGTTGGACATTCATGATTGAAACTTGGTGGACAAGTCATGCATAGACTGACGTTTATTGGTACCAAATATGGTTGGATTGCAGAAAGAATTGTGAATTTTATTAATGATTCCATGGGTGGCATTTTTCTTTTAGAGGGTTCCCCTGTAATCCTGTGGATATGCCCCCATTTGGGATATTTAAGAAGTGTGGAGTAATCCATTAATTACCACTACTCCTAGGTCCACTCTGACCCTCAGTGGTAGTACCTGTCAGGGTTCTATTTGTGGCTAAATAGAATTTCCTTCGGGCACAACACTAAACTGTCTCAGACATCCTTGGACAAGGTGATCGCCTCTACTTCAACCCAACACCCCAGAATCCATTTTTTCCAGCCCTTTTTATCTTTTCTTTTCTGCCTACCTTACTTCCCAACCCTATCAACTACACAGGCTCCCCCTCCCCCAACAGGCCCAACTGTCCTGGGTATGACCACAAAAGTGCATCGAGCGATGAAGCCTCAATTTGGAGTGTAGATTCACTTCATAGTTACCACTACTCCCAGGTCCACTCTGACCCGGAGTGGTAGTACCTGCCAGGACTTCGTCTATCAGTTAAACAGAAATCGTCGTTTACAGATTATTTGTTTACAAAATAGACAAAACCTACAAAAGAAATTAATCTACAAACCAATCGTATACAAAACATATGTACAGTTTCGGCATAAAAATGACTCAACGACAGTTGACATGCCATAAAATCCAACAACCGACCCATCGTTAGCCTCTTTCTGAGATTTGACTTCTTTCTTTGTTTTCCTCCAGCCAAGATTTATTTGACAGTTCGGACAGTCGAGAATCATTGCATCAACAAAATTCATGGTAAGTAAAACAACTTTCAACATTTTCCAGTGTGTGTGTGTGAGCCCCCCCCCCCCCCCTCCACACACACACACTGGAAAATGTTGGGTACATTTTTTTTTGTAATTTTTTTATTTTTTGTCTTTTTTGTGTTTTTTATTATATTTTGAAGAAAATTATTTCGTTGATTCTTTATTTTATTCATCACTTCCTCTTCTACAAGCTATCATTAATCTACATAGTTTTATAAAATAAATAATAATCCTGAGTCAATCATTACTGACTCAGTTTGCCAGTGGCTTGACTTTAGCCTTCTCATACTCCATGACCTGGGTTATTTTCAAAACAAGGCTGACTCTTCTCCACAAACGGGCATTGGAGAGTTCTGATTGACAGCTTGCTATCACCACAGTGGTTGGGGGCTTTTAATCGGGTATAAGGTGATTTTTCTTTGGATGTTAAGAAAATTGTGCTATATCTCCTGCCCTAGGATTTGTCCAAGGCCACACAAAAAAAGAAGTACTTCTTAAAAAAATTACTTTGGCACAAATGCCACAGTAATTTTTTCGAAACATCTATATTATATTTGTGATGTCTTTATCTATCTCTCTGTTCGGAGATACAATAAAAAACAACGCCCTATACTAAGATCAAACACAACGTTTTCTCAAGTAAAATTTTATGAGATATTTAATGGTGGTATTAATTTTGTGTCAGGCAGTCTTTCAATAATGGGAGATTTGCTTTCACGGAGGACATCCATAAACAGCAAAAACAATGTTTTATTTTATTTCCAACTTGAAAATTAAATATCATAGAATTAATACAATAAGAATAAAAAATGGTAACAAAGGGTTCAGGGGTACTTAATCATTCCCAGGCAACACCAGGTGTGTCTACTAGTATATTTACAGGGTGTTTGGGAAATCAATAGCATAACTTCGGGATTATGTTCTATATGTGTGTATATATATGTCCGAAAACGCTTGGTTTCTGAGTTATAGGCCATTGAAAACAAATACTAATCAACATTCTTTATTGTAAACATCTAACACATACAATGTTTCCGATAGTGCAGTTATTTCTACATATGGGATACATAAGCACTATGGCTGTGAGAGGATCACAGGTGAAATAAGTCTGGGCCTGGTGTTACCACATGCACTAACAAAACCATGAAAAATGACAGCAAACAAATATAAAAGCAATGGGTCTAAAAAAAAAGATCTGAGCATCATGATTGTCAAGGAAAATGTTCAAGATCTTATGACATCAATAAGGACATCGGATTCGAAATCTGAGATTAGTTTGGCTCTTAGATCAACCGTTTAACTATGAAGCCACAACACACACACATACAGAAAACTTTGCTTTATATATAGTATAATTGTGAATTGTTACAAGGGTAAATGGGGAAGCACTAGATAGAGGTAATTATAGTAGTTTAAACTTGATGGATCAAGTCCTAAAAGTGGTTGAGAGAATAATTGAGCAGCAAATAAGAAGTCAGATAAGCATAGATGAAATGCAATTTGGGTTTATGCTTGGGCAAAATACCACTGGTGCTATATTTATCCTGAGACAAATGCAAGAGAAGTACCTTGATAAGAAGAAGGACCTGTATTTTGCTTTTGTGGATCTGGAGAAAGCTTTTGATAGTGCCAAGAAATGTTGTCTAGTGGGCAAACGAGTGGTTAGTGAATGTTGTTCAAGCAATGTACAGAAATGCTAACAACACATTTAGTGACAGCTTTAATGCTAAAATAGAAGTCCATCAGGGTTATGTACTGAATCCGTTGCTTTTCATTTGTGTCTTAGAAGTATTGTCCAGGGAGTTTTATATGGGTTGCCCAGAGGAGATGCTGTATGCTAATGATTTAGTATTTTCCTGTGAAACAATAGAAGAGCTAATTGCTAAAGACTTGGAGAAATGCTATGGAAAGTAAAGGTTTTAAAGTGAATGTTACCAAGTCCAAAGTGATGATCAGTGGCTTTAGTGTTGGAAAGCTTCCCTGCTCAGTTTGTAGAAATGGAGTCAGGTGCAATTCAATTCTTTTGTAGTACTTATAAGTATTGAGAACACAAGAAGTGCAATGTAATTACTCGTAGGTTGAAAAAGCATAACCTGTTTATGTGCAAGAAGTGTAAGACAATGGAGATGAATAAGAACTCAAGTATGGAGAAAGTATATCTGGATGGCGAAGTTACTGAGGTTGTCAAGAAGTTTTGCTACCTTGGTGATGCCATTAGAGCATAGGGTGGAGCAGGTGCTCATGTGATTGCAAGAGTAAGGAATGGATGGAGTAAGTTCAAGGAACTTCTGCTTTTACTAACCAGCAGAGTGTTTCTACTGTCGACTAATGGAAAAGTCTAGCGGGCATGTGTATGCATTGTGATGATGTATGGAAGTGTAAGCTGGTCAGAGAGGGTTGAGGACATGCGTTACATGAAAAGAAATGACATGAGAATGATACGATGGATGTGTAATGTGAGTTTTAAAGACAAGCTTAGATCTGAAGACCCCAGAGGAAGATTAAATCTGGATAGTATAGGAAAATGTGCACAGAAAATGAGACTTGGGGGGGGGGGGAGGTAAAAAAAAATTTTTACACAACAAATGAAGAGGTATACAATTATCGTGACTATAATAATTTATTGGATTTACACCTGGGAATAAATGTTTTTTGAATGATACTAACGTGTCGATTATTTCATTTGTGTAAACTGCAACCTCTATATAATAATACACTAAGGCAATTTAATTTCCGTACGTACGTTATCACCCTCCACCCCTTTTTTGCCTGATAAGATTTGGAAATCGAAACGTTTCCAAATGTATAGCAATTCAAAACAATTATTAATATATATATATATATATATATATATATATATATATATATATATATATATATATATATATATAGCATTAGATAAAATGAAAGAATAAAATAAGGTACGAATCAAATTTTATTACAATTCAGAGTTCAAGTGGACTTTCAATTACTTTGCTTGAACTCTGAATTGTAATAAAATTTGATCTGTACCTTATTTTATTCTTTCATTTTATCTAGTGCTATTAATGCTGTATCCAGTATATTGAGCTTCATTTTTATCCGGATGTTCACTAATTAAAGATATTAGTTGCCTCTTATATCTTTTGTTGTATTAACCTTATATATATATATATATATATATATATATATATATATATATATATATATATATGATAATTTTATTTACACAGACATGTACAAAATCTGCGACACTGTTCTCTCCAAATATGATCTGAGGTTAAGATCGGATTCTAACTCTGCCTGATGAGATCTCAGTTTATAGTAACTGTTGATCGATAACATCGACATGCCAGTGTCGCAGATTTTGTACATGTCTGTGTAAATAAAATTATCATATATAAAGCTCTATTTTGATATTGAGCACTTTTTATAAACCCGGTTAAAATTCTCTGGATTACCACCCTGTGGATATTTTTCACCTGGATTATTACCATTATTATTATATATATATATATATATATATATATATATATATATATATATATATAGTAGAAGTGCGAGTATATACTTATGGCAAGTAGCTTACTTGCCATAAGTATATATTTCATACTACCATCGTAAGCTACTTGCCTGCTGATTTCTTCCGAAATAAAACATAAACATTTTTGTAGCTTACTTGCGATAAGTATATTTTCACACTACTACTCAGCTCTACTCGCGTATTGAGCACTACTGAAATAAATACTAAATATATATATATACATAATATAACTTCTACACAAAAGATTAAGTTCGTTTGACGCAATCAAAATGGTGGTTTGCTTTAAATATGTGTCATTATTTCTATTAGTTTGTTGCACGCTTATCCACGATTCCACATACTATACATTTCCTTTTGCTTGAAATTTAATTCCATGTTTTAAGCTCCCCCCTACGTAAAATATATTAATTTTATAACATATGTGTATCTACATGAAATAATAATATATTTGGTCAAGTTTGGTTCAAAAATGTTTATTTACCTAATTTTTTTCAAAAATAGCATTTATAGGCTCTCTTTTTTTTTCGATAGCTGCTTATAGGTAATTTTAAACAACTCATTTTTGTTTACTTTTCAGGTGTAGACTACATGTAAAATGGACCGACAATGTAATAACTGCAGACCATGTGATTGTTCCAGCCGTTAAGCAAAGATTGTGGATTTTGTGAAGTGGATCTCATTGGTCAGTCTGAGTGAAGAAATATGTCATATGTGATTCTGCTAGAAAGAGACTCCAGCTAGAAGCAACTCTTAGCTAAGGAAAGGTGGATGTCCATATAGTTTAGAGAAATAAAATATAATTAATGTTTGAATTGTATTCACTGTCATTCCTCTAGCTACACGTCCCGAAGAATGAACCGACAGCAAATACCTTCAACCATGGTTCATTAGAAAAGAGAATCGGACAATGACATAACCCCACATCCACTGTGGTCGAGGCTATACAACTCTTAGCTAAGGAAAGGTGGATGTCCATATAGTTTAGAGAAATAAAATATAACTAATGTTTGAATTGTATTCACTGTCATTCCTCTAGCTACACGTCCCGAAGAAGGAACCGACAGCAAATACCTTCAACCATGATTCATTAGAAAAGAGAATCGGACAATGACATAACCCCACATCCACTGTGGTCGAGGCTATACAACTCTTAGCTAAGGAAAGGTGGATGTCCATATAGTTTAGAGAAATAAAATATAAGTAATGTTTGAATTGTATTCACTGTCATTCCTCTAGCTACACGTCCCGAAGAAAGAACCGACAGCAAATACCTTCAACCATGGTTCATTAGAAAAGAGAATCGGACAATGACATAACCCCACATCCACTGTGGTCGAGGCTATACAACTCTTAGATAAGGAAAGGTGGATGTCCATATAGTTTAGAGAAATAAAATATAACTAATGTTTGAATTGTATTCACTGTCATTCCTCTAGCTACACGTCCCAGAAAAAGAAACGACAGCAAATACCTTCAACCATGGTTCATTAGAAAAGAGAATCGGACAATGACATAACCCCACATCAACTGTGGTCGAGGTTATGCAACTCTTAGCTAAGGAAAGGTGGATGTCCATATAGTTTAGAGAAATAAAATATAACTAATGTTTGAATTGTATTCACTGTCATTCCTCTAGCTACACGTCCCGAAGAAAGAACCGACAGCAAATACCTTCAACCATGATTCATTAGAAAAGAGAATCGGACAATGACATAACCCCACATCCACTGTGGTCGAGGCTATACAACTCTTAGCTAAGGAAAAATGGATGCTCATATAGTTTAGAGAAATAAAATATAACTAATGTTTGAATTGTATTCACTGTCATTCCTCTAGCTACACGTCCCGAAGAAAGAACCGACAGCAAATACCTTCAACCATGATTCATTAGAAAAGAGAATCGGACAATGACATAACCCCACATCCACTGTGGTCGAGGCTATACAACTCTTAGCTAAGGAAAGGTGGATGTCCATATAGTTTAGAGAAATAAAATATAAGTAATGCTTGAATTGTATTCACTGTCATTCCTCTAGCTACACGTCCCGAAGAAGGAACCGACAGCAAATACCTTCAACCATGATTCATTAGAAAAGAGAATCGGACAATGACATAACCCCACATCCACTGTGGTCGAGGCTATACAACTCTTAGATAAGGAAAGGTGGATGTCCATATAGTTTAGAGAAATAAAATATAACTAATGTTTGAATTGTATTCACTGTCATTCCTCTAGCTACACATCCCAGAAAAAGAAACGACAGCAAATACCTTCAACCATGGTTCATTAGAAAAGAGAATCGGACAATGACATAACCCCACATCCACTGTGGTCGAGGTTATGCAACTCTTAGCTAAGGAAAGGTGGATGTCCATATAGTTTAGAGAAATAAAATATAACTAATGTTTGAATTGTATTCACTGTCATTCCTCTAGCTACACGTCCCGAAGAAGGAACCGACAGCAAATACCTTCAACCATGGTTCATTAGAAAAGAGAATCGGACAATAACATAACCCCACATCCACTGTGGTCGAGGTTATGCAACTCTTAGCTAAGGAAAGGTGGATGTCCATATAGTTTAGAGAAATAAAATATAACTAATGTTTGAATTGTATTCACTGTCATTCCTCTAGCTACACGTCCCGAAGAAGGAACCGACAGCAAATACCTTCAACCATGGTTCATTAGAAAAGAGAATCGGACAATGACATAACCCCACATCCACTGTGGTCGAGGTTATGCAACTCTTAGCTAAGGAAAGGTGGATGTCCATATAGTTTAGAGAAATAAAATATAAGTAATGCTTGAATTGTATTCACTGTCATTCCTCTAGCTACACGTCCCGAAGAAGGAACCGACAGCAAATACCTTCAACCATGGTTCATTAGAAAAGAGAATCGGACAATAACATAACCCCACATCCACTGTGGTCGAGGTTATGCAACTCTTAGCTAAGGAAAGGTGGATGTCCATATAGTTTAGAGAAATAAAATATAACTAATGTTTGAATTGTATTCACTGTCATTCCTCTAGCTACACGTCCCGAAGAAAGAACCGACAGCAAATACCTTCAACCATGATTCATTAGAAAAGAGAATCGGACAATGACATAACCCCACATCCACTGTGGTCGAGGCTATACAACTCTTAGCTAAGGAAAGGTGGATGCTCATATAGTTTAGAGAAATAAAATATAACTAATGTTTGAATTGTATTCACTGTCATTCCTCTAGCTATACGTCCCGAAGAAAGAACCGACAGCAAATACCTTCAACCATGATTCATTAGAAAAGAGAATCGGACAATGACATAACCCCACATCCACTGTGGTCGAGGCTATACAACTCTTAGCTAAGGAAAGGTGGATGTCCATATAGTTTAGAGAAATAAAATATAACTAATGTTTGAATTGTATTCACTGTCATTCCTCTAGCTACACGTCCCGAAGAAAGAACCGACAGCAAATACCTTCAACCATGATTCATTAGAAAAGAGAATCGGACAATGACATAACCCCACATCCACTGTGGTCGAGGCTATACAACTCTTAGCTAAGGAAAGGTGGATGCTCATATAGTTTAGAGAAATAAAATATAACTAATGTTTGAATTGTATTCACTGTCATTCCTCTAGCTATACGTCCCGAAGAAAGAACCGACAGCAAATACCTTCAACCATGATTCATTAGAAAAGAGAATCGGACAATGACATAACCCCACATCCACTGTGGTCGAGGCTATACAACTCTTGGCTAAGGAAAGGTGGATGTCCATATAGTTTAGAGAAATAAAATATAACTAATGTTTGAATTGTATTCACTGTCATTCCTCTAGCTACACGTCCCGAAGAAGGAACCGACAGCAAATACCTTCAACCATGATTCATTAGAAAAGAGAATCGGACAATGACATAACCCCACATCCACTGTGGTCGAGGCTATACAACTCTTAGCTAAGGAAAGGTGGATGTCCATATAGTTTAGAGAAATAAAATATAACTAATGTTTGAATTGTATTCACTGTCATTCCTCTAGCTACACGTCCCGAAGAAGGAACCGACAGCAAATACCTTCAACCATGATTCATTAGAAAAGAGAATCGGACAATGACATAACCCCACATCCACTGTGGTCGAGGCTATACAACTCTTAGCTAAGGAAAGGTGGATGTCCATATAGTTTAGAGAAATAAAATATAACTAATGTTTGAATTGTATTCACTGTCATTCCTCTAGCTACACGTCCCGAAGAAGGAACCGACAGCAAATACCTTCAACCATGATTCATTAGAAAAGAGAATCGGACAATGACATAACCCCACATCCACTGTGGTCGAGGCTATACAACTCTTAGCTAAGGAAAGGTGGATGTCCATATAGTTTAGAGAAATAAAATATAACTAATGTTTGAATTGTATTCACTGTCATTCCTCTAGCTACACGTCCCGAAGAAGGAACCGACAGCAAATACCTTCAACCATGATTCATTAGAAAAGAGAATCGGACAATGACATAACCCCACATCCACTGTGGTCGAGGCTATACAACTCTTAGCTAAGGAAAGGTGGATGTCCATATAGTTTAGAGAAATAAAATATAACTAATGTTTGAATTGTATTCACTGTCATTCCTCTAGCTACACGTCCCGAAGAAAGAACCGACAGCAAATACCTTCAACCATGATTCATTAGAAAAGAGAATCGGACAATGACATAACCCCACATCCACTGTGGTCGAGGCTATACAACTCTTAGCTAAGGAAAGGTGGATGTCCATATAGTTTAGAGAAATAAAATATAACTAATGTTTGAATTGTATTCACTGTCATTATTCTAGCTACACGTCCCGAAGAAAGAACCGACAGCAAATACCTTCAACCATGATTCATTAGAAAAGAGAATCGGACAATGACATAACCCCACATCCACTGTGGTCGAGGCTATACAACTCTTAGCTAAGGAAAGGTGGATGCTCATATAGTTTAGAGAAATAAAATATAACTAATGTTTGAATTGTATTCACTGTCATTCCTCTAGCTATACGTCCCGAAGAATGAACCGACAGCAAATACCTTCAACCATGATTCATTAGAAAAGAGAATCGGACAATGACATAACCCCACATCCACTGTGGTCGAGGCTATACAACTCTTAGCTAAGGAAAGGTGGATGTCCATATAGTTTAGAGAAATAAAATATAACTAATGTTTGAATTGTATTCACTGTCATTCCTCTAGCTACACGTCCCGAAGAAAGAACCGACAGCAAATACCTTCAACCATGATTCATTAGAAAAGAGAATCGGACAATGACATAACCCCACATCCACTGTGGTCGAGGCTATACAACTCTTAGCTAAGGAAAGGTGGATGTCCATATAGTTTAGAGAAATAAAATATAACTAATGTTTGAATTGTATTCACTGTCATTCCTCTAGCTACACGTCCCGAAGAAGGAACCGACAGCAAATACCTTCAACCATGATTCATTAGAAAAGAGAATCGGACAATGACATAACCCCACATCCACTGTGGTCGAGGCTATACAACTCTTAGCTAAGGAAAGGTGGATGTCCATATAGTTTAGAGAAATAAAATATAACTAATGTTTGAATTGTATTCACTGTCATTCCTCTAGCTACACGTCCCGAAGAAGGAACCGACAGCAAATACCTTCAACCATGATTCATTAGAAAAGAGAATCGGACAATGACATAACCCCACATCCACTGTGGTCGAGGCTATACAACTCTTAGCTAAGGAAAGGTGGATGTCCATATAGTTTAGAGAAATAAAATATAACTAATGTTTGAATTGTATTCACTGTCATTCCTCTAGCTACACGTCCCGAAGAAGGAACCGACAGCAAATACCTTCAACCATGATTCATTAGAAAAGAGAATCGGACAATGACATAACCCCACATCCACTGTGGTCGAGGCTATACAACTCTTAGCTAAGGAAAGGTGGATGTCCATATAGTTTAGAGAAATAAAATATAACTAATGTTTGAATTGTATTCACTGTCATTCCTCTAGCTACACGTCCCGAAGAAGGAACCGACAGCAAATACCTTCAACCATGATTCATTAGAAAAGAGAATCGGACAATGACATAACCCCACATCCACTGTGGTCGAGGCTATACAACTCTTAGCTAAGGAAAAGTGGATGCTCATATAGTTTAGAGAAATAAAATATAACTAATGTTTGAATTGTATTCACTGTCATTCCTCTAGCTACACGTCCCGAAGAAGGAACCGACAGCAAATACCTTCAACCATGATTCATTAGAAATAGGAATCGGACAATGACATAACCCCACATCCACTGTGGTCGAGGCTATACAACTCTTAGCTAAGGAAAGGTGGATGTCCATATAGTTTAGAGAAATAAAATATAACTAATGTTTGAATTGTATTCACTGTCATTCCTCTAGCTACACGTCCCGAAGAAGGAACCGACAGCAAATACCTTCAACCATGATTCATTAGAAAAGAGAATCGGACAATGACATAACCCCACATCCACTGTGGTCGAGGCTATACAACTCTTAGCTAAGGAAAGGTGGATGTCCATATAGTTTAGAGAAATAAAATATAACTAATGTTTGAATTGTATTCACTGTCATTCCTCTAGCTACACGTCCCGAAGAAGGAACCGACAGCAAATACCTTCAACCATGATTCATTAGAAAAGAGAATCGGACAATGACATAACCCTACATCCACTGTGGTCGAGGCTATACAACTCTTAGCTAAGGAAAGGTGGATGTCCATATAGTTTAGAGAAATAAAATATAACTAATGTTTGAATTGTATTCACTGTCATTCCTCTAGCTACACGTCCCGAAGAAGGAACCGACAGCAAATACCTTCAACCATGATTCATTAGAAAAGAGAATCGGACAATGACATAACCCCACATCCACTGTGGTCGAGGCTATACAACTCTTAGCTAAGGAAAGGTGGATGTCCATATAGTTTAGAGAAATAAAATATAACTAATGTTTGAATTGTATTCACTGTCATTCCTCTAGCTACACGTCCCGAAGAAGGAACCGACAGCAAATACCTTCAACCATGATTCATTAGAAAAGAGAATCGGACAATGACATAACCCCACATCCACTGTGGTCGAGGCTATACAACTCTTAGCTAAGGAAAGGTGGATGTCCATATAGTTTAGAGAAATAAAATATAACTAATGTTTGAATTGTATTCACTGTCATTCCTCTAGCTACACGTCCCGAAGAAAGAACCGACAGCAAATACCTTCAACCATGATTCATTAGAAAAGAGAATCGGACAATGACATAACCCCACATCCACTGTGGTCGAGGCTATACAACTCTTAGCTAAGGAAAGGTGGATGTCCATATAGTTTAGAGAAATAAAATATAACTAATGTTTGAATTGTATTCACTGTCATTCCTCTAGCTACACATCCCAGAAAAAGAAACGACAGCAAATACCTTCAACCATGATTCATTAGAAAAGAGAATCGGACAATGACATAACCCCACATCCACTGTGGTCGAGGCTATACAACTCTTAGCTAAGGAAAGGTGGATGTCCATATAGTTTAGAGAAATAAAATATAACTAATGTTTGAATTGTATTCACTGTCATTCCTCTAGCTACACATCCCAGAAAAAGAAACGACAGCAAATACCTTCAACCATGATTCATTAGAAAAGAGAATCGGACAATGACATAACCCCACACCCACTGTGGTCGAGGCTATACAACTCTTAGCTAAGGAAAGGTGGATGTCCATATAGTTTAGAGAAATAAAATATAACTAATGTTTGAATTGTATTCACTGTCATTCCTCTAGCTACACGTCCCGAAGAAGGAACCGACAGCAAATACCTTCAACCATGATTCATTAGAAAAGAGAATCGGACAATGACATAACCCCACATCCACTGTGGTCGAGGCTATACAACTCTTAGCTAAGGAAAGGTGGATGTCCATATAGTTTAGAGAAATAAAATATAACTAATGTTTGAATTGTATTCACTGTCATTCCTCTAGCTACACATCCCAGAAAAAGAAACGACAGCAAATACCTTCAACCATGATTCATTAGAAAAGAGAATCGGACAATGACATAACCCCACATCCACTGTGGTCGAGGCTATACAACTCTTAGCTAAGGAAAGGTGGATGTCCATATAGTTTAGAGAAATAAAATATAACTAATGTTTGAATTGTATTCACTGTCATTCCTCTAGCTACACGTCCCGAAGAAGGAACCGACAGCAAATACCTTCAACCATGATTCATTAGAAAAGAGAATCGGACAATGACATAACCCCACATCCACTGTGGTCGAGGCTATACAACTCTTAGCTAAGGAAAGGTGGATGTCCATATAGTTTAGAGAAATAAAATATAACTAATGTTTGAATTGTATTCACTGTCATTCCTCTAGCTACACATCCCAGAAAAAGAAACGACAGCAAATACCTTCAATCATGATTCATTAGAAAAGAGAATCGGACAATGACATAACCCCACATCCACTGTGGTCGAGGCTATACAACTCTTAGCTAAGGAAAGGTGGATGTCCATATAGTTTAGAGAAATAAAATATAACTAATGTTTGAATTGTATTCACTGTCATTCCTCTAGCTACACGTCCCGAAGAAGGAACCGACAGCAAATACCTTCAACCATGATTCATTAGAAAAGAGAATCGGACAATGACATAACCCTACATCCACTGTGGTCGAGGCTATACAACTCTTAGCTAAGGAAAGGTGGATGTCCATATAGTTTAGAGAAATAAAATATAACTAATGTTTGAATTGTATTCACTGTCATTCCTCTAGCTACACATCCCAGAAAAAGAAACGACAGCAAATACCTTCAACCATGATTCATTAGAAAAGAGAATCGGACAATGACATAACCCCACATCCACTGTGGTCGAGGCTATACAACTCTTAGCTAAGGAAAGGTGGATGTCCATATAGTTTAGAGAAATAAAATATAACTAATGTTTGAATTGTATTCACTGTCATTCCTCTAGCTACACGTCCCGAAGAAGGAACCGACAGCAAATACCTTCAACCATGATTCATTAGAAAAGAGAATCGGACAATGACATAACCCCACATCCACTGTGGTCGAGGCTATACAACTCTTAGCTAAGGAAAGGTGGATGTCCATATAGTTTAGAGAAATAAAATATAATTAATGTTTGAATTGTATTCACTGTCATTCCTCTAGCTACACGTCCCGAAGAAAGAACCGACAGCAAATACCTTCAACCATGGTTCATTAGAAAAGAGAATCGGACAATGACATAACCCCACATCCACTGTGGTCGAGGCTATACAACTCTTAGCTAAGGAAAGGTGGATGTCCATATAGTTTAGAGAAATAAAATATAATTAATGTTTGAATTGTATTCACTGTCATTCCTCTAGCTACACGTCCCGAAGAAAGAACCGACAGCAAATACCTTCAACCATGGTTCATTAGAAAAGAGAATCGGACAATGACATAACCCCACATCCACTGTGGTCGAGGCTATACAACTCTTAGCTAAGGAAAGGTGGATGTCCATATAGTTTAGAGAAATAAAATATAATTAATGTTTGAATTGTATTCACTGTCATTCCTCTAGCTACACGTCCCGAAGAAAGAACCGACAGCAAATACCTTCAACCATGGTTCATTAGAAAAGAGAATCGGACAATGACATAACCCCACATCCACTGTGGTCGAGGCTATACACCTCTTAGCTAAGGAAAGGTGGATGTCCATATAGTTTAGAGAAATAAAATATAATTAATGTTTGAATTGTATTCACTGTCATTCCTCTAGCTACACGTCCCGAAGAAAGAACCGACAGCAAATACCTTCAACCATGGTTCATTAGAAAAGAGAATCGGACAATGACATAACCCCACATCCACTGTGGTCGAGGCTATACAACTCTTAGCTAAGGAAAGGTGGATGTCCATATAGTTTAGAGAAATAAAATATAATTAATGTTTGAATTGTATTCACTGTCATTCCTCTAGCTACACGTCCCGAAGAAAGAACCGACAGCAAATACCTTCAACCATGGTTCATTAGAAAAGAGAATCGGACAATGACATAACCCCACATCCACTGTGGTCGAGGCTATACAACTCTTAGCTAAGGAAAGGTGGATGTCCATATAGTTTAGAGAAATAAAATATAATTAATGTTTGAATTGTATTCACTGTCATTCCTCTAGCTACACGTCCCGAAGAAAGAACCGACAGCAAATACCTTCAACCATGGTTCATTAGAAAAGAGAATCGGACAATGACATAACCCCACATCCACTGTGGTCGAGGCTATACAACTCTTAGCTAAGGAAAGGTGGATGTCCATATAGTTTAGAGAAATAAAATATAACTAATGTTTGAATTGTATTCACTGTCATTCCTCTAGCTACACGTCCCGAAGAAAGAACCGACAGCAAATACCTTCAACCATGGTTCATTAGAAAAGAGAATCGGACAATGACATAACCCCACATCCACTGTGGTCGAGGCTATACACCTCTTAGCTAAGGAAAGGTGGATGTCCATATAGTTTAGAGAAATAAAATATAATTAATGTTTGAATTGTATTCACTGTCATTCCTCTAGCTACACGTCCCGAAGAAAGAACCGACAGCAAATACCTTCAACCATGGTTCATTAGAAAAGAGAATCGGACAATGACATAACCCCACATCCACTGTGGTCGAGGCTATACAACTCTTAGCTAAGGAAAGGTGGATGTCCATATAGTTTAGAGAAATAAAATATAATTAATGTTTGAATTGTATTCACTGTCATTCCTCTAGCTACACGTCCCGAAGAAAGAACCGACAGCAAATACCTTCAACCATGATTCATTAGAAAAGAGAATCGGACAATGACATAACCCCACATCCACTGTGGTCGAGGCTATACAACTCTTAGCTAAGGAAAGGTGGATGTCCATATAGTTTAGAGAAATAAAATATAATTAATGTTTGAATTGTATTCACTGTCATTCCTCTAGCTACACGTCCCGAAGAAAGAACCGACAGCAAATACCTTCAACCATGGTTCATTAGAAAAGAGAATCGGACAATGACATAACCCCACATCCACTGTGGTCGAGGCTATACAACTCTTAGCTAAGGAAAGGTGGATGTCCATATAGTTTAGAGAAATAAAATATAATTAATGTTTGAATTGTATTCACTGTCATTCCTCTAGCTACACGTCCCGAAGAAAGAACCGACAGCAAATACCTTCAACCATGGTTCATTAGAAAAGAGAATCGGACAATGACATAACCCCACATCCACTGTGGTCGAGGCTATACAACTCTTAGCTAAGGAAAGGTGGATGTCCATATAGTTTAGAGAAATAAAATATAATTAATGTTTGAATTGTATTCACTGTCATTCCTCTAGCTACACGTCCCGAAGAAAGAACCGACAGCAAATACCTTCAACCATGGTTCATTAGAAAAGAGAATCGGACAATGACATAACCCCACATCCACTGTGGTCGAGGCTATACAACTCTTAGCTAAGGAAAGGTGGATGTCCATATAGTTTAGAGAAATAAAATATAACTAATGTTTGAATTGTATTCACTGTCATTCCTCTAGCTACACGTCCCGAAGAAAGAACCGACAGCAAATACCTTCAACCATGGTTCATTAGAAAAGAGAATCGGACAATGACATAACCCCACATCCACTGTGGTCGAGGCTATACAACTCTTAGCTAAGGAAAGGTGGATGTCCATATAGTTTAGAGAAATAAAATATAACTAATGTTTGAATTGTATTCACTGTCATTCCTCTAGCTACACGTCCCGAAGAAAGAACCGACAGCAAATACCTTCAACCATGGTTCATTAGAAAAGAGAATCGGACAATGACATAACCCCACATCCACTGTGGTCGAGGCTATACAACTCTTAGCTAAGGAAAGGTGGATGTCCATATAGTTTAGAGAAATAAAATATAATTAATGTTTGAATTGTATTCACTGTCATTCCTCTAGCTACACGTCCCGAAGAAAGAACCGACAGCAAATACCTTCAACCATGGTTCATTAGAAAAGAGAATCGGACAATGACATAACCCCACATCCACTGTGGTCGAGGCTATACAACTCTTAGCTAAGGAAAGGTGGATGTCCATATAGTTTAGAGAAATAAAATATAATTAATGTTTGAATTGTATTCACTGTCATTCCTCTAGCTACACGTCCCGAAGAAAGAACCGACAGCAAATACCTTCAACCATGGTTCATTAGAAAAGAGAATCGGACAATGACATAACCCCACATCCACTGTGGTCGAGGCTATACAACTCTTAGCTAAGGAAAGGTGGATGTCCATATAGTTTAGAGAAATAAAATATAATTAATGTTTGAATTGTATTCACTGTCATTCCTCTAGCTACACGTCCCGAAGAAAGAACCGACAGCAAATACCTTCAACCATGGTTCATTAGAAAAGAGAATCGGACAATGACATAACCCCACATCCACTGTGGTCGAGGCTATACAACTCTTAGCTAAGGAAAGGTGGATGTCCATATAGTTTAGAGAAATAAAATATAATTAATGTTTGAATTGTATTCACTGTCATTCCTCTAGCTACACGTCCCGAAGAAAGAACCGACAGCAAATACCTTCAACCATGGTTCATTAGAAAAGAGAATCGGACAATGACATAACCCCACATCCACTGTGGTCGAGGCTATACAACTCTTAGCTAAGGAAAGGTGGATGTCCATATAGTTTAGAGAAATAAAATATAATTAATGTTTGAATTGTATTCACTGTCATTCCTCTAGCTACACGTCCCGAAGAAAGAACCGACAGCAAATACCTTCAACCATGGTTCATTAGAAAAGAGAATCGGACAATGACATAACCCCACATCCACTGTGGTCGAGGCTATACAACTCTTAGCTAAGGAAAGGTGGATGTCCATATAGTTTAGAGAAATAAAATATAATTAATGTTTGAATTGTATTCACTGTCATTCCTCTAGCTACACGTCCCGAAGAGAACCGACAGCAAATACCTTCAACCATGGTTCATTAGAAAAGAGAATCGGACAATGACATAACCCTACATCCACTGTGGTCGAGGCTATACACCTCTTAGCTAAGGAAAGGTGGATGTCCATATAGTTTAGAGAAATAAAATATAATTAATGTTTGAATTGTATTCACTGTCATTCCTCTAGCTACACGTCATGAAGAAAGAACCGACAGCAAATACCTTCAACCATGGTTCATTAGAAAAGAGAATCGGACAATGACATAACCCCACATCCACTGTGGTCGAGGCTATACAACTCTTAGCTAAGGAAAGGTGGATGTCCATATAGTTTAGAGAAATAAAATATAATTAATGTTTGAATTGTATTCACTGTCATTCCTCTAGCTACACGTCCCGAAGAAAGAACCGACAGCAAATACCTTCAACCATGGTTCATTAGAAAAGAGAATCGGACAATGACATAACCCCACATCCACTGTGGTCGAGGCTATACAACTCTTAGCTAAGGAAAGGTGGATGTCCATATAGTTTAGAGAAATAAAATATAATTAATGTTTGAATTGTATTCACTGTCATTCCTCTAGCTACACGTCCCGAAGAAAGAACCGACAGCAAATACCTTCAACCATGGTTCATTAGAAAAGAGAATCGGACAATGACATAACCCCACATCCACTGTGGTCGAGGCTATACAACTCTTAGCTAAGGAAAGGTGGATGTCCATATAGTTTAGAGAAATAAAATATAATTAATGTTTGAATTGTATTCACTGTCATTCCTCTAGCTACACGTCATGAAGAAAGAACCGACAGCAAATACCTTCAACCATGGTTCATTAGAAAAGAGAATCGGACAATGACATAACCCCACATCCACTATGGTTGAGGCTATACAACACTCTAACAAAGTTACACGAGCTGCAAATAAAATGAAGACTGTTCATGTTTAAGAGTTATTTACTAGCGTGCGGAAGAGTATGACTCACAAGGTATGGACTGACCAGTGAAAGCCAGTGTCATACAAACGCCAGCATCAATCGTCAATACGACATTAAAATATTACTCAAAACTTAATCAAATAATAAATTATTAAGGAAAAACTTTTACGATTCAAAAACATGAAATTATTAGTCGTTCAAACCTGAGGACTTAATTCTTGTACACATGATTTATTTTGCAGCCGTTTGTCTGATGACATCTTTTTATTTGGATCTGATCTTCCCAAAGTTCTTTCAGAGGTTTCAGAATGTACCAAGAAGTTTTTTTTGGCTGTTTCCTGTTCTGGTGGTACCTCATTTTGTGATGTCACCTGTAATAGATAAGGCTCTTCCAGATGCGTTTGCGAGAGTTGTACTGCATCTTGTAAGATCAGAGGTCGATTATTTGAATTTAGTAGTGTTTGAGCAGGTTCCATCTCATCTTCAAAATGTTTGCAATGTGGTACGGCAACTTCCGTTTCCATTAGTGACAGCTGGTCCGCTCCTCTAAGTTTTGCTGTTCTGATTGGATGTTTTACTGTTGTTGACTGGGACGGTACGATAGGTGAGCATTCTTCAGAAACTTTCACCTCAGTTACTGGTGTTTTTCTTGTAACACTAAAAAGGAATCAACCGTTTCAGGCTGCTGTTGTTATTGGTGTAGATGGCCAATTTGAAGTTGACTTTCTGGTGTTCTCTGTTCTGGTGCCGGCCGTTCTTGTGTTTCTGCTGACAACACTATTGGACGGGAATGTTATTCCTGAATGTTGGAAATGATTGCAGAGGGGATCTATTTCTTAAAAATAAAAAATCAAGAAAAGGAAAATCGTATGTGATCTATCATCATCATAATTATCATCATTATATTTGGTTTAACATCTGTTTTACATGCTAGCATGTGTTGGACAGCTTTTAGAAATTGACTTTCAAACTGACCTCTCTCTGGCCAGGTCTTTATTTATCTCCCTTTCTCTAAAGTACATTCTTATCACTTACTCCCATGTTTTCTGTGATCTACTAACCCAAGAACTCTCATCCATTAACTGAAAATATTACTATGTATGGGGGAGGGTAAAAAAAAAAATGGGGGGGGGGGCAAACAAATTTTTTTTTTTTTCTTTTTAATTAAAAATATTTATATGTATGGGGGAGGATAAAAAAAATTGGAAGGGGGTCAAAAAAAGTTTTTTTTGTTTTTTTTTAACAAAAAATATTTCTGTTTATTGGGGAAGGTAAAAAAGAATTGGGATGGAGTCGAAATTTTTGTTTTATTTATTTTTAACTAAAAATATTCTTGGTCGGAAACAAAGAAAATCAATGTCTAACCACCCAAGAAATATGACTGTGGCTCCATCGGTTTACAGGTGAGCGTTCATTTCTGACGCGGCAGCCTAGCAAAAATATGTGACCGGAGGGAGCATATATTTGCTAGTGTTATTAATAAAATAACGCGCCCCTGTCTTATGTCCATCTCTCTCTCTCTTTCTTGAAATAGAACTTCCTATGTGTTTGAAATAGAACATTATACTTAATAATCAGAGGGCGGGTAAGACATATACTACATTACCCCCCCCCACACACACACACACACACTCAAAATAAGAAGGAGGTATTGCCTAGGAGGATGGTATAATGACAACAGAATAGATACTACATTACCTCCCATCTCAAAAAAAGTAAAGGCGAAGGTAATCCCTGGAAGGGTAGTAGCATGATAACAGAACAGATAATACATCCCCTCCCCCAAAAAAGGAGGAGATAATGTCTAGGAGGATAGTATCATTACAACAGAACAGATACTACACTACCTCCACACTATCAAAAAAGGAGGAGGTAATGCATGGGAGGATGGTATAATGAAAACAGAACAGATACTACACTACCTCCACACTATCAAAAAAGGAGGAGGTAATGCATGGGAGGATGGTATAATGAAAACAGAACAGATACTACACTACCTCTACACCTCTCAAAAAGAGGGAGGTAATGCTTAAGAGGATGGTATCATGACAACAGAACATATACAACACTACCTCCACACCTCACAAAAAAGGAGGAGATAATGTCTGGGAGGACGGTATCATGACAACAGAACAGATACTACACTACACTATGCCCCTGAATTGAGCATTTAAAGATAGTACAATAGTCTTAAATAGTATAGTTTTGGCTTCAGACAGACAGACAGACAGATACATAATCTCCATTATTAATAGATATTTATAATAGCTAAAAAAGGAGGATGTAATGCCTGGGAGGATGGTATCATGACAACAGAACCGATACTACTTTTCGAAAGAGCAGTTATAATAGAAAAAACATTAAATAAAAAATTTTCTTGAGAGTACAATTATCGCTAAAAATGTTAATAAGATTTGCAGTTTATTTCATGCCGATTTGTTATTCTGTGGACATTAGAAATGGTTCTATTTTAAAATTTCATCCTTTATAGTCACAATAACTGTCTGCTTCTTCATTTGTTATATAATTATAGGGGGACTTCCATTGATAATTTGGAAATATGGAAAATATAAAGTCAAATAATATTATTGTTATACTAAAAATAACGTGCCCTCAAATACCTTATGCACCTTGTATTTATGAACATAATTCAAGATTTATTTCCTTACCTGATTTCTGTACAATTTGATGATACAAGCATTAATTCCTCGTATGAAATGCTTGTTAATGAAATTGTAGTCCCGATCAATCGTCTTCTCTGGCGTAGACATAAAAAAACAGCCGCAGAGAAGAAGATAAAATCAATCAATAAATAAAAATATGGTTAAAAAAAAGTTCTTAGTCATTCAAAGATTTTAACCAAAAAAGTTTAATTAAAGAAAATGGAAAACTTTTGTCTATGGATCCTTGTTTTTGTAGATGCATCCACGAGGCTCTGCCCAGCCATCGGTATGTCATGCTTCAATTTTTTTTTTTTTAGTAATGAATCACTACTTATCAAGGTCAAAAGACACTCAAGGATAAAAGTTACGAGATGTAATGATTGTCAGTTGAATGATGAAGAATATTACGAGAGGATTGAAAATGATTAATGGAATGAACAAAGTTTGATTGCTTATGAACAAAGTTTGATTGCTTATGAACAAAGTTTGATTGCTTATTGTTGTGGTTGCAAGGTTGAACCACAATTAGTGAAGAATACAATGAAGACGCAAACAACGCGGAGAATGCAATAATAAGTGTATTAAAGAAAAGGTATATTTACAGTATGTACAAATGAAGGTGTCGAGTCAGAGAGTCTTGGTGGGAGGACATGTACGCTCTTCGGCGTCACTTCCGGTGGCATTTAGATAACACACTCTAAGGCCAATCTAGGCTTGCCATTTATAGTGTAACGTTATTCGTATATGCAAATGAGTGGTTGCCACCACAACACCCCCCTCCCAAGATTTGAAGTCACAAAGATTTCAATATCTTTTTCTTTTTGGGTTTACCATCAATGGTTCATTAAATTTTCTTTTCCTACCTGATCTTCGGGGTTCAGGTGTATATTGAGGCGGTTCCAAATTAAAGGATTCGTATATGACATCTATGGTTTCCTCCTCTTCGACTGTTGTCGTATAATCATCATCTTGGATATGACGTTTTTTTATCTGATTTAGGTGCCTTTTATGTATACTCTGTGGACCTTTAATCATATATGTACAATCACCAATGCGTTTATCCACTACTCCACATTCCCAGTAAGATGTGTTATTCTTGTAGCACTTAAAATATACTCGATCTCCCGAGTTATATTTCTTTCTTCTCGTGTGTGTAGTGTTTCGGATAATTGCCTGTCTTGGCAACAGTTTATCAAACGCTGATTTTACCTTTCTGGCAAACATTAGATCAGCTGGTGATATGTTTGATGGTGTACTAGGATGTGGTGTGATCCTATAAACTTGCAAGAATTGTTGCAAAGCTTTTTCTGTTGGTGTTCCAATGGATTTCTTTAACGCTCGTTTTAGCGTATCCACGAACCTTTCCGCAAGGCCGTTCGACCTTGGATGATACGGCGGAGTCGTGATGTGCTTCACTCGGAACGTGTCGCAAAATTCCTTAAACTCTGCGGATGTGAACTGCGTTCCGTTGTCAGTGACCAGTGTGTCTGGTACACCGAATCTTGCAAATAACTCGTGTAGGAACCCTATTGAGTTGTTCGTTGTTGGATTCCTGCAACGCATTACCTCCGGCCATTTTGTGTAACTATCCACTACAATTAAATAATAGTTTTCTCCTACTGGACCAGCGAAATCCATGTGGATTCTCGACCATGGTTGGTCGGTTTTCGGCCAAGGTTTGTGTACTATAGGTGGGGATTTTGCTGCTAACTGGCACCCTTTACATTTATTTATTGTTGCTGCTATGTCAGTGTCCATGTTACGCCAGTATACGTAGCTTCTCATTAACGACTTCATTCGATTTATCCCCGGATGTCCCGTATGGAAATCTCTTAACATCCTATTCTGCAATGTTTTGGGTATTACCACTCTCTCACTGTACAGTAACACATCGTTACATATGGAGAAAACTTCCTGCACCTTTGTGTCCGTTATAATTTTCTCTTTTATGTCCTTTATGTATTCGTCTTTCTCGGCTTCTCTTTTAATGTCCGACAAAGTTACGGGTAGTTCCTTAATGATGTTTGCTACCATATTTTTTACTTCAACATTTGTCCGAATTGCTGCAATGACTGATTCTTCCAGATTGTGTTTCTGTGGTATCAGTCTTGACAGTCCATCCGCATGGCAAATCTTTTTTGATGCTAGATGTTGTAGCTGGAAATCGTAATTAAGTAAGATTGTACCCCAGCGCAGCAATCTATTTGCGGTGTATACCGGCAATCCTTTTTTTGATCCATATATCGTGACTAACGGTTTATGGTCGGTTTCAAGTAAGAATTGTCTACCATATAAATATCGATGAAATTTAGTCACGGAAAAGATTATGCTCAATGCTTCTTTTTCGATTTGTGAATATGCCCTCTCGGCTGGTATCAGCGTTCTCGAAGCGTACGCTATTGGTTTTCTAGACCCATCCGGCATAATATGTTGAATGCATGCTCCTAAGCCGTAGGAACTAGCGTCACTCGCGACGACTACTTTTAATTTTGTGTCAAAATGCGTTAAGAATAATTCGGATGTTAGTGCACTCTTTATTTTGTCAAAAGCGGTTTGACATTCTTGCGTCCAGTTCCAAGGTGTATCCTTTTTAAGCAGATTATTTAAGGGGGCTCGCAAGTTATGCATTCCTTCAATAAAAGATTGATAATAATTTGCGAGTCCTAAGAAACTCTGCAAGGTTGTTACGTTATCAGGTGCTGGCATATTTTTTATTGCCGCTGATCTGTCTGGGTCTGGACGTCGTCCATGTTTGTTTATTATGTGTCCAAGATACTTAATCTCGCTCATACAAAAGTCACATTTACTTTCTTTTACTTTAAAGCCGAATTCTTGTATTCGAGTAAATACTTGTTTCAAATGTTCCTTATGTTCTTGTAGGGATTTGCTCCTGACAACAATGTCGTCCAGGTATGCACATGCGCACTCAATACCACTTAGCATGGTGTCCATCGCTTGCTGAAAAATGGCAGGCGCTACTTTGATGCCAAAGGGCAATCGGTTGTATTTGTACAATCCCTTATGCGTATTGATGCATAGTATCTTTGAGCAATTTTCCTCGACCGGTATTTGCAAATATGCATCGCTCAAGTCTATCTTGGAGAAGATATTACCACCATTTAACTTCGTGAAAATTTCCTCTGGACTTGGTAGAGGGTAATGGTGATCTTTTAATAGGGAGTTGACCCCGGTCGAAAAATCTGCGCACACTCTAACTTCGTCATTCTTTTTCTTTACGTATACGGTGGGAGCTGCCCACTCGCTGTGTTCTATTTTTGATAGAATTCCTGTCTGTTCCAATCTATCTAATTCTTTATTAATCTTTTCCAACCCAGCGAACGGAACGTTTCGCTTTTTTCTAAAAATTGGGCTGGCGTTTTCTTTAAGTTCAAACGAGGCCTTGAATTTATTACAGCGACCTAAGTTAGTCGTGAATGCTTCAGGAAATAATTCTTTTAAATCGTCTTTTATATTTACTGTTGTTGGAGAAGAACATTCTATTTTTTTACAGAATGTATTGATTGGCTTATCCCATAGACCAAATTTCTCAATTAAATCTATTCCAAAAAGATTTTCACTATTTTTCAGTACGAATATTTTTAATTTCTTCGTAATCCCTTTTAATTTTATCGGAAGAACAACTTCTCCTTCAAATTTTATACCCCCACCAGTTACCGTCCGGGCTGATTTACTCGTTTTCATCAAGGTTGGTTTTTTACCCAACTTTTTCCATGTATTCAGGTTTATAATAGAAATATCGGGGCCGGAGTCGAGTTGTAACTTTATTGGTTTTTTAAATATTTCCACTTTTACGTATTTTCGCCGATCTTTGTCTAATTTTGTATTTGATTTTGTTTGCTGTACTCTCTTTCTGGTGTAATCTTTATATCTGCAGCAATCACTTTTGTGTCCTACCTTCTTACAAATGTAGCATTTTTTCTTCTTATAAGGACAATCTGATTCCCAATGCTTTTCTGCACATCTCTTACAGTTATATCTAGGAAGAGGCTTGTTATATTCTGTCCTGTATTTATGGTTATTAGGATTGTAATATCCCGTTCCATTTTGATTGCTTTTCTTTGTAAAGTTCTTGGTTGGTGTGTATGGTTTTCTAACTTTTCTTACATATGCCACTCCGGATTCTTCTATATTTTTTGAATCCTTTTTTAGTGTAATGGCCCTTTCACAGTCCTCTGCTAGTTTCTGGAGGGTTAAATCGTGCTCAGATTCCAGCTTAGACAACACTCGTCTGCGTATTTCTGCATTTTTCGTGGAAACCAACCCTTGTGCGAAGATTAGACATTTAAAATCTTCTACCGTTAGTTCCGCAAGCTTAAAATTATCGCAGTTTTTATTGACAACTGATGCGTATGTCAAATAATCTTGGTTGTCCATCTTTCTTAGATTCATGCACAGCCATCTTTTATGAAAAAGAGATACATTTGGATTAAATAATTCTTTTAGCAATTTCACAGCTTCCATGAACTCTAATTCCGCAGTTTTTTTAGGTAATATGTAATCTATGAATTTGCTGTGTTCTGATGTACCCAATTTCCTGAGTAAAAGGCTCACTTTCTGGCTATTTGGCCAATTTTTGCAGTCCAGTTGAAAGACATCCTCGTATCTTGTATAGTATGCTTCAAAAGTATTTCCTTCCTCCGGCACATAATTAAATGTGTCCATATTATTAAAGATAGTTGTATGGGAGAAATTAACACTGTCGACATTTTCTCGATTACTCTTTAGGAGTTCTAGTGTTTTAGCAAAATGTTCATTTTGTCTTTCCTCGCTTTTTTCTAAACGTTCAATTTGTCTTTCCTCGCGGTCAGCTTGTGCCTGTTTTTGTCTTTCCTCGCGGTCAACTTGTGCCTGATTTTGTCTTTCCTCGCGGTCAGCTTGTGCCTGTAAAAATTGCATGAACATTTTTGATAATTCTTCCATTTTACTTTTTTTTTTTTTTTCGTGACGTTATACTGTATTATCCGTTATCCAGTGACAACTTTAAAAAAAAATCCTTTCCTTGAGCTTTAATTTCTAGCTATGGTATTTCCTTTTAATACCGCCGCCAAACAAATTATTAATTAAAAGATTCCTTTAGTTGTTGTTTTGCTAACGGAGAGCAGTAATTAGAATCCACCGGTGAACTTCTTTTTTTTTTCGTAGGTTACTTCCTTGCTTTTCGTAATACGAGTCTGACCTGTCGTTTTGCGACAGAACAAAATTCGCTTTTCGTTTGCAAGTTAGTCCTTTAGTAATACAAAACAGATTTGTCGTTTAGCGACAAAACAAAAATTCACTTTTACATTCGTTTGTAAGTCGGATTCCCAGAAAACGGCGTAAATTGTCGCTTTTGTCACGTTCGATTTTTTTTTTTTTTTTTTTTTTTTTTTTTTTTTTTTTACTTAAGTTGAAAACTTTTCTTTAGCGTAAAATCCGTTTGCTCGTCAACACTTTGCATTGTACTTTTTTTTTAATAGTTCTTCGTCAAACTGTTATATTTGACGCTTCATATCTCGTCGCCAACTGTTGTGGTTGCAAGGTTGAACCACAATTAGTGAAGAATACAATGAAGACGCAAACAACGCGGAGAATGCAATAATAAGTGTATTAAAGAAAAGGTATATTTACAGTATGTACAAATGAAGGTGTCGAGTCAGAGAGTCTTGGTGGGAGGACATGTACGCTCTTCGGCGTCACTTCTGGTGGCATTTAGATAACACACTCTAAGGCCAATCTAGGCTTGCCATTTATAGTGTAACGTTATTCGTATATGCAAATGAGTGGTTGCCACCACAACACTTATGAACAAAGTTTGATTGCTTATGGCGACGGTTTATGACAAAGTATTTGCTGACATTGGATTTGAAGACGATCATGTTGTAATCTGCAGGGAAGCAGTCCCGTGGTAATGTGTGTTGCATACCCGTCCCGGAATGGGCCGTGGCAGTTCTCGCTTAAACAACTGGTCATTTTTAACACCAAAAAGGCATATGTTGCATACCTTTAATTTCTCGTACCTTCGTCGCGGAGGGGCGCCATCTCGATGTCGTCTAGTGGTTGAATTCTTTCTTCGTTTCTGTACTGTCGTGAACATCGCCGTCCGTTGTGTCTGCAACAAAACCTTCATAACACAAAATTGA
Organism: Sepiola atlantica; assembly: GCA_963556195.1. Classification (NCBI taxonomy): domain Eukaryota; kingdom Metazoa; phylum Mollusca; class Cephalopoda; order Sepiida; family Sepiolidae; genus Sepiola; species Sepiola atlantica. The sequence continues at coordinate 81,991,384 of OY744539.1, read as the reverse complement.
CGAGACAACAATCTTTTACTTTGATTTGTTTATTTCAGGCGTTAGATTTCCGTCGGCCACAAAGATGCTTCACTAATGTTGAGGGAGAGACCAAATTACTACTCTATCGTAGTTAATTCCTAGCTTAAGTCCTTAGCCATTCGAGGAGGGGGGAAGAAGGAATCTCATGCCTGTATTCTCTTAGGGAAATAAATTCCGATTTCTCAATTCGGACTACATAGAGAAACACGTCTGTTCGATTTGCTTCCACTAACCAGACTGGCAAAACTCTGTTTCCCACACAAAAGCCAGTGACGTCACAGAACCCCCATGCGCAGGTGTATCTTGCCCCCTGATCTGAGATCTCGTCAGTTTATTTTGCACTCGACTGTACGGGTCCACCCGCACTAAATCGCGCAAGCCAGATCAAACGATCTCCCCACATACGTCCACTTCAAAATGCGTCCGGCCTCACTGGGCCATTATCTAACATGTGTTCCACAGACGGGAAGCCCTTGCGAAGAAGCTCTTTCCATGGAAATTCCGCCTACTTCTACGGAAGAAGAAAGGAAAGATATATTTTGTTGCGGTAGAAAATGAGTTCTTGCTGTGAATGTCTTACAAGGTGGAACCAGAGATTGGAGCTCAGTCGAGCACCTTCCATGGAAATAATGATAGAGTAGAGAGAGACTAGCAACGTCTCTTCTGTGAGAAAGGGGTTGTAATGAACAGTTCTGAAATAATATTTTTGCCGGTCTGGTACACTTACATTTGAGTAGCCTTTTCATCGTGAAACGCGCAGATCGAATGGATGTATCTTATTTTAGATCTGTCCAAATATTTCTATATAACGTTCGATCTATCGGTTGGTCGGTCACACTTTTTAGATGCGCCCACACATTTCTATAAGAAAGTTGCTGTGTCGTACTTCAGTTTCAAAATGTATTTTCGTCAGTCTGTCACACTTCATTTGAAATAGGATTTTCTTTTCACCGAAGGAAATACAAAATATTGATCTATCAACGAAGATGACCTGTTTCCATTGATTATCAATTTTGATGGTTTCTAGTCCACATTGAACACATTTTCGTTTTTATATCTTAGAATTTTTGAGACAAGGAGTGATAATTTAGATTATTTGAACTACTATTCACACGGACCCGTGGCGTAACAGTTAGAACTGATTGGTAATAAACGCTTTTAAGTGACAGTCTTTTGGAGGTTGAAGGTTCAATACTTACTACGGGCGATAATAACTAAGAATGAAATAAAAATTAGCACTTCTACCCGGTCATCGTTGATGGAATGGGAACAATCTACTCCCATGGATTAAATAAAGGGTTCAGTTCGAAATTCCATATAGGTTCTTGAGTTTAACATAAAGATTCCCAATTTTGAAAAGATGCACCTGAAGAAGGTCGAAGTTTACATTGGCCGAAACGTTGTGAAAATAACAACAAAGATGAGAATAGTAGTCCGAATAATCCAAACTTTCGTTTTGTCTAAATTTTAGTAGTGGCTTCCAAATCTGTATCTTGCTGTCCTATCCCAGCTGATTGAGTCTCCGGAGTGTTGTGGATCGAGAAACACTAGAGAACGGATTTCTTTTAAACAAATAAACAACGTCTTGGACATAAACAATTTTTTGAGCAAGTCAAATTATTTATAAAACAAAAATGTGAGAGAAAGAGAAGCAAAGAGACAGATACAGACATAGAAACACTTATATCAGCATCATTTCAGACCTTGGAAATTTCACACTTGGTAAATTGATTGGAAATAAGGATTTGATTCAGCTGAAATTCATCTATTGCTGTTGTCTTGGTTTTAGAACCACATTTGGAATGGCATTTGAACAAGTGTGTGTTGTTATCTTCGAGATAGCTGTTGAGATTGGATGCTCTCAGTCTGTTATCTCCTTGCCAGCTTCCCACAACGCATGAATGATGGCTTTTTATGCCTCTGCCGTATCCTCAACTCTTGCCATTTATGATACTGATGCTGAACATTGAAGGTTTCACTCTGTTTATATAGGGTGGGCAAAAATAAGGGTCCTATTTTTAAAAATTCATAACTTTTTTATTTATTGATTTTTTTTTTTTTTTTTTAGAATAAGTAAAGGACCCCTTCCGAAGCAAGCATGAGCCGTATTAGCCCTAAGGAACGTACCCTCATTTAGAAAACATTATTTTTGCTTAAAAAACTCAAAACAGTGTAAAAAACAATACTTTAGTTTTTGTAAGTTTTAAGAAGTGTTTTTCGGCTAAAATTTGTTTTGTTTATTTCAAAAAATCTCGGAAGGGTCAGTCTACACACACATAAAGTTTGGTGAGTTTAACTTTTATTTTGTGGAAGTTATTCAAATTCAAGTTATTCAAATTTAAAGATAGGACCCTTATTTTGGCCCACCCTATACCAAGACTTTGACACTTATAAAATTACCTCATATGTGAATCATTAAATAGATTTAAAATATCACTAATGAAATGCCATATTATTTACGTATATCAAATTGATATTCTGTTAAGAGTAAACTCTATAAGATATTATAAATATACTTTATAAGATATTGTTAAGAGTAAGCTGTTCAATTTTAAACAAATTTGAGCAAGAAACATGAAATCTATTCACAAAAGACAGAATATGAATTGGTGTAGTATATACAAGCAGACGAGCCCGGTATTGCCCGGGTAGGAAAGTAGTCCGTATATTGTAGAAAATGAAAGCAAAAGATGTATGTGAATTTGTTAGTTTAAAAAGTTAAAAGTGCAAAAGATAAAAACATTTGTACTCCATTTTTCTTACTGTTCAAAAACTTCATTAAACTTATGCTAGATTCTATCGCAAATTCTCCAAAATCATGCACCCAGAATTAGTAATACCAGTCAGAGTTAGAGCGGACTTGCAAGTAATGGCAACGAAGGGGTAGTATCACAATCCCCAAAGATCCCAAATTAGGATCTCACCAGCGGATGTGAATAAATAGAAGGTTATGGATACAGAAAAGGTGCACGTTGTCTACCAGTCATGCAGATTATTACTTCAGCAGAATTTTAATCAGATGGAGTGACAATATCACAACTTCCAGATGAGATGCTGTGCAGGTGAGTCGCGAGGCACAAACTGCTAGTCGTGGCCCAAGAATTAGGAAATGCGTCAGCAGAGTCTTTATCAGCTGAACAAAAACAAAAGAAAGAAAAACAATAGGTGGGAGGGTAGGCAATGTAAAAGTTTGTTAACAAAATAAAGAAAGTATTTGTATTACACTTTAATATATAAAGTTAACTCAGTTTCTATATCATCGATATTTGATTCTGGTTTGTCAGTTTTTCTTGTGGATCGTTCTGGCATGTTGTTAAGAAGAATAAAATGTAATGCGATCTAATTCCTTTCAGAAAATACTTTGTCTGGGTAGGGATTATTTTCAAATGTATGTTATCTTAAAAATATAACGAAATTCTGTATTCGTCGATAAGGAGTTACTTCTCTTTGATTGGAAAAAAAAAAAATATATTTTAGAAATAAATATGACATGGTTAAAAAAATTAAAAAAAAAAAAATTGTTAGTAAAAACACTACAAGGTAATGTTGGGTAAGTACAGCAAGTTATATGTAAGATATAAAAGGTTTCTGTCAGCTTTCTATTCATTCCTTGTTGTATCCCCCCCCCCACCAGCCACATACTATATATAGAAATCCAGATGAAAAAATCTCTATTGTGTTTATATAATAGTTCTCAATAATAAATAGAGCTATTTATTTATAATAATACATGGAGAGAAATGATATGAGAATGATACGATGGATGTGTAATGTGAGTCTTAATGATAGGCTTAGTTCTGATGAACTCAGAGGAAGATTAAATATGGACAGTATAGGGAGATGCGTGCAGAACAGCAGATTTCGATGGTATGGCCACGTTGAAAGAATGGAGGAGAGTTCTTGGGTCAGTAGATGTAGAACAGTTAAAGTAGCAGGTCCAGTTCACAGGGGAAGTCCAAAGAAAACATAGGATGAAGTGATAAAAAATGGACTTGAGAGTAAGAAGGATAAATACATACCTGGCCAGAGATAGGTTATTTTGGAAGTCAATTTCTTATAGCCGTCCAACACATGCCAGCATGTAAAATGGACATTAAACGGAATATGATGATGATGGTGATGATTTTAATTCGATACAGCGTTGTTCTTTTCCTCCAACGTATTTTCTGTCACAACAAAATATTAGCATTGCTTATAGTGACCCCACCCCCTCCTTATTCTATTCTTCCATCCATCATCACGATCACAACTCCGTATTTTCTATAAAACTCTATCTGAAAAGATATTGAGTTCTTTATATGTAGAAAGTCTGCTGTTTAGATTCGACCCCATTCTGATTTTGAGAAGTTAATTTTAATGTGAGTGAAGAGGATGTAGGATTTTCAAATATCGGTTCAAATATCGTAACAAGTGAAGAATCGCATAATCGCCGAAAATGCAACAATAAAAAAAAGTTATTTAAAAAAATTTTGTCAGCTGTCGCTGTTATGTCGAACGTGACACTCAAACTAAAATACACTTTGTTGACCTTCGGACTAGGATCAAATGTAGTATCTGTTCTGTCCAAAGATGGTACAATAATATTATGGGGTCTGTGTTTGCGCCAGACGTCCATAGAATGAAAATATGTCACAAACTCCTACAAGGGTTTTGGAGATAGACCCCCCATAACAAAATATATTCTGAAACTATATTAATCAGAGTACTTAGATAGACCATGTCTTATAGACCATCATAACCAGATATGTTCTGAAACTATATTAATCAGAGTACTTAGATAGACCATGTCTTATAGACCATCATAACCAGATATGTTCTGAAACTATATTAATCAGAGTACTTAGATAGACCATGTCTTATAGACCATCATAACCAGATATGTTCTGAAACTATATTAATCAGAGTACTTAGATAGACCATGTCTTATAGACCATCATAACCAGATATGTTCTGAAACTATATTAATCAGAGTACTTAGATAGACCATGTCTTATAGACCATCATAACCAGATATGTTCTGAAACTATATTAATCAAAGTACTTAGATAGACCATGTCTTATAGACCATCATAACCAGATATGTTCTGAAACTATATTAATCAAAGTACTTAGATAGACCATGTCTTATAGACCATCATAACCAGATATGTTCTGAAACTATATTAATCAGAGTACTTAGATAGACCATGTCTTATAGACCATCATAACCAGATATGTTCTGAAACTACATTAACAACTCTTCTTTTCATGCTTTATGGGGCAAAATATGTGGATATAACATTTCTAATAAAGTCACTTTTAAGGACGATTTTTTCTTCTTTTATTAAAGAGGATACAATTTGGAAATTTGTTTGAAAATAGCTTCAAGGGGGTCCGCAGAAAACTTCTGCCGCCACATAAATTCGGATAAATAGAATTCCACCATTTGCGTGTGGGTGCCACATTCTGCTTTGTTCCTCATCTTGGCCTTTTGCCACATATTTTCTACATGATTTGTTGTGGCACCTGTGGAGTGATCAACAAATTTTTTTTTTTTTTTTAAATTTTTTTTTAACATAGTTCACCCCAAACAAGGCAGGCCGCCACTGTAGACGTAAGGGGCTACTGAGAAAAAGAAAAGGGGAGAAGGTAGGGGGTGGTCAATCTAGATTGGGATCAGCGCAGCGAGGTGTCTGTTTACATTAGTTTTAAACTTCTGCATGTCTGTACTGTTGGGGAAACAGGGGGCAGGGAGGGAGTTCCAGAGGCCAGCAGTACGAGGAAAGAAGCTATTTGAGTAGAAGGCTCTCCGACATCTGGGGACCTCCACAGTGAATGAATGAGATTTAGTTGATTGTCGGGTTAGTCTAGTGAATTTCCGTCGAGGGGGCACCAGAGTAGCCAATTCATCGGAGCATATCTGTGATTTACATGCGAATGGTGAAATACTTCCGAAGCGAGTTGATTATATGTGCACCAACAATCTGAAATAATTGCGGTCCCTGGGCGCACATATAATCAACTGGCACACAACACATATTGCTTTATTATCTGGATCAATGTGGCACCATCTCTAGAAAGGACTGTGACTAAGAAACCAGATTTGATGGCCGCCTTTTCATAGCCACCAAACACACAAAGTTGACGTCGGATACGGCTCGTATTATTCTTCCTTCGTGAAAATAGACTTTCATCTACCTCCACGAAGCAACCTTCTCTTTCCATAACCTGCGGATGCCGTAAAAAGTGCTCTACACACACTTCCCTCAGGAACATCGTCCAATCACAAATCGTGTGATGAGAAACGATGTTGCACTCTCTTTTCAAAGTTGTATAATTGGCCATGTCATATGGCCATAAGTAAATTAAAATTAGAATATCGTCTAATTTGACATATGACCGGTAAAAAATACTACCGTTCCTAATGGGCATTGAATTATTATAGTCTATGCAGACATCTTCAATAAAACCCATCGTTTTTGCTGTCTTAAATGAATAAGATCTTTAAACCTTAGATTATTCAGATCCATTTTTTAGATGAATTACGTGTGTGTGTCTCCTGTCTTAAATGTGGATTATCGCCGCTGTTTTGAATGTAACTCTTCAAAATTGAAAACAAATAAATTCAGCTGTTTTGTCAAGTGCCCAAAATTGTTTAAATTCAGGGTGAAATATATATTTATTGTGCTTGAAAGTGAATATAGGAGAAAAAAAAACATTTAAATAGACATTTAATTATAATTTATATGAGAAAGAAAAGCGTTATGGTGGTGAATGGATAAGGGACATTAGAAATGTAAAAGTGTAACCAAAATACACAATTTGCGAGAAAGAAAACGGAAGTGAGGAAAGCGTGTCCAAAAAGCAGGAACCGGAAACGGAAAATCTCGGTGTGTTGAGCACGTGTGCGCAGAAGGAAACAATTTTGCGTTAAGTGTTGCGCATCTCTTTGTTGATCTCTTATTCTTTCCCCCCTCCTCCGACCCCTACTTTCTTTGTTTCACCTTCTCTTACTGCAACTCTCTTTGTCCCTTTTACTCCGACTACTATTTCTTCGATGACTCCACACTTACAACTGTCGCTTGGTCCTATCTCTGTTTTATTGTTATTTCTTATATATATTTCCTTATCTTCTCGTTTGTCTATTTTCTCTTCTTCCTTTGAATCGCCATCTTTGCTGTTTTCTCCTCCTCTCACTACGACTACAAGAGAATCAAGCCTCCTACTTCCTTATATTTTATAGATTACTCTTCCCCCTCCCATCACTCACACCTCCTACTCTAACAGTATGCCATCCTCCGACCGCCTCTCTTTTCGGACGTCCATGTGTATCACTGTCTATCATATACTTTACTCTGTTTGTAACCGCTTGTCTTCATAAGAAAATTTGTGTGCGTATCGTCTGACTATTATGATTACTACTAAGAAGCAGCACTAAAAAGGCACACTACCCAAAACACTGACTACGACAAACATCAAAGCTCATCAGCACCCTATATATATAAATATATATCTATATTTCTATATATCTATCTATATATATACATACACCATCAGCGAGAGAGGGAAAGAGAAAAGAAACAATAGTGTTATTGTGCGTTGGTCGGGTTATTTTCTGACTTATCTTGTTTTTACCTAATTTTCTTGTTTTTGTTTATAAATGTGTTTTCCCTGAACAAACCTGAGGGACCGCTTTTATTCAACGATCACCATCATTGTCATCACTAAGAAGTCATAGACAACAAATAACGAAGCCGAACAAGAAAACGAAAGCACGCACACACACACACACACACACACTATTTATATTCTAACCATTGATTGCTTCCTTTTTTATTTTTACTGTTACTTTATTTGTTCTCCAGTAAAATAAATAAAAAGGGCGCAGGTAACTTCCCGTAAAAGTCTACCGAGTGTTTTTTAGTGTTTGTGATGTTTCTGTTTTTTGTGAGGTCGTCTTGAGAAAGAGGAGTCCTGGCTTCTCTCGGGGCCTCTCTGTGTGTGTCCGGCCTGGCAGCCAGAGTCGGTCCCCGCCCGAGCAGGCCGCCGTGCCGACATGACCACGGACCACACCACCGTCAAAGCCAACACCATCAGCAAGAAGCCAACCATTACCGGCGGGGACAGCCGTACAAAACCCCGAAGATGAATCTGAATGGCTGCCCGCATCTCAATCAATTCAAATTAGCGAAGGGAACAGAACCATTCCGGATCATCCACGCTTATTTTATTGCATGCTCATCACCTGACGCCCGCAGATTGAAGGTGAGTAGACACACTTCACTTTCAATTATAAACACACTTATTAACCTCATCAGAACTTATCAATCATAACTGACGGAATACTCTTATCACGAATAAATAATAATACCACGACCTTACTTCTGATAATATTACTACTACTACTACGTTCCTTGCTGTGTCATCTTAGTTTTGACATTTCACATTCGTGTCCGTAAAAAATGTGATATTCTTATATACTATATATATATATATATATATAGCATAATTATTATTATAGCATTGTCCATTATTACATAGTACGAAAAGCATTGTGCTATACAACATTCTTGTGATGGTATATCGTTTCATTTTAGTTTTGTCCACTGGATGTGGTAGTAGTAGTAGTAGTAGTGACGTCCCTTGTTTATTAAATAGAATAAAAATTACGATTATCTCTTCTATCTGATCACACTTATTATTACTATTATTTTGTCGTCATCATTAATCGTGATAATATTTTTATTTTTAGTTTAAATAAATCGATATTCGATTTTACTTCTGTGACCACTAGATGTGGCGGTGCCCCTTATGCAGTCCGCACGCATCTTCATTTTCCTTATTTTCTTTCGATCAGTGTCGTCGTCGTCGTCCTCCTCCTCAGAGATTCTCTGCATCCAAATACTATTGTCCATTAGTATTCATACCATTTTAAGTTAAACATGCCGCATTCACCCAACGCTGCTACACACGCACACCTATCCAATATCCACCCAGCCAGAGTAGTAGTTGTTGTACATCTCACATGTACACACACATGGTGTACACACGCATGGTGTACACACTAGCCTGAGTGTGTGTTACTGTTTGCCTACATGCGTAAGTCTATTAGATTTTGTTTAGATTTAAAAATATCACAATTGTTACTACTACGACTAAAATGGGTGTTAAAATTATTATTGTACAATGGACGATATACAGCTTTTGCTGGTTTCTTTTGTTCCCTTTTTTTTCCGATTCGAGTCGTATTGATAATAAAAATGTGACAAACATGAGTTCGTATCAATTGTCTATGATGTTTTTCGAACCTTTAAAGTCTTCGAATGTTACTTAATTTTTCTTGTTAGCTTTCGTGTCCACCCGAGAGCCAGCCCCTTTTCCACCGTTGTTTTCATTCCAATTTAATTTACCGAATAAAAACACAAATGAAATCTATTCAGGAAAATAGACAGAAGAAATCGGGATCTCCGTATCGTTATAAATTATTTACGTTAAACAAATCCTAAAAGTTTGTCTATTTACCCCCCTCTCCTCCCAAAAAAACTTGCAATGAAAATGATTCCTAAAATCCATTTTTTTTTCATTAATTTATTCCTAACGTTTATATATATATATATATATATATATATATATATATATATGTTATGTGTTTTTTGGAAATATGAAAAAATAATAAAATAAAAACATGGTTATTGGAATATAATATGAACCTGACTTTTATATATATATATATATATATATATATATATATATATATAAGGAAAACCCAAAATATTATTTATGTAGTCATCAACGTTTCGCCTTTATTTCAAGACTTCCTCAGGATGATTGGTCTGAAGAAATAACACACAAGTACAAAAATTTGAAACAGTAACTGTTTCAAATTTTTGACCGAGGCAATTTAAATTTTTGTCCCATCCGGAGTGCCCCTTTTTGCGGAGATGAATTTTGCTCACATTAAACGTCGACTCTGCCCTCGATTACAATATTTGCCGATTTGACCATATTTTTTTTTCTTTTTGGTTTATTTTTATTTTATGTGCAAGCCAACTTGTTCTTTTCACTTATATTTTGATTTTTTAAATAATTCCGATATATATATATATATATATATTACATTGTGTTATTTAAACATGTTTTATCTCTTTTATTTCATATTCTTGTTCCTATTTACTTGCTTCCCCATGAGGGCTAAGTGAAACACAAGGTCGGTTTTTAATGTGGGGAAAATCCATCTCCCCAAACAGGGACACTAGGGATTGGGACAAAAATAAAAATTGCCTCAGTCTAGAAGGATTTCTTCTTCACTAACCGAGGACAGAAAGGATAAAGTATAGTATCAGAACAAATGTTACATTTCAACGTTAATTCTATTTTGAAATGTAAAAAAAATAAATAAGATTAAACCAACCAAAAAAAGTTATTGTAAAGTTTGCAAATATTCAGAGTAGATGTAAAAATAAGCACTGGGTTTTATTTTTTAAATATTCAAAGAAGACGATTTTTTCTTTAATCTCATATGGTTTCAATTGATTGGTTAGTTTGAATCACGTGAGAGAAATCGTTAATTGTGAATGGTGGCGGGCATAAAAAAGTGCTGTCGTATACTGGGGTACTTAACGAGGTATAATTTGCACGATATGGAAGAAGTGAAGAATTCACTGATTCAGAAAATGAAGTTCCGTTTAATTTAACAATAAATAAAACCATACTATAATGACACTTCGATATTTGTGTGTTGGTTATTATTTATTGGGAATAATACGAAGCAGATTGAAGGGATTGTTGTAATAATTATATTGTTGTTATTTCCTGTGCAGCTGATTTTCCCCCGTTGTTTTCTTCACTGTCTGTCGGTTCTCTCCACTAAATCTGTTTGTTTCCTTTTGCAGGCCGAGAAGTGTTTGTGTCACACATGTCATCAAGCGTCCGTGCGACTCCATGCATGTTTGGAGTGTGTCTTCTTTGGCTGTTTCAAATCCAAACATATTCACGAACATGCAAAGAACAAAGGTCATGATTTAGGTAAGTACCTCGCGACACGCAAGCGACACTCATTCAATGTTTCTTGTAGGCGCAGAGTTTTTATTATTGGAATCCTATTTTAAGAATCCAATTCATTTTCCAATAAGGTATGTCGATGTAATAATACATGCAAATGCCTGTCATGTTTCTACTTTCGTCTTTAAAGCCATGTTGGAAAGATGTTATTGGACCATTTGTAAACAAAAAACTAAAAAACAAAATTAAGCTAAAAGTCAAATTTAAATATTTAATAGAAAATTGTAATTATTTTGTATATTATTAATTTTCATTTTTTTTTTTTTTTACAATGACTTAAATCTATTCAAGCATTTGAGGAAATTATCAATGACTTGAAGGACAAGTGTTTCAACTCTTGTACTTTTTAAGTTCTTAATGTATATATGAATTGATTCTATGACCTTTTGCACTGCAAACATTGGACATTGAATAATGACTCAAGATAAAAGGTGTAATATACACTGTGGAGGTCCCCAGATGCCGAAGAGCTTTCTACTCCAAAAGCTTCTTTCCTCGTGCTGCTGGACTCTGGAACTCCCTCCCTGCTTTCCTGATGTTACTGACATGCAGAAATTTAAAACTAATGTAAACAGACATCTCGCTGCGCAGCTCCTAATTTAGGTTGACCTCCCCCCCCCAAAAAAAACAAAACAAAAAAAAAACAAAAACGAACCTTCATCCTTTTTTCTCAGTAGCCCCTTACGTCTACAGTGGCGGCCTGCCTTGTTTGAGATAAACTATAATAAATGAAAAAATAAAAATTTGATTGGCAACACATTTTCTGCTCCATTATTTTATTTGTGCATTTTTTTCATTTTGCTTGTGCATTATAACATCCATGTTCTCTTTTTCTTTGCCACCTGTTAGCCGTGGATCTATCCTATGGTGCTGTTTACTGTTCCTCTTGTGGAGATTATGTCTACGATAAAGAGCTGGAAGATTTAGCTAAAGATCAGATTAGGAGATCAGCTTGTTCTCTTGGTAAGTTACAATCTTTGTATTTGGCTTATTTCATTGAACATTTCAAATACTCATTGGATCATAAAAAAGATGAGTTCAGTTTAGCCCTAAACCTAAAGATGCAGTTCCGATGGTGATGGTTTCTTTCAGCATTCAGATCTCCTACCTCTTTGTTGATATGCAACTTCTTCCCGAAACACTTATTCTGCTCCATTGTACATGGTGAGTTTTGTAAATCCCCTGCAGTCCCTATCATATAAGAACATGCATACAGCTGCATTTGTACTGATGTCTAAATAACAACAACTCTGATTCCTTCACAGAATCACTGTTACGTAAATGGTGCAATTATGTATAGCAAGTAACAGTGTCCCTTTCACAGAGTTTTTCATTTTTTTCGTTGCTCTCTCTCTCTCTCTCTCGTAGGCATCAGTATAGCTTAGCCGCACTAATTTTGAATTAGCATTTCTTTGATTCTTTAAATCTTGAGTATTTGGGATTTCTATTGAATTTCAACATTGCATGATCGTTTCTACTTGTAGAAGTGGACTAAACAATGCAGGAACTGTTTTACTGAAGCAAATAATTGAGATTTAAAAAAAAAAAAAAATTTAATTCCAATTTCCAACTGGGAACTGAAATGTTAAACTTTTTAATAAACATGTTATTTAGTTTGAGTGAAATATTGTATCAGCTTTTCAGACTTTTCTTTCTTTGCAGAAAATGTGCAAATCATCCACTGCCATTACAATTATTTTAAATGTTTTATAAAAAAAGTTAGTCAAGGCTTTCATTTTTTTGTTTATCTAATTTGGTATTTTAAATTCTTATTGATTTTTTGGCATTATCATTCAAGATGGCATAAAAGTCAGCTGAACATATCTTATTGTAAAATTTTGTTCACCTAAAAAAATTATTAATTCTAATGTTTATACAATTTCTCAATTTAGGTATAAAAGAACAGTTTTCACCTTGGGAACCTGACCAATGCGATGTGGATTTACTATCGAAAAACCGAAAAAGACTAAAAGTGGAAGACAATTCTACGATTGGTAAGTTATACTCTGCAGATATAAAACTTTTATGTTTCTCAATTTGCATCGCTCAGTGTTTTTTTTGTACTTTTTGCATGTTTTTTTTATTCTTGTAGGTTTAAGAGGTCTTATCAATCTGGGGAACACTTGTTTTATGAACTGTATCGTCCAAGCTCTGACTCACACACCAATATTGCGAGACTTCTTCTTAGCTGATCAGCATGTTTGCCAGATGGACAATGAAGCTCAGAAGTGCTTGGTGTGTGAAATGTCTCGACTTTTCCAGGAGGTAAGCGATTCTTTCTATATTTTCATGATTTTTAGATGACAAAAAACTGCAGATCATTTGAAACTGAACAAAAAACATTGTATGTCTGTGTTATTTCCCTGGCTGCCTTCTATTATAGAAGGGAAAGTTGTATTTTGTATCTGTCTGTCCGACTAAAACTAAAAAAAACTATACAAGATACACTTACAAAGCTTATATATTCTAATTCAGTATGACCCCAGTCAGGTTATGGTAAAAAAATACTGTATATTATTAATATTTATGATATAAATATTAATAATGCAATAAAAGTGAAAAGAATGTATCGATTACTCGAGAGGTTGAATAATTTTAAACAATTTTCAGTTCAAATTCTGTAAAAGTACTCAATTTTCTGCTAAGCTATCTAATGATAATAATTAGATATTTTTAATTCATCTAATCATCTAATATGATAATATTGAGTAAAAGTTCTAATGATAATAATTAGATATTTTTAATTCATCTAATCATCTAATATGATAATATTGAGTAAAAGTTCTAATGATAATAATTAGATATTTTTAATTCATCTAATCATCTAATATGATAATATTGAGTAAAAGTTCTAATGATAATAATTAGATATTTTTAATTCATCTAATCATCTAATATGATAATATTGAGTAAAAGTTCTAATGATAATAATTAGATATTTTTAATTCATCTAATCATCTAATATTTTGTTATGATAATATTGAGTAAAAGTTCTACTTAGCCGATCAGCCATTTTGATCTGCTCAAATACAATATTTGTTACAGAAGACATCAATATCGTTTTTTTTCATCCAATTTTTTTTATAGAAACATAGATGAATTCTGGTAAAAGGACATGGGTTGTTCTATGGCACTAGCTCCTTGTCTTCATCTTTGTATGCGTCTGGTGACGACAGCAGCCTTATAGTTGAATTTGATTTCTTGATCAATCCAGAACTTATCCAATCGCTTCTCAGATGTCTACAGTTTCAGCTTCAATTACACTTGATTGCAATCTATTCCATAAATCAACACAGCGATGGCCGAATGAATAATTTTTCAGGTTCAAACGTGTCCGTTTCTTATAGAACATCTGACTGTGCCCCCTGTTTCCCACTCTTCTATTTTTTCTTGTCAATAGTTTATCTTCATTGAAGTTATATTTTCCAGAGAGCAATTTATAGCATTCAATCATGTCTCCACGTATTCTTCTATAGGCCATTTTATATAAGTATTTAATTTAATTAATTTATCCAAATGGAATAGAAAATTAAACTAATTCAACAATTTTAAGTATATATTATTTTAATAAAAAATGACTTTAATAAAAAATTATTGAATTTAAAAAAATCGGTTTGGAAAGTTACTACATACTGCTTTAATTTTTGTTTAGTCTTTTTTTTTTCATGACTGAAAGAAAGGGAGCAAGAGTTGGAGAGAGAAGTATATTCTGTTGAGCAAAATTCGATGATTGCAGAAAGAGATTTGTAAAGAAAGAAATTCTCTCTGTTTACTTGCTACTTGGTGATAAAGTTAGACTCAAGGTTGGTTTTTAGTGTGGGGAAAATCCAATACGCCAAAAAGAGGCACTGGATGAGAACAATAATACCTGTATAGTCTTGTCAGCACTCATAGATGAGAGAATCTCATGACACCGGCAATAAACCCATCACTCATGAGAAAGGAGGTACTTGCCGATGGGGTACAATAATCATGTGGGGTCTGAGTTTGTGCTGTATGCTCATAAAAAGGAAATTTCACAACTTCCTAGGATTTTGGAAATAGGCTTGCATAACCTCATTTATTCTAAAACTTATTTACCCAGAGTACTTGGATGAATACATTTCATTTGGATCAAATGGAATACAGTAATATTATTGGGTTTGCGTATGCACCAGACATCCATAAATAAATATATCACACATTTATCTTAGGTTATTGGAGTCATAGTCATATATATTTTCTAGAACTACATTACCCAGAATACTTTCATGCGTGTATTTCATTCTGATCAAAGAGGGTACAATAATATTGTGGGAGTCTGTGTTCATGCAGGACGTCTATAAGAAGGAATACAGCGCACTCATAGTGCTTTTGAGTTCTCCATGACATCATCCATTTTGAAACTACATAACTCAGAATACTTGAATAAGTCTGTTTCATTTTGATCAACAGGGAGGGTACAATAATATGGTAAATCTGCGTTCACACTGGACATCCATGAACAGGAAATACATAAAACCCACTCCTAGGGTCTGTGTAAGTGCCAGACATCACTAAAAATGAAATGGGTCACAAGTCCTCCAAGGGTTTTCAAGATAAACTCCCATGACTATATATATTTTGAAACTACATTTCTCGAAGTACTTGGACGAGACTGTCCTTTTGATCAAGGGGGGGGGGGGGGTTACAATAATATTGTGGGGTCAGAGTTGAAGCTAGACATTCATAAAAAGGAAATGAATCACAAACTACTACTAGAGTTTTGGAGATGGAACTCCATAACCAAATATATATTCTGAAATGACATTAACGACAGTACTTTAATAAGTATGTTTTTTTTATTTTTATCAGAGGCTGTACAATAATATGATAGTCTAAGTTTGCGTCAGAATTCCATGAAAATGAAATACGTCACAAACTCCTATTAAGCTTTTGAAAGTAAACCCCATCATCATATTTGGATTAATGTCTGTTGTACATGCTCGCATGTGTTGGACGGCTTTTAAAAAGTGACTTCCAAACTAACCTATCTCTAGCCAGGTATTTATTTATCCTTTCTCTCAAGTCCACTCTTATCTTTCAACGTGGCCACACCATCAAAGTCTTCTGTTCTTTTTTTTCTTTTTTATCATAGTTCACCCCAAACAAGGCAGGCCGCCACTGTAAACGTAAGGGAGTACTGAGAATTGGGGTAAAAGTTTTGGGGGTCATCCTAAATTGGGAGCTGTGCAACGAGATATCTGTTCACATTAGTTTTAAATTTATGCGTGTCAGTACAGTTGGAGAAACAGGGAGCAGGGAGGGAGTTTCAGAGGCCGGCAGCACGAGGAAAGAAGCTATTGGAATAGAAGGTACTCCAGCATCTGGGGACCTTCATAGTTAATGGATGGGATTTTGCGGATTGTTGAGTTGGTCTAGTGTATTTACCTCGATGTGGGGGGGAACTATAGCAGAAAGTTCATCAGAGCACAATTGAAGTACTTGTAAAGCAGGTACAAGGATGGAACATTGCGTGATGGGACAGGGGCTGAAGCTTGGTGGATAGTGAGGGACCTATTAACCTTGTCTAAGAGTGGGTGGTTCACCAGTCCAAATGTGGCAACAATACTCCATGCATGGATGGATGGTGGCTTTGTAGAGATATAGGATAATGTCAGGTGTAGGAAGTTTACTAGCACAGTAGAGGGAGCCCACCTATGTCTTCAATGTATTTGTTCCAATTCATGTTACTTGTGAATGTTAGGCCGAGGAGTTTGAACGTTGGACTCTCGGGTAGGGTGTTATTAGTCATGGCAATTGGTGGTTGAAGAGGTTTCTTGTAGTTATTGAAGGAAATGAGTTTTGTCTTAGCGACATTAAATGTTACCATCAATTTATGACCCATTCCACTACAGACTGGAGGTCACTTTCAGACTGGAGGTCAGCCATTGCCTTGGATATGTGCGCGTCCATTTTACCCACATGAGAGTAGTGTGGTGTTGTCAACAAATATTCCTATCTCAGTCTCAATGACATCAGGGAGGTCATTTATGAAAATCAGGAACAATAAAGGTCCAAAGATCAATCCCTGGAGTACTCCAGCATTTATATCATGTTGTCTGGATGAACAGCCATCAACAAACTGGATCTTTCTTTTGGTTAGGAAAGATCTAATTATATTAAATATTTGTCCAGTAATACCATATGAATTAATTTTTATGAGAAGCCCTTTGTTAGACTTTGTCAAAGGCTTTGGATATATCAAGCGCTACCGTCCTAGCTTCACCTGCCTTGTCCAGTGTATGATATATGCGTTCAAATATGATCGTTCTTCACACATCTCTCGAACCAATCAGTAGCAATATGCATGAAAAAATTTAAATTGCTTAAAATATCTCAGTAATGGCATATATAGAAAGAGCTTGATGATCTAAGAAAGAATCTTTTAAAATTTTCAAAATCTGACTAAAATAAGGAAGTTATGACTATTTTTTGTGCCTCGCACATTGTATATTTTCCCCTCTTTCAGACCATATGCGTTTCGTCACATTTTTTACACTAATTTTTCAGTAAAAATGTTATATCTTTGTTAAAACACAAGATTAAGCAATGAAATTTGCCATATAAGTGTATTTTTGTACAAGGAATCAGAATATGCCACTGAAAATCTTCAGAAATTAATGGTTTCCAAGTAATCTGCAGTAAATGTACATAAATATGCTGCAATACCTTAAAAAATACCATGAATCCATTAAAAAAAAAAGAAGTTAGAGAACTACTTTAAGTTCTCTAACTTCTTTTTGTTTGGAATACATTTTATGTACAAGAAACTGAAATTTAATACTAGGACTGTTAAAAATGAATATGTTGCAAGATTTCTTTGGCATTATTGTAGATTAACACCTTCTGCTAAATCACCCCCTTGCCTTCCCAAAATATGAGATTCTACTTCTTTTTAGGCAATTACATGTTAACACCCTGAAAAACTTGGCAGAAAGAAAGAAACGAAAACAATTGTTTTAGAATTTACAGTGGGGATTAGTTTCACATATAAATTTAATGTAAAATAATCCCCCATTTCAGGGTCATTCTAGCGTTTTAGGGCATTAACCATTTTTTCCATAGGAGATAAATCCTGTGCATTTTTCTTGTTTTTATTGGGGGGGGGGGGGAGCTCTTTTTTTCTTTTTTAGACGATTATGTGTAGTTTTAAGAGGGTCTTTGTGGGATGAGGGGGGAGTTTGCCACTTGGACTTTGGGTTAGTGGTAGGGCTAGGGGCAATTACGTGTGAACACTCTGAAAACTTAGCAGAAAGAAAAAAAATCAGTTATTTTAGAATTTAGAGTGGGGGATTAGTTTAACATAAATTTAATGTAAAATAATTCACCATTTCCGGTTCATTCTAGCGTTTTAGGTCAATTAATCAATTTCTTTTCTATAAATACTGTGCGTTTTTTTATGGGGGGTCTGCTTTTTATTTATTTTTATTTTTTTTAGACAGTTATATGTGGGTGTAATGGGCTTTTTGTAGGATGGGGCTTGCCACTCGGACTTAGGGTTAGTGATAAGATAAAGGAAGGGTTTTTGCTTTGGATAGAGGTTGCCATTTGGACTTAGTGTTAGGGTTAAGGGAGTTTTATTTTTAGGGGTGACTTGTCACTCAGATTTAAGATTAATGGTACGACATGTTCAAGAGAAGGCATTTTTAGGAGGTGGGCTTGTCACTTGAACCTAGAGTTAGTGATAGAGTAATTATTTACTTTATATCAAGTTTTCAGCTTGAAAAAATATTTTTTAAATTGCACCAAAAGGCAATAATGGTCGGGAAATGGAAGATCATTTTGCATTATATTTATATGCGAAACTGATCTCCCCACTCTAAATTCTAAATTATTTTTTGTTGTCTTTCTTTATTTTTCCGGCAAGACTTTTACTGTGGTCACACGTAATCACCTAAAAAAAAGTAGAATTTTATTTATTTTTTTAAAATTGCGACTAGAGAGTCATTATTACTAGAATTAAAGTTTGAAAGTTGAGTTTGTGGGTAGCAGTAAGGAAATTCAAAACCAGTATTTTTTAAAGGAGCCACTGTTTTATAAAAGAAACCCAAACGGCATTAACTTTTTTAAGCACAAATAGTATTTTTGTCTTTCTGTTTTTTTTCAAACGAAGTCGTAAACAAAGTTTACAAAACTTATTGTTTATAACCAGCTGCTGCTGCTAATGCTTGCTATATCAGCAATAATAGTTACATTGTTGACTTTCACTGAAAAGGGGACAATATTTTTTCGGATAGGGTAATTCAAAATTACTACTACCGAAGGACAAAACAACATACAATTCTAATTTTAATGTATGAGAAAAGATAAAAGATTAATTTGTTTACTAGTTGGTGTACAAAAATTTTTATTTTTTTAAATGTTCGCTACACATCATATTGAAGTTTTATTTTTAAGATTACAAAAAAAAAAATAATGGATCAATTAATTTCATACCCCGACAATAATTAAAATTTATATTTTTCCTGATTGTTTTCCTAATTTCATGACGTGGTACGACATTTTTAAAAGAATAAAAGGGGGGGGGGGTTAACATTTTTGACTTTATTTGCTGAAAACTCTTCAAATATATCATGTAGATTATTATTTATTAATGCATGTGAAAGGATATTCATTTCCAAACAAAATGGTGGTATTTTAAAGACTTAAAGTGCTTTGGTTTTTAAAATATGACTATTTTAGTAGAGCTAACTTGAAATCTGTGCTGATCCAAACCGTTTTATTGTTGGTGGGTATTGCTAGTGGTGCAAGCTACAAAAAAATCTGGATATGGGTTTCAAAATCCTGAATTTCTCTGGTGATACCAGATCAGGCTGCCCTGTGGCTCCCTGAGACGAAATTCACCTACATTGACGTTTTTTGTTTTTCTTCTTTTTTTTTTTTTGTAAAACTTAATTATGTTCTACAAAACCAAAAACAAAAACAACAGCCCCTCTCCCTTTCTCCCTCCCCTTTTTTATTTTATTTTTAGAACTTGAAGCATAAATCTTTTACTATAATGGCCGGATTCGGCATTAAATAACCCAAAAAGGGTTGATATGCCGTAAAACAAAACTACCAAACCATACCACCTGAATTTCTGGATGAATTGACATGGAATTACCCTTCTGTCTATCAACGACTACTTTTATAAACTTATCAGAGAGAAAGGATTTGATTGTTGAAAAGACATTTCTAGATATTCTATGAGCTTGTGAAGCAAATCTATTTGCCAAACCCTATCAAAGGATTTGATATGTCAAGAGCTACTGCTCTAGAGACACCCCTGTCAATAGATTCACTGATCCTGGTTGATATTACAGTCAGCAGTTGATCTTGTAGGACGAAGTCCATATTGCTTGTCACTGAGTAGATTGTTTTTGCTGAGGTGGTTGACAACTTCTTGATTTATCACAGATTCAAACAACAAACTCATGACGCACAGGAGACTGATTAGTCTGTACTGAGATGCAGAAGACAGATCTCCAGTATTTTTGAATGCTGGGCAGACTGACAGTTTTACAAGGTTATGGGAAGAGCAACGATTGAACAGCTTTGTAAAAATGGGAGCTAGTTCTGGTTGCAGATTCTTAAGCTCTATGATTGAAATGTTGTCAGGGCCAGCAAATATATTATTACTTTGGACAAGGGATAAATCTGCGAATATTCCCCAATATCTCACAATATATCCATTGACTAGTGGACGCCTAACAAAAGTATAACATTTTATTTTTGTTGTATAATACTTTCTTACTGTATTTCCTTTTCCTTGGATGTTCAATGTTTATCAGATTTTCGTTATAATCATTATATTTTCCTTAGGTTTTTTTTTTTTCCACAAGAATAACTGAATTTTATGTAATTTTCCAAAAAATAATTGAAGCTGAAGTTCTGATTTTTATAAAACTGGCTTAACCTTCTGATGAGAAGAATATTTTTTCTTTGAAAAGTCTAGATTTCAAGGACACTTATGGATTTATCTTCTACTTTGTTGCATTTTAAGAAAATATGAGAAGTTTAAGTACCTAACAATATATTTGCTTATTTTCGCTCTATATATCAGAGAGAGGGAATAAAAATAGTGTTGTTGTGTGTTAATCTAATTTGTTTTTGTTTATAAATGTGTTTTCCCATGAACAAACATGTATGATCGCTTTGATTCAACCATCATTGTCATCACTAAAAAGTCATTGATAACAAATAACAAAACCGAACAAGAAAACGAAAACGCACACACACTATTTATATTCTAACTATTGATTGCTCACTTTTCTTTTTTTACGTTACTTCATTTGTTCGCCAGTAAAAAATAAAACCAAGATCCCGTTGAAGACTAGAGTCCGTCTTTATAACGCGTACTGCGTGTCCATCTACAATAGCAACAGCTGGGCAATAACAAAAGCCATGCTTGACAAGCTGGATGCGTGCCACCGCAGACACCTCTGTTCCATTACAGGTCACTGCTGGCCGAAAAAACTTATCAGCAACAAGGCACTATACGAGCTGTGCAACGAAAAACCCCTCTCCACAAAGATCGCTGAACAAAGATGGTCTATATTAGGCGATGTCTGTCCTACGAATGGACCCTGACACTCACGCACAGAGGGCACTAGACTTTGCCGTTACTGGCTCGCAAGCCTACCAACCGGGATGGCACTGCACAAATCTGCTGGGCACACTACGTGCTGACCTCAAGCAGGCGGGACTAGGACCACTACGTACAGCGAAACAACTTCATTGCCTACGACAACTTGCGCATGACAAGGCCAGATGGCCTGGGACTAGCATGGAGGACTGATTGCAGCTACGGGATGTCATTTGACTACCGTAGCTGCAGAACACAGTTTTTAATAAAAAATAAAAATAAAAAAAATAAAAAATAAAAAAGCCGCAGTTGACTTTCCTTAAAAGTCTACCGCAATCAGCCAGCTGAATTCAAATCTATTATGTACACTTAAATCCTAATACTCTTGTGAAAGAGATAAATCCCCACTTTTTCCCAGTAAAATAAAATACTCCAACAGATGCCCCAATACTTTTTAATTATTTAAAAAGGAAATATTAAATATATATATATATATGCTATTTTAGTTTTATTCAGGAAACCGTGCTCCACACATCCCATATCGTTTGCTACACCTTGTCTGGACCAATGCCCGACATCTTGCTGGCTACGAACAACAGGATGCCCATGAATTTCTCATAGCAGCTCTTGATGTTTTGCATCGACACTGTAAAGGTAAATGCTTTTTTCATTTTCCAGAGTTTTTATATTTTCTTTTCTGTATTGTTCGTTCTTTTAATGGTTTCTCTTTCTTTTTCAGGGACGAATGGCCTCTCTTACAACAATCCTCATCATTGTAACTGTATAATTGATCAAATATTCACAGGTGGTTTGCAGTCGGATGTGACGTGTCAGGAGTGCAAGTAAGAAAGAAAATCTTTTTGCTTCAATCATAAAGTAAATCTGTATTATAAGCAGTTTTCTTTCGCCATCGTACTCTCAACAGTCGTGTTGTAAAACACGTTGATGAAATTTTTATTTTCTACATTTAACAAAGATCCGTAAATTCTATTTCATATTTTTATATAAGTTTGAATTCAATGTTTTTTTTTCTTAGGAGTGGGAGTTTACTCTTCTAACTGAAATTTCTGCAAATAAGTAAATATATTAAGAAGGCTGAGAGCAATGCAGAGTGCCGGATTGATTATCAGCTGGAAAGAACAAAAATAATAAATCGATTACTATTTATTTTTCTTTAAAATCTTACATAACAGCAAGTGTGGTGTCGGCTGTTTGTGTTATCCGGACGATGATTAAGAATCGTTTAATATTTCGGGAAAATCTTCCCTTTGTTAAGGATAGACAGAAAAGGAAAAATCCGTCTGTGTGGAGAATTTGCCAAAATGGATGCCAGAGAGTAGGGTTAGAACAACAAAGGGAAGATTTTCCCGAAATATTAAATGATTTTTAATCATCATCCGGACAACACACAATTCCCAGCAATGCTTCATTCTCTATTCTACAAATAAATATAAGTTTATGTGTATTATATTTAGTTTTATGGGTAGCAGTAAAAAACTTATCCTTATGAAATGTTTTTAAGAAAAGTCTATTGATTCTGAGAAGGCAACTATTTTTACTCATTTTAATATGCCATTTAAACCCTTTTAAATTTGTTAAGGTATGGTATTATAGACTTATTTGGCAGTTATACATAAATCATTTGGTTATATATATATATATATATCTGAGGCCTGTCTAAAAAGTATGCGACTTTAGGCCCGAAAAAATATTTCAAATACGTGATGGGGTTGGGACTCTAATCTCCTTCAAAGTAGGCCCCTTGTGCTTGCACACAGATCCATCCACTGCCGGAAACACCTCTGGAAGTCTTCTTTTGGAATAGTGTTCATCTCCGCTGTCGCGTTAGATTCAGCAGGTGTTTGGAGAAGATGCGATGTGTAACACAAATTAAGGAGTGGTTCAACCGATTCAAAAATGGCCGCACACCAGCGGAGAGTGCCTAGCGTTCTGGCAGGCCCCAAACTGCTTGGAGTACAGCTGTTGTTGAGAGGGTGCGAAAAAAGAGATAATGTGACGGCGGAGATGAACACCATTCCAAAAGAAGACTTCCAGAGGTGTTTCCGGCAGTGGATGGATCGGTGGGCTAAGTGTGTGCAAGCACCAGGGGCCTACTTTGAAAGGGATTAGGGTCTCAACCCCGTCACATATTTGAAATATTTTTTCTGGCCTAAGGTCGGATACGTTTTAGACAGGCCTTGTATATATATATATATATATATATATATTATAGTGTGGACAGAATAGCAGTGTACAGGAAAGGATTTCAGATTAATACAAGATGAACTTTATTTACTTTGATGACAATTCTGAATTTGCATCAATAATTAGTTACTGACATCACATTTTAAAAAAGATGGTTTCGCAATTTCTTCACGGTCAAAATCAACCAATCGTGAGTAGTAATTGCTACATGGGATTGATTTTTAAAAGTGATGAGATAAAGAAACATGGACACCAAATTAAGAATCATAATGTGTGAACGAAAGATTTACTATAGAAATTCAACTGAAGAAAGAGCAGAAGGGCAAAGGCCTAGAAATGCTTTGTTAGAGTATGTAGAATTAGAGATGGAAACCCTGAATCATGTGAGAAACGTATACCAAATTATATAGACATGCAATTAATATGTACTTACAAAAACATTTACGGGAATTAAAAAAAGTAAATGCAGGTGCAAAACTGAAAGAGAAAATCGAATATATAAAAACTACACCATATATACTTGTATTATCAACCAACATTTAATTGAATAAATATGTAAGGTGAGGAATTCAACTATCTTTTAAATTATTACACAGCAACAAATACAACATATTTATAGTCCTTTGCAGACTTAGTCTATCATTGTCGTGAGGGGTCTTATCCCTCCCCCTGAATTTTCACTTTCACTGGAAGTCATACTTTTTTCTTTTTTGGATTAATGTCCAACGTTGAAGATGCTTTTCTTTTACTCTTGCTAAAACAATTTTTCTTATTTCGAAGTTTTGGTACGTCAAATAAATCATAAATCACCTTCTTCTCTACGATCATTTAATGCAGCTGTACGAGGGGCGCTCAATAAGTAATGCCCCTGACCCATCTCCCATAGCAGTAGATTAATGAAACTTGGCACAGTTATTAGTCTCTCTCTACATAGGAACCACCCAGAGTTATGCATTTCTCCCATCGTTTCATGCAGCTCTGGACACCGTTTTTGTAGAACACCCCAGGTTGGTCCTCCAACCACGTCGTAACTTCAGAAATGAAGGCTGTATCATCTGGGAAACGCTTTCCTTTCAAAAACAACTTCATGGCTGGGAAGAGATGAAAGTCAGAGGGTGCAAGGTCAGGAGAGTAAGGGGGATGGGGGAGGATTTCATAGCCACACGCCCATGCTTCTGATCTGGCGACATGTGAGTTGTGGACCGGAGCGTTGTCCTGCAGGAGGAGGATACCTTTGTTGATCTTGCCCTGCCTCTTGATTTTGATAGCTTCTCTTAATTTCATCAAAAGTGAAGCGTAATAGGCTCCTGTAATTGTGGTACCCTTTGCCAGGAAATCTGTCATCACTACTCTGTCTTGGTCCCAAAAGACTGTGAGCATGACCTTGTCAGTGGAGGGCTGCCCCCTTGCCTTCTTTGGAGGTGGTGAGTCCAATTGCTTCCACTGCATTGACTGGGCTTTGGTCTCTGGATCATAGTGATGGACCCAAGTTTCATCCTGTGTAATCAGTCTTTTGAAAAATTTGACGCGTTCTTGCTTCTGGAAAGGTGTGAGCAACCTGGGAATCCATCTGGCAAACACCTTATGCATATGCAAATGGTCATGAATGATAGTTTCCACAGACCCTGTACTAATCTTGACCTATTGGGCTATTTGGCGAATAGTAATGTGTCGATGTTCCAAAATGGCAACCTCAACCTGACGGACAGATGCCTCATCAATGGAAGAAGAGGGACGACCAGATCTGGGAGCTGTTTCCACAGACTTCCGGCCATGTTTGAATTCATGATGCCAGCGTTTTACAAAGTCATATGATGGGGCATCATCACCATAAGTTTCTGTCATTTCATCAAAAGTCTCCTTTGGCGTGCGTCCTTTCAAATACAAAATCCGGATCACTGTGCGACACTCAACTGGCTCCATTTCACACCTGACTCAATTCAAACATCTGTAAATCAGAAACCATAATCAGTTCAGAGCTGTTTTTTGCAACATAACCCATACAGATATAAATCATTATACATGCAAAATTTCATCTAGATCAGACAACTGGAAGTGGGTCAGGGGCATTACTTATTGAACGCCCCTCGTATATCACTTTTTAAGTTGGTTATAGTATCGTCGTTTAATAATCCATTTATGATGCTTAATGATACACACTAGTCTTCCAATTCGTTTCCAGCTAACCTTTCCATTATCATCATAATCATCATCGCAATATTTGGTTTAACATCTGTTTTACATGCTGGCATGCATTGGACGGCTGTAAGAAATGGACTTCAAAACTAACCTATCTCTGGTTCAGGCCTTTATTTATCCCTCTTTATCTCGAGTTCATTCTTATCACTTCCTCTGATGCTTTCCTTGGCTTTCCCCTGTGAATTGGACATGTTACCTTAACTGTTCTACATCCACTAACCCAAGAACTCTCATCCATTCTTTCAATGTGGACATACCATCTAAGTCTCCTGTTCTATACATATCTTCCTATACTATCCAGATTTAATCTTCCTCTAAGGTCATCAGTCTTGGGTATGACCTTAAAAGACATTCAGTGGCGAGGCCCCGATTTGGGAGCTGTGGGGAATGTGGAGTTGCCATTGCTCCCAGGTCCACTCTGGCCCGGAGTGGTAGTACCTGTAAGGGTTCCATCTATGGGCCAAATAGAACCTACTGGCGGTACCAGATCAGGCTGTCTAAAGTTATTGACTTCCTGACTCAAAATGCACCAAATATTGATGTTTTATTGTTTTCTTTTTCTTTTCAAAACTCAGTCATGTTCTGCAAAATCCAAAACAAAAAACAATTTCTCTCCCTTTCTTTCCACTTTTCCTCCCCCTCTTTCCTTTCACTCAACCAAACACCATGAATAAATACTTAAACATATCATCAAAATGACCGGATTCAGCATTAAATCACCCGAAAACAACCAAACCTCTGAGGTCATCAGATCTAAGCCTGTCTTTAAGACTCATATTACGCATCCCTTGTATCATTGTCATATCATTTCTCTCCATGTAACACATTACTCATCTTCCTCTGGTCAGCTTTCACTTCTATAAATTATCACACTTTGTACACATGCCTAATGGACTCTTCCCTTGGTTGACAGCTGTACCACTCCACTGTTTAGTAATGGCATAAGATCTCTGAACTTACTTTATTCACTTCTAACGTTTGCAATCATACTAACACCAACTCCTCCCTGTGCTTCAATCGCATTACCAAAGTAACTAAACTTTTGGACAATCTCGATAACCTCGCCATCCAAATATACTTTCTCCACATCTGAGTTCTCATCCGTCTCCATTATCTTCCACTTCTTACACACAAACTTGCTATCATCTCTCAACCTACCTGTAATTCCACTGAACTTCTTGTGTATCTAATGCTTACAAGTATCACAAAAAATTGAGTTACTCCCTTTTTTACAAATTGAGCAAGGGGAAATTTCTCTTTTGGGGAGCTTTCCAACACTACAACCACTGGTCATCACTTTGGTTTCGGTAACATTCACATTCAGACCTTTACTTTCCATAGCATTCCTCCAAGTCTTTAATCTTCATAGGCAAGCATTAAATTATCAACATAAAGTGTCTCTTCTGGACAACCCGTACAAAACTGCCTGGGGACTTCTAAGACACAAATGAAAAGCAACAGACTCAGTATAGATCCCTGATGTACTCTTACTTTCACATTAAGCTGTCACTAAATGTGCTGTAATTTTAACATGGCTGAACATTCTCGTAGATTGCTTGAACAACCTTCACCAACCATTCGTTTGCCTCTAATTTATGCCAGCCTGTCGGACATCTCTTGGCACTCTGTAAATAAACTTTCTCTAAAATCCACAAAAGCACACTTACCACGGTACTTTTTCTTGAATTTGTCTCAGGATAAATATAGCATCAGTGCTACCATGCCCAGGCATAAAACCAAGCTGTGCAAGATAATGTTCTGCTCATTAATATCAGTAACATATAATAACATAAATGTTGTTTTGCTTACTGAATATAATATATTAATAATTGCTAAAAGATTACTGATACATGCATATAGAACAATAATTGTTGTTTTAGATTAAAATTATTCTTATAAAAGTTTCTTTTCAATTTGCCTAATTTTGTTTGTGCTTTAATTTCTGAAAAACAAAATATTAGATAGTTTTATGAATGACTAATATTGTTTCTTACATAGACGATATAATATTTTACATTGTATTTTTATGTGTGTAAATATCCTTTTTTTTAACATGAAATATTTAGGAAAACACATTCACTGAGTTGAGAAATGCCATACTTATAAATGGAGATAGTCTTTTATGATTTTTGTTTACCATTTTTAGATGTTTGTATTCGGAACATTAATAATAAATATTTTGAAAGTTGTTATTAGTTTTCTCAAATTTATCTCCCAAATTATTAGTGTTTTTTGTTTCTCGTTAAATTTTATATATTTCTTTTCATCATCATCATCATTATTATTATTGTTTATTTTTTTTACAAGTAATGTGTCCACAACAATTGATCCAATCTGGGACATCTCATTGGATTTGGGTCCTGGACCTCCTTGTAATACTCCTACTACAGCTCCAAGCAGTACCTCTTCTTCCTCGACTGCTGCAACTACTGCAAATATCACTTCCAATCTTACCACTGCTACTAACGCAACCACAAATAACAATACCAATAATGGTTCAACAAATTCTCCAGCCTCAAGTAAGTTTCGTAACACTCAGAACATTTTGCGTGTTTTCATCAGATATGCTTATTGATCCTTTTCTTGTTGTCGTCATCTATTTGGGGAACACCTACACTTCCAAGTATTATTAATAGCCGTATTTACAAGCAAATATTCATGCAGACAATATTTACTAGTAACAAACTTGTTTCTATATAAAGTTAGGTATGTGTTTGTGTGTACAGGATTCACTTCTAAACTAACTAAATGATCATTATGAATTTTGGGACGCAGCTACTAGGCATAATTGAGTTTTATTTGTGAAAATTCAGATATTTCCACTTTTTGTAGAAATTTTAGCAATAGGTATTAAGCATCAATTAATAAATATGCCTCAAGTTTCAGTTTCTTTGGAATGTTTTAAAAGATGCAACCACCCATTTGAAAATTCAAATATTTCAGATTTGCATTGAATTTGATCCATAGTCATTAGACACCAATTAAGCAAGATTCCCTGAATTTCAATTTTTTCTTACCCCTTAAATTTTAGACATTTTCTAGAATCAAAATCATGTAATGGATTTTGATCAAAATTGGAATAAGAATTCTAGACATAAGGTTTAGTATCATTATATCTTGATTTTATTCTGTGTAAAGGGCATAAAAGTAATGTAAAACTTCTGTTTGAGGAATTCATTTTACCAGTCTTGGGACGGGTATTCTAGTGTTATAATTTTTTTGTATCTATTAAGTTTGTTATTTTTAGTTTTTTATAGTTTATAACTTTCATTTTTCATTCAATATTTATGAACCCATTTCTTTCATTTTTATATTTTACTTTTTTACATTAGCAAAGTTTCTTCAAAGTCAAGAAGAATAAATTTATAGAAAAAAAATGAATTGCTTGAATAAAATGAATAAATAGATTTGATTGATTTTTTTCAAAGAAATTCTTAATAATATTTATATATAAGAATTTTGTGTGTTTACTTCATCAGATTTTCAATTCACATTTCTTCGGTCAGCAAATTATTTTCTGGAAAACCTAATCCCAAATAATTTCCTCAAATTCATGTAATGATATGTATTGTCTCATGATATGGTATCGGGATATACTGCTGCTCATGGTACACATTGTATTATGATGCATGTATTAGACAAACACAAACTGATTCTGTCAATACAAAATATTTTTATCACAATAAAACTTAAATAGGAATACATAAAAATAAAAAGAAACATTTCTTTCTGGCTAGGAAACAAGTTTTACTGATTAAATTTGAGATAGTTTAAACCTTGTTTTTATTCTGCTATGTTTTGAAGCGATGCGTCACCAGTTTGTGACATCGAACAACTAAGTGTAAACAGAAAGGGGCGGAGATCAGATCATTTATTTTATCACTATGAAAATGGTTTTAAAGATTCAAGATAGCGATCAAAAGCAACTGAATGATTTTTTGAATAAAAAAACTAATAATAATAATCTTATTCAGTTTAACATCTGCTTTACATGCTGGCATGTGTTTAATAATAATAATAATTTTAAATCCTCATATTAAACAAGACCTCATTGAAAAAATTAATCTTAAAGCTGTTCCGAGGTGAGTGAGCATACCAACTCGACCAGTAACTTGACCATGCTTTGATCAGAGAACAAGGCCTTACCTAGATGAGATGTTACTAAATGACATTTTGGACTTTTGTATCTAAAACTGGAGGAACCGAATCTGTGGGCTCAACTTTGAATGCTGGGAGGGTGGGTGGTGGTGATATCTTGCTTCTCAGCTCCTCCTCTTTTACCAGACATTTCACTTATACCTTACTTTCAATTTCAATTTCCTCTACCTCGCTGATTTGAACAGCATCTTCTGGAAGTTGAACATGTTAGTGCAATATCACACTGATGTTACCCACAAAATTCTGGCATTCCTCCTCGCTTAAAACTAGAGCCCACTTTATCTACTTTTCTTCCTGTGTGGCTAAGATATCAATGTGTAAATTTAATTAAAGCATTGAAGTTTTTAAGAAATCAAAAAAAAATTCCTTCTTGAAATTCAATGAGAGTGGAGGTTAAGGGAGGCCATTTTATTTTAAACTTACATAGAAAAAAAAAACCTCTGCTAAAAAATTGAATAAGTAATTTTTATAAAAATAAAAAAAAAATCCCTTCTTGAAATTCAATGAGAGTGGAGGTTAAGGGAGGTCATTTTATTTTAAACTTACATAGAAAAAAAAAACCTCTGCTAAAAATTGAACAAGTAATTTTTATAAAATCTCTTTTTATTTTAGAATCTGAAAATTTGGTGCTTAATCGATAGTATTCCGAAGAATTTAGAAGAGCAAAAATTCATTGCAGAACTGTGATTTCATCGTAAATATTTCTAACCGGTAAAGTAAAAACTAGCAAACTTCTCAACTAATGAAGAGGTAGGAATTAACTCGTTTTCAGCAAATTTTGTCAATTTCCAGCCATTCATGTCGGTAATAGTCAACGCTTTTTTTTTTAAGTACTATTAATTCAAAGTGTTTCATTCATCACTTGTTCAATGTCATCACTTACTACCATAAAAGATAATTATTTTAATGTAGACATCATAAATTATTGTAAGAAATAATTCTTAAGAATTCATATTAATGATAGGAAATGACTTTCGTGTAACCCATTTCTGTTCAGTGTCTGATACAAGAAAACAATCATTATTTAAAATTGTTATCATTATCCCCCTTCCCTATTTAAAAAAAATAAACTGTTTTTTTTCAAATTTTTAATTCCTGGTCTTGTTTTATTTAAAACAAATACATTGTTTTTTTGTTTTTAAATATTAAAAAACTTCAATGTTTTTGTCTCAGAATTTTTGAGATGAGAATTGATAATTAGGATTATTCGGACTACTGTTCTCACCTTGGATGTTAGACCTAGTGTAGAATCTAATACAATATGGGAATCATTAATTATAAAATAATAGATTAGAATACCATAAAATATATAGTCAGAGAGCGTAAGTATTAATATTTAGTGATAAGTAGTAAGACTACACATCTATAACAAGAATAGGGCTGGTGATACCAGATCAGGCTGCCCTGTGGCTCCCTGAGACGAAATTCACCTACATTGACGTTTTTTTTTTTTTTTTTTTTTTTTTTTTTGTTTGTAAAACTTAATTATGTTCTACAAAACCAAAAACAAAAACAACAGCCCCTCTCCCTTTCTCCCTCCCCTTTTTTATTTTTATTTTTCCTACCCTACTCCCGGTCCTGGATATAACCTTAAACTACATCCGATGGTGAGATCCGGCTTACGGACTTTGGGGAATGTGGAGCCTCCTCTTAATTACCATTGCTCCCAGGTCCACCCTGACCCGGAGTGGTAGTACCTGTTAGGGTCCCAACTATGGGTTAAATAGAAACAGATATTAAAAGGGGAAAGAAACAAAAAAGAGAAGAAAACAAGACCAGATTCGGCATTAAATAACCCAAAAAGGGTTGATATGCCGTAAAACAAAACTACCAAACTACCAAACAAGAATAGGTTTAAGGCTCCTAAAATTAATACTAGAATTGTCCGCAAAGACCTGTGGCACGACGGATAAGTAATAATCAATTCTAAGTGATAATCAGTTTTAAGTGACGGTCTTCTGGAGGTTGCAGTGTGAGTGATACTAAGAATGCAATTACAAATTACTTCTACCCGGTCATGGCTGATGAAATGAAGGCAAGCTACCCCCGTGGATTTAATAAAGGGTTCTGTTCGAAATTCTGTCCAGATTCCTGAGTTCGACAAGATGCACCTGAAGAAAGTCAGTTACATCGGCTGAAACGTTGTGAGAATAACATCCAAGATGAGAACAGTAGTCCAAATGATCCAATGTTTTTATTTAAAATGTGCGGAGACGACACATGACAAGAAAGAAATTAGAAGAAAGCAAAACATGTAGTTTAGAAATCTTATTTAAAATTTTCATTTTTTTTTTTTTTAACAATTGTTCATTTTGTAGATCTTTAAATTTATTGTAGATTTCCGAATTTTTAAAGATAAAATAAGATTTAAACAAATATTTTCTTGGTGAAGCTTCGGAAGAGGGACCACATCATGTTTTGGCAATTATAAGTTTTTATTTAAAAAAAAAATATGCAGTATATTCTCAATTATCATGTTTATTGTTTTTAATAATTTCTGAAAAACAAAGCAATTTAAATGTCTTTTTTATGCACAGATGAATTATTAACTAGCTAGCTTTGCTGGGTCGCTATCGTTTCGAAAAGTTTGCTACTTTAAATACTTGAAACCAACATTTTAAATAATAAACATTTCATTAATAAGATTTTTGTAAACACAAAACTAAAACTGTCGCATTTATTCATATAAATAGATAAACATTAACATCTTGGTAATTTCTTGCTTATGTCTTGTGTTAGTTCAATTTAAGAAAGGTTTTTCTAATTTATCCGTTTTTTTTTATTAAATTACTTTAATTACTGTTAATATCGAGAAAACTTCCATATATATATAGTCTCAGAAGTTTCTCAACCATTAAAACTATAAAAAAAAAAACCCCCCAAAAACCTTAAGTCCGAAGTCGTTCAATGGAAAAATCACTCATGTAAGTCAATTTAATTTTTACAGTTATTATATTAGTTTGCGTCTAACATTATTTAAGGGATCATCAGTTGTTTACCATGAAAAACTGTTTTGGGAATTTAATATATATATATATATATATAGGAAAAATAGGGCAATTAAATTACAACTGAATAACACCAAACAATTATTTATTATAAGCTGTTTAAAAAAAATAGCTATGCAAATGAGGTAAACAGATATTTGTGTTTGGTCTTTTGCTTGTTACTATATATATACACTATTTCAAAAGAGTATTATTGATTGAAATTAGAGTAACTCGTTTTAAGGGTAATATAGTTGCAATAAATGAAAGCAACTTTCGAATTTATTCATTTAGATTGTAAAATGGACACTTTATAGCCAGTATAACTGAAATCATTTTATGTACAAATTAGGGATTTTAGTTACAACGACTATAAAGTAAGTGTCAATTTTAGGATAAAGTTAGAATATAAAAATGCATGAAAATAGGCACATTTTTCCCATTGTAATTCTGATCTAAATGTGCGAAAAGACGATACTCTGTAGTATTTTAAAAACTTTTTAAAAAATCGCCTAGAAATAATGCTCTATTTCAAAAAACAACTGTTTTTTTAAAGTTATATATATATATATATATATATATATAAGTGTAAATTAGTCGTCCAAGGCTATAGCAATGCGATGTGGTTGCCGTGAGATGGAAAAGTGAAAAGAAATAAACGCAGGGAGAGAGTGAAACTCAAAACGATTTATTAATAATTTCACGAAAACTGATTAAATACCAAATAGTATTTTTTTTTTTTTGGTAAGTAACAGATCGGCAAAAGGTAATCTTAAATTTTCGAAAGAACAACTTTCATTATCAGAAGACAACAATAGAAGACCGAGAGGGTCGGAAAAACGTGAAAAAACCGGTGTCAGATCATCGTGATACAGGGGAAGAGATAAGCTATATATAAACATTTTACATTTTCTTGAACTTTATTCTTTGTTTTTTAATTTACGAAGCATTATTTTTTATTAGAGGAAAAGAGAGAGGGTGGTAAAGAATGACAAGAGGAAGATGGTAACATTTACATTCTCAATTTTCAAATATATCATAGATGTGTGTGAAAGATAAGAGTATTTGATATACTATTTTATTACAATTAGAAACGCGTCGGTAAAGAATTTAAATAAAGTATCTGCACATGCATGAAGCTGCCAAAACTGGTCGTCTGTTACTTTGGCAGTAACGTAAGTTTTGGAAAACAAACCGGTAAAAAGTCTTTGCTAACAAGAATGTATATGCAAAACCCAAAGGCAATAACTTACTTTCCAAACGGTGTCTTTTCTGTAAGACAACGTGCCCAAAGGCAGGTCCTCTTTGTAGGACAGTCAACCAGCGACTGAGTATGAATTATGGTCTTTTTCGTCTCGATCAGATCTTCATATAAGAGTTGCTACCAGATCTCATGTTGGCAACACGATTTGGCTATTCCCTTTTAATCAAGAGGCATAACTCTTATGTCGCAATCTGGGTTTGTGACTAAAGGTATTTTATATTTTGGGCCTTTTTTATATCTCCGTCAGTCTAGGCAATGATGTTTTGTTGGCTAGGAGAGTTGTCTGTCGGATGGGATTTGATAAGCAAAAAAACACGAAACACAATGCACAGTCGAGGAAACACACATATGTATAACACAAAAGAAAGTTTTATTTTAGAAACCGGCCCTCGTATAGGAGATAGACGTGTTATTGTTTAAACGTGAAGGTATGATGAAATGTATGCCAACATGGAGTGAGAAAGTCATTTGGCCAATGTATAAATGTATAGAGAGAAAGAAATGATAGAGGTGTCTTTACTTAACTTGGTTATATGCCAATAATGTATTTGCTCCTTGTATTAGTCCACATTAGTAGACGAAAGAGGATGAATTTGTCTTCAATTAGGGATAACAAGCAAGTCCAAACTTTTTCTAAGAAAGGTCTTTTGCCTGGGGCGAACACTTCAGAATCTTTTCTCCCACTGACTTATTATTAAAAGTCCTTTATAAGTGTTGCACATGGTTTGGTTCGAGAATTAGCATATTTTACAATCTAATTACTTGTATTCTTCTGTTGTTTTATGATGTCCTATTTCTGGGTCGCACCTTTGATTCAAGTAGGGGAAGCCTTACGTCCGGTATCGGCGGAGCGAGGGAGAGAAATGAGAGAAACGGAGAAGCACACTGTAGTCTCTGTTCGTTTGCGTAAGCTCTCCTTTTCTAATAGTCAGGGAAAGGGAAAGAATCATTCATGCGATCTCGATCGTAACACTAACCTATGATAATTTCTATATATATATATGTGTGTGCATACATATGAGAAACTATATATATATATATATAAGACAAATCTTGTCAAATCTTGCTTCCCTGATAGCTGGAAAATTGCCTTTGTGGTACCAGTCTTCAAGAATCCTGGAGATAGAACTGACCCTCAGAATTATCTCCCTATCAGTCTACTCCCCGCTCTTCACTAAAATCTTTGAATCCTTAATCAATCTAGCGATAGTCTGGTACCTTGTCAATGCTAAACTTCTCTCTGACCATCAGTATGGATTTAGGCAAGCATGATCTACTGCGAATATTATAACGGTCATCTCCGAACGCATATACCATACACTGGACAAGGCAGGTTAAGCTAGGGCAGTAGCGTTTGATATATCCAAAACCTTTGACAAGGTTTTCTAATAAAAATTAATTCATATGGTATTACTGGATGAATATTCAATATAAATAGATCCTTCCTAACCAAAAGAAAGATCCAGGTTGTCTTCGATGGCCGCTCATCTAAACAACATGACATAAATGCTGATGTACCTAAGAGATCGATCCTTGGACCTTTATTGTTCCTGATTTTCATAAATGACCTCCCTGATGACATTGTGTCTGAGATGGGTATATTTGCTGACAAGACCATGCTCTACTCTCATATGGGCAAAACGGATGCGCACATATCCGAGGCAATGGCTGAATCTTTAGAAAGTGATCTCCAGTCTGTAGTGGAATGGTGTCATAAATGGATGGTAACATTTAATGCTGCTAAGACAAAGCTCCTTTCCTTCAAAGACTACAAGAAACTTCTTCAACCACCAATTGCCATGGCAAATAACACCCTACCTCAGAGTCCAACGTTCAAACTCCTCAGCCTAACATTCACATGTAATATGAATTGGAACAAATACATAGAATTGCCAAGGCTGCTGCAAAGAAAGTGGGCTCCCTCTACTGTGCTAGAAAACTTCTCACACCTGACAGTATCCTATATCTTTACAAAGCCACCATCCGCCCATGCATGGAATATTGTTGTCACATTTGGGCTGGTGCACCAACCACTAGTCTCTCCCTCTTAAACAAGGTCCAAAAAAGAGTCTCTAGTCTAATAGGTCCCTCACCGTCCACAAAGCTCTAGCTCCTGTCCCATTGCCGTAATGTTGCAACCTTGTGCTTGTTTTACAAGTACTTCAATGGAATGTGCTTCGATGAACTTGCTGCTCTGGTGCCTGCTCGAGGTAAATACACTAGACCAACTCGACAATCAGCTAAATCCCATCTATTCACTGTGGAGGTTCCCAGATGCCGGAGAGCCTTCTACTTGAATAGCTTTTTTCCTCGAGCTGCCTGCCTTTGGAACTCCCTCCCTGCTCCCTGTTTCTCCGACTGTAGCGACATGCAGAAATTTAAAACTAATGTGAACAAGCATCTTGCTGCACAGCTCCTAATTTAGGATGACCCCTAAAACTTTCACCCTAATTCTTAGTAGCCCCTTACGTCTACAGTGACAACTTGCCTTGTTTGGGGTGAACTATATATATATAAGGTACTTTGTATCAGAAATTGACAAACAATTACATTCACCATTACAGGGATATAGGGGATTACTGTACTGGTGTCAGACACCTGGAACATTTTATTTTTTATTCAAAATGTCAGTAAAAGAACCCTGGGCTTTGAAAATCAACAATAATTTAGGCAAAAAGTTTGTTTTATTTTCCGATTAAATTGTCTCCAAAATGTGGCAAATGTGTAAATATTTTCATAAAAAGTTTAATTAATTTAAATTAAAAACTATACCTTTATTTTTAAACTAACTGTTTAATTTGAATAGGGCAGATAACTCTGATTAAAATTCCGATAAGAGGTTTGTATAGAAAGATTTTGTTTTGCTTAAAATACTGCCAAAAAATCAAGTGGAGAACCATTTTTATGTTAAAATTACGTAGGAAACTGAACCCTTAGCTAAAAATTTAAAAAGTTTCTTTTAAAATTATTAAATAATGTTTCTTTAATGGGTAAATTTCAAGTCTTTAACCTCACCGCTACCCCCAAATAAATGAGATCTTATTTTTATCTTTTAGGGGATTGCATGTAAACTGTCTGTAAAAATATCTGCAAAATAGTAATAAGAAAAATAACACATAATTTAGACTTTGAGGAAGAGAGTCACTTTTCTACATAAATTTACATAGAATGATCACCCTCTTTCTAACCAGATCGTCCAATTATTTTATCTCGCTTTTTAATATTTTCTTTAAACACATAAAAATGGGGTGAATAAATCGGCAAGTTTCTATTATTGTTTTTAAGTGTGCTCTACGCATGTTAAGTGATTATGTGCTGGCTCATATTTATTTAAGCGGTGATAATCGTTAATTCAGCTGATATCTTCCCACTTCCCTACACCCCATTTGCATGGCTGTGTCAATTAGATTTTCACCGTAACATAAAAAAACATGCACAATGTATACAAGATGGAGTCATGTTATATAGGATATTGTATATCATATTTCATAATGTATAGCAAGGGTTCTCACTCTATTTCCGGTTAAGTACCCCCTGAGTTATAAAAGGATATTCCCGAACCCCCAATAATGTGTAATGAACATAATGGTAATTCATTGACTAACCCATTCTACTACAATAATTCTGCAAAGGATGTTATAAAATTATTCAAATTTTGATAACCTTATTCAAAAGAAACATCAGTATTACAAATATTTTACAATGATGCTACACAAGAAGGGGTGGAACAATATTTTCTTAAGTATCAATCAATCATGAACTTCAGTGTGAGGGCTGTGCCTGTTTGTTACAGGCAAGTTCATCAATTCGAGGAGCAGTATTAGACAGGCACACTCGTAGGTCATGTTCGACATTCAGTCGTGATCGATGTTGAGTTTTCATATGCAACAGCGTTGAAAATCTTTGCTCGCACACGTAAGTACTAGGGAACATCAGTAAAGAGTTCAAAACTTTTTCAGATACAACAGGGTAAAATTTCACTCATTTTAGACCAGAACTTGGTGAGGGAAAAAGTTTCAAATGCATCGTTTGCAACATCACGACAACAGCTGTGTTAGCCGGTCTATTATCGAATTGCTCCGGGACCTAATATTTGACCTAACCCCTCTAAGTCTTTTGCCATCAATTTATTGTAAACGAAAATAAATTTGTACAATAAATAAAAAAACGATGGATTTAATAATTAATACAACTTCACAATTATATTTGCAATTTTTAGCCCTTGTTACATATAGTATTTATTGAATATATCAAATCTTCGAACACATTTCAGTGCTCCGTTACATATAGGTTTGAGTGCTCGGTAACACACTCTGAAGAGTGCTTGTTCGAATCACTAACGTTTCATTGGTCATTTAATTTTTTATTATTAATATAATATATTTACCTTTTTTCTTTTTAGATTATTACTTATATATTAATATGTTTTTTTTTCTAAACCAATAATGAAAGCAACTTTATGGAGGCACAGGCACTGGATTTCATAATCCACAACTATTACTATTTAAAATACCTCTTTCATCAGTCATCTAAATACCCCTAGAAATCTTGTTGTGAACCCCTGGGGGTGCGCGAACCCCAGGTTGAGAACCCCTGATGTATAGCATGCTATCTATCATTTTGGTATCGAAACAACTAAAAGTAAGAAAAATTGCAGTGTCTTGATGAATTATAATCCTGCACAAATGTAAGAAGACTATCATAATCATAAGAATAAGAATTTGATTTTTAAAAAAATCTGTCATCTGAATTTTTTGGTGATTATTTAAAAAATATCGCAGTTAAAGATAAAATAACAGGAAAACTTATAAATATACTTACTTATCAATGAAAAATATTAGTGTACACCAAAAATTAAGGAAAATAAGGGAGTAGAATTTTAATAAAAAATAAAATTAATGGTGCTTATATATCGTAGGAGCGAAAAAAAAATTTTATCTTTAATTTTGAAGAGTCAAATAAGGGGGAGATAACTCAAAGTTTTCAACCACAATTTTATCTTAGAATGGATTTTACTATTGTAATTAATGTAAAATAAAGTTAAAACAGTGTATACATAAAAGGATACTTTAGGGATAAAACAATCACAATTATTTATTAAAGTAAATTAATTATCAAAGAAATACAAAAAAAAATAGAAAAAAATATGTAAATGGAAGGGAAAAAAACTTGAAACAAGGGAAATAAAGTTTTTGAAATAAATGCAAGTTTTACGCTGGGTAAAATTCAACAATTTGTTCGAAAATTAATCTGTGCGCTTGCAAGAAGTCTCTTAGTTTGGTATTATCTCTGGTTAAATATAAAATATCTTGCAAATTCAGAGTGTTAAAATCCATTCTAAGATAAAACCGTGGTTGAAAACTTTAAGTTATCTCTCCCTTATTTGACTCTTCAAAATTAAAGATTAAAAAATTAATTTGCTATTTCGTAGACTCTGAACGACAATCGCATCAAATCAAGCTTGTTGTAGAAGATTATCTCCCTTCTAATATGAAGACGACACATTGGCTTGTCGTTGGGAGTTTGTGGATTCCGAATAGTTAATTAATTTTATTTTTTATTAAAATCTTACTCCCTTATTATCCGTAATTTTTAGTGTACACTAATATTTTTCACTGCTAAGTAAATCTATTTATAAATTTTCCTGTTATTTTATTTTGTAACTGCGATATTTCACTGGAGTTTCAATATAAATAAGCACCAAATATTTTTTATTACTGTTTTTTTTTTTTTTACCCAGTTAATCATTTGCATAAATGCTTCTTATTTTCTCTGCTCGTTTCGATCTTGTAAAACTCCGATAAAGATACTTTACAGAAAACTTCTTTGGCATCTTATCATGATGCAACATTTCAAAATGTCAAATGGGCTTCAGTGCTATTCCATTACGATTGAAAACATCCATGAAAAAATCACATGTGAAATTAACATTTTTTTTTTTTTAAATATCCTCTTATTGATTGAGTATTTTACTATTTTGTTTAATTAACTTTAGTTTCTTCTGATTTCTTTCTTTTTAGTTTTGTATGATGTAAATAAGATTAGTAAAACTAGAGATTTTTCTAGATTTTTCTTTAAACATTCCACAATATTTTTGTGTTTTTGTGTTTTTTTTTTTTTTTTCTGCTTGTTGAAATTTTCTAAAAATGCATTTTTAATGCTTCAGGTTTCTCTAACAGTCCTGGGAATTACGAACCTACTTCATTGGTTGAATGTCTAAAACGGTAATTTATAATATTTTATTCTACCCCAAACGTATACATTTCCTACATTTTTTGCTGCTTGTTATATTTTGAGTTGCTCAATAATTTTATTTGGTTACTAACTGGCTTTGCGAGCTCGCTATCGCTTTGCAAAGTTCGCTACTTAAAACCAACATTTTAAATAATAAACACCCAAGACAAATCCTTTCACATTTATTTATATAAATATTAACATTTGGGCAATTTTGATATTTTAAATAAGACCGAAGAAATGAAAAGAAAGAAGAAATCAATTTACCTGAGCGATGGTGTGTGTGTGGGGGGGGGACTGTTTTAAAAACAATAAAAAAGAAAATTTTGCATCGCTAGAGAAAGAGGGGGAGAGGGAGTGAGAGCGATCCAAATTTTTCTTTTGATTGTTTTTGAAACAGTCCCCTCTATAATTTTACTTACTATTATATATTATTTATTTATGAATTTTCCAACAAATGTTAAGTCTACACTATTTTGGATTTAGTTAGTTTCTCTGGGAATTTAAACTGCATTTTCCTCCTTTTTTTTTTTTTTTTGTCTTAAAAATAACTCAAAGCTTCTTTAGACTATATATATATATATATTATATATATATGAAAGAGAGAGAGAGAGCGGGAGTAGTCACCTCTCACTATCTGTGAACTCTTATGCTTCATCGGTATATGTTTCTAGCTAGCTAAGACAAATTATCTCCCTTAATATATTTTAAGAAAAGTTTTCGTAATTTAGTATTTAAAAAAAAAATAATTTAATTAATTACTGTTAATATCACCGAAACTATTGCAGATATATATATATAAAAACAAACAATAAAATTACAAATGAATAACATCAAATATTATTTAATGATAGTCTGCTTAAAATGTAGTTATGCAAATTAGGCAGATGAATGTCTATAGGTCTTTCCTCTGTCGTTTATATCCAATATTTCAAAACATGATGTTGTATTATTGATTGATACACGCCATAAACTGGTATCGTCTTGGCCTTCGGGGCTTGATTTACGCCGGTCTATGGGTCTGTCCTGTGCAGTTCTAGGAGGTCCACCCTCCCAGGCTTTGCCTCCCCTCTTTGGGGAGGAGTAAGTTTATTGCTTACTGCCTGAGGCGCCCCTACCGGGGAATGCCGACGGGGCTGCCCAGGCAATTTTTAATGGCCAGAGTGCTCACCTTCTCGGGCGCTGGCTTTTCAAGTCCCACTTTCCCGACCCGACCTTGGGTCACATCTTACCTTGTGGGAGTAAGATACAACTGGCCTTGTGCCTAACCTCCTGGGGAGGTAAATAAAGAGTTGTATTATTGAATTATGATACAAATCAGTTCCAACTGCTATCGGACTGCTGTTCTGGTCAGTCCTAACAGGTCCACCCTCCTAGGCTTTGTGTTCTCTTTGAGAGGGGTAGTTTATTGTTAATTGTCTGAGGTGTCCCTACCAGGGAATGCCGACGGGCCTGCTCGGCCATTTTTTTTATAGACCAGAGTGCACTTATCCCAGTGTGTTAGCTTCTCAAAACCACACCTGACCTTGTGTCTAACCTCCAAGCAAGGAGGTAAATAATATGTTGTATTATTGATTTAAATAACACTGACCGGTTTTGTTGGTAATATAGGAGTGATAAATAAAAAAATAAAAAAATTGTATTTATTTATTTAGATGATAGAAAAATCAAAAAGAAAAGTGAACCAACGTTTTTTTTCTCAAATCCATTTCATATTTGAGATGAAATTGATTTGAGGCAGCCCAGAATAAGCAACGGCCAAAAAGACGCATTGTGCCGTAACATTACTTTTTAAAACTTTTGGTTGAATTATAAACAAGACAATACGTTGTATATGCACATTTGTAACGTTGCCGTTGTAGATTTTTTATTAAAGAAAAAAAAGGGTTAATTACAAAAAGCTTTACTAAAAAAAATACATAGTTTTATTTATAAGCACATTTTTAATTAAAATAAAATAGTTTTATTTACAAAACGTTTTGTTTTATAAACTTTGGAGATTTATAAAAAAAACTTAAAAATACATATTTTTATTTACAAAACTTTTTATTCAAACAAATGAAACAAACATTTTAAAAAATTAAATAAAAAGATGTTTTGCAGAGATTTTTTTTAAAATATTGAATTGTATTAAAAAATATTTTTAAATGTTGGATTGTATTAAAAAATATTTTTAAATGTTGGATTTTATTAAAAAAATATTTTTAAATGTTGGATTTTATTAAAAAAATATTTTTAAATGTTGGATTTTATTAAAATATTTTTAAATGTTGGATTTTATTAAAAAAATATTTTTAAATTAATTTTTTGCTATACAAATCTGTAATTTATCATAAGCGATAAAATTGGTGTTAAGACAAAATGTGTCCTTTTGGTTATTCCTATTTACTTGTCTCCCCATGAAGGCAGAGTTACATACAAAGTCGTTTTTTAATGTTGGGAAAAACCCGCTCCAGATTAGAACAGAAATAAAAATGTATCCTTTTGGTTGTTGCTCCTTCTGGGGAGCCTAAAATCTGTTTGATCCCATATTTGCAACTTTCTCCCTAATTTGCCGTATTTTTCAGTTTCACCAAACCAGAACATTTGGGCAGCTCAGCAAAAATTAAATGCAGCAGTTGTCATAGTTATCAAGAATCGACGAAACAATTAACCATGAAGAAATTGCCAGTAGTTGCTTGTTTCCACCTAAAGGTAAGAGAGTTGCTTTCCGTGTCACGTTATTGCTTTCGTATCACAGATGTTACAGACTTTTCTTTCTTTTTTTGTGAATTTTTTTTTCTTTTCTTTTTAGATCTGTAAGATTTTCTGTTCAATAACATTATACACTTGGTTGAATTAAAACAGACTCAGCAGGATACAATATAAATAAATAAAATCAGTTTTTCTAATGAATCTAAAAACTAATGAGAATATTAAGATTATCTTGTAAAATATTGTTAAAATAATCCTTCTTTTTTTTTAGCAAAATAAAGTGGAACGCCTTGAGCTAACTATAAAATGTTTCCTTTCTATAATAGATCAATGCTTCTTAGAATTGGAATGTCTTTTAAGGAAGCCCAAGAAGATGTGTAATCACTTCAAATCAGTTGGCATGAAAAGTCTAGGAATGTTTTAAAT
This sequence comes from Sepiola atlantica, assembly GCA_963556195.1. NCBI lineage: Eukaryota > Metazoa > Mollusca > Cephalopoda > Sepiida > Sepiolidae > Sepiola > Sepiola atlantica. The sequence goes on along the minus strand of OY744539.1, from coordinate 81,947,571 downwards.
ATAAGCGCCTTTATTGCCAATCACGAGTTGTAAGATTTCGGCCATTAGCAAACTCAAACGAGATCCCGTTTAATTTTAAGGAACTTAATCAGTTTCACACGAGAGTAACTTTTTATAACATACATTCAAAAGTAACTTTTTATAACATACATTCAAAAGTAACTTTTTATAACATACATTCAAAAGTAACTTTTTATAACATACATTCAAAAGTAACTTTTTATAACATACATTCAAAAGTAACTTTTTATAACATACATTCAAAAGTAACTTTTTATAACATACATTCAAAAGTAACTTTTTATAACATACATTCAAAAGTAACTTTTTATAACATACATTCAAAAGTAACTTTTTATAACATACATTCAAAAGTAACTTTTTATAACATACATTCAAATTAAATTCTCGCAATTATATCCCGCTATTTAGCACTAATTACCTTTTTGATCAGCTTTTTTCCACATTATTCCATTATACTCATAATTTTTTTACATCTGTTTCTTCACATTATGCCTTTTTTATTAAAAAATCTGTCCTTATTTCTTTCTTCAATTTTACTTCTTCTCTTCATTTTTTCATGAAGATTTGACAGCTTTACAATGTTTTCTTCAAAAATGTCCATTTTTTTCCAGCGGTTTGAGCACTCCACGGGTTACCATAAGAAGATCTCGACATTTGTATCCTTTCCAGAAGAGCTTGATATGACTCCATTCATGTCCTCCTCGCGCAGTAACAACAATGGATACCGTAATCAAGTTGTCCAAGAGTCTGCCAAAAGTCTTTCCTGTGATAACAAGTAAGTCTGATATTCGCATACAAGAAACTATTATCTCCTAAAATCTTTGCCTTTTGTCAGCGGTAAAAATCTTTTCTAAATCTTTGAGGAATTCTAAAGAAATCTGAGCTGTAAATTTCTTTAGCATTTCCTTATTGAACTGCATTTTTTAATCAACAGGATGTCTCTATTTACTTCCCTCCCCATAAGGGGATGTATTTAGCTTTCTTTTATGTCATTCTATTTTCCAATTACAGATATTCACTATTTGCTGTGGTCAACCACAGTGGCACTATAGAAACTGGCCACTACACATGCTACATTCGCCTACACAAGGATCAGTGGTATAAATGTGATGACCATATGATCACAAAGGCTACTCCACAAGAGGTACTGAACAGTGAAGGGTAAGGTTTTGTCTTGATTTTTAGATAGTAATTATACAAGCATGGATTGTTTTTTTTATACTGTCATGATTTCCTGTGAGTTTTGAATGGGTGGGTGTTAACGTGAGTAATCTACCTAAAAATCCAGGGAATATTTTGGCTTTTCTCTATAAAAAAGAATTAAACTAATAATAACTGGTCTTCGTAAAAGCTTATTCCTTTCCCTTTCGATAATGGTGTAGATTTAGATCCGGTAGCGGAGTTATCAGCTGCGAAGCACAAAGAAGATTGTGTCATTCGGATCCTTATTATGACTTCAGGGAAAGACTTGTTGACCACCCAGAAAGATGAGAAACAAGGCAGAAAGAGGTTTGACTTGCGCGACAAGAGCCATGGCAAAGTGGAAAGACGTTTAACAGGTGCGATAGGGCGCCGATGGATTAAACGGGTTTGCAGCCCATGATTCAGGAAAATTAATCGCAACAAGACTAGATAAAGAAGCAGGCCTTCAAGATCAGCAAGAACGGAGGGAGGATAACAGATCAACAGATCAACAAAATCGGATAACATCGAAATGAACTCGGTGTACGAAAAAAGAACAAAGAAAATGGACAATAGAAATTTATTTGCTGTGGAAAAGATTTTGATACTTTTCAAGGACTATAAATACATCAAGGAAAAGTTTGTAAGAAGAGAGGTTCTCAACAGTGCGGGTTGATGGACTATAAGACGTGTAACATATACCTCCAGGATGTAAACCACTGTGGGGAACACTCTACCGCTGAGGAAAGTAAGTCAGCAAAAGAATATAATAATAAAAAGTTCAAGACAAAGTGGCCAAAAGCCAATGATATTGCTACTTATGAAAAGTTTGATAGCGAGGTAGCTAAGATAGTATCTCGATATAAAGGAAGTACAGAAGAAAAATTAGAAAAGTTAGCAGAGACGATCTACGAGAAAGAAAAAGAGAGATTGTGGTTGGAAAAGAAGAACGAATTGAAAGATATTAGAATCCAAAAACAATCTAGAAAAGACAAAACTTTTTATTGTTTCCGTTGATATCATCTGGACAATGACCAGATATTGTGTGGTGGGAAGAAAAGAAAGAAGGAATAATACTGGAATTAACATGGGAAGAAATATTTGCTGCTGCAGAAAATAGGAAAGAGATCAGATATGAAGAGTTGGTACATAAGTGTCAAGATAAACGATGGAAGGTCGAATTCCATCATTTGGCCATTGGGGCAAGAGGAAATGTATAGCGAACGGCTGTAGACCTATTTTGACGTCACTTTTATTGTAACAACTTAAAATTGAGAAAATTGATTAAAGATCTTCAGGAAACAGCTGAGAAAGCATCTTATTGGATATGACTGAAGAATCAGTTATTGATGTTGATGATGGCTGAAAGGTGTGGCTTGATAGCATTTATGGGCAGATGATACCAGTTCTACATAATCATCCCCTGATGGAGGGGCCCTGCCATTTTAGAAAAGTAGTCAAGGAGTGGGGTCTGAAACTGCAAAGTGGTTCCTCCTGATGATGGTGTAGTGCTGGATCCGGTAGCGGAGCTGTCAGCTGCAAAGCACAAAAAGATAGTGTCATTCAAATCCTAAAATATCCTCTAACTATATAGGATGCCTTTTCTTTTTTATCTCAAAAATCTTTACAAAATACTTAATTTTTTATACAAAACTGATGCTTATTTCACATACATTTTTATATTTTGAGAAATTTTTAAAAAATTGGATTTTTTTTTATGATCATTTACTACTAAAAATGATTTTCAATGTTACAAAAAGAGTTTTTTTGTTTTTTTTAAAATATATTTTTGTTATTGAAATTTGTACAAAATCGCCATCTAATTGTAGTTCTATTTGTTTAAAATATATTTTTTTAATTGAAATTTATCAAAATTGCCACCTAATTGTAGTTCTATTTGTTTAAAATATATATTTTTTATTGAAATTTATCAAAATTGCCACCTAATTGTAGTTCTATTTGTTTAAAATATATTTTTTTTATTGAAATTTATCAAAATTGCCACCTAATTGTAGTTCTATTTGTTTAAAATATATTTTTTTTATTGAAATTTATCAAAATTGCCACCTAATTTTAGTTCTATTTGTTTTTAACTCCAGGTATTTGTTGTTCTACCACAAACAGATTTTGGAATATGAATGACTTCACATGGACTCTACTTTCTTGCATTCATATTTCTCTGCTGCTGCTACTACTTTTACAAAGCAAAACTGATGGGGAGCGGGGTATTCCCCATACACTAAAAAAAGAAGAAAACAGCTAGAATACCCCCCTTCCCGGATCTCAGGTGTTTTCTGCCCACAAGTGAGGAGTTTCTTAACAATACAAAAAAAAAAACATATTTATTTTTTTTTTTATTCAACATGGCTTATTCCCATCAATTATTACTTGTTCTTGTGAAAAGAAATGTTTGCTTTGTATTTGGACAATTCAAGGGTATTTCTAATCATGTCAGAAATTCATGTGTTTCTGCTCAAGAAAAAAACAAATGAAGTGGAGAGAAATGAGAAAAACGTTTAAATTCTCTCTTTCAAATATGGAAGTTTTGTTAAGCGTCCAACATTCTGCTTTACTTGCATATGTTGTGTTCTTCTCAAAGTGCTGTTCTTCACTGCTTCACTATCTGGAAAATGTGTACACACACGCACACACACACACACACACACATACACACACTTTTCTACTTGTCAAGAATGTGTTGATGATATAAAAATATTGTTTCAAAACCGAAATTTCTTTGGCCATTCAATTCATCTATAGACGTCATTTATACATTAATACTATTAATGTTCTTTGAAATGATAACATTTCTAAGGTTTCTTTCTCCTATATAAATGTCTACAATAACACCCACTATTAGTTAGGTATGCATATCCAATACTTTTACAAAAACCATAAATGTATAAAGTGGTGCACGTACACAGACACGCGTACATCATTGTATAAAGTTAAAATTACAGAAATGCAGAAGCTCAAAAAACATAGATTAACGATTGTAACAAAAGATATTGCAAATTCATCATCCAAAGTTGCAATTTAAAACAATATTTGCAACTTTTATTCGTTCTCAACTGATCAATTCTCATCGATTTAATTTAAGTTAGTTTTTAAATTTTCAGTCACAAGTACAAAAAAACCCAAAAAACATTTGGTAATTTTGCAAGCATTTCCCTCTCATTCAGATCTTCCCATTCAGATTGTCTCTAATGATTATTTTGCTTAACAAAAATATCACCATTGCTAGAAAGTCTATATGCCTGACAAGTTTACATATACCAATACACCACACACATGCATTTTGTTCAAAAATGCAATAGATTTCAAATAGACACCGCATTTTTATAAACATTTCTTAAACAGGGTGTTCACTGCAATTGCTCAACACTGGCATTCACTCTTAAAAGAATAAATTTCATAAATACATTTTTGTATTATTAAAAATAATGATTTTGCTGATTGCCAACTGCATTTATCTAAACATTCAAAATACTCGCACAACATGAAATCATTTTCTCTGATGATGATCATTAAACAATTACATAAAACCTTATAAAATGATCATATTTTTTTTTGCATAAAAGTCAACTGCGTTTCATGGGTGTAAATAGCATTTTATTAATTCTCTGCAACAATTTTACAGCGAGAAACACAACTGACTTACAGTTAAAATTGATTGAAATGTCAGGTTGAAAAACAAAAAGAACAAAAAAAAAAAAAACTGTAACGCTTGCACTTTTTCTGTCTAAGATTTGGGTACAAACACAAAGCAAGACACGATCTCTTGTTTTTTGGACATTAAAAGATGGAGTGCACCACTGTCACTTGTGCTTTTTCTTTCATAAAGTTCAGCAGAGGGACACCTATATTGGTCATCACTTTTTTGACAAAAAGGGAAACTTCGCCATTTAATAACATTCATCTACACATATTGTTGTGCTGCTTTTCTCCCCTCTCCGGCAATATAACCACGCTCCAGACAGAACACAGACACACCTCCAGGGTTGTGTGGCAAAAAGACAGAAGAAAAAAAATTTTATACAAAAATAAAATGAAAAGCAAATCATACTCCCCCCCCCCCCGTGTTATTAACACCAGTATTAGCAGTGACCAAGTTCTCTCACCTCTCATCATTATGCTTCTTTCGTTTGTCTTCCTGATCTAGTTCATCTGCCGCCATTACTCAGTGATACTTGTGTACTTCACTGGTAAAATCCCACTGGTAAAGATGTTGACTCTAGAAGAGAGAACAACCATCTTTACGAGATGAAAGCTCATTGTAATTCCAAAATTTCTTTCAAACTTCCTCTAAAGATTTTCTTTTGAGTAATCTATTCTCAGATCTTGTCATGTCTGAGACCCTTAAAAAAAAAAAGCGAATTCTTTGTTTCACCTTTTGCTGAACGGGTTTTGTTAATGTCTGATGCCAATTAAAATTGGCAACATTTAATGCATTGATGGAAAGACCATGCTTAAGCATTTTGTGTTGCTAACTCTTAGCAGCCATGTAACTTCTCAGGTTTGCTCTTGGCTTCACATGCTCTTTTGTTAGCGTTATGTGTGCCATCTCTTCTTTAAATTCTATAAATAATTCCCATTAAATTTGCTCTGTATTTGTTTTGTTGTTTTTGTTTAGTTGGAATTGCTCATTCTCTCCGTTCCCCCTTCAAGATAGTTTTGATAATTAACAATCCGTATGGTTTCTAAAGACTAGCAACAACAAAACAGCAACGGTGTGGATGCCAGAACATTGAACCCTCAAAATCTCAAATTCCTTTCTCTATTTTGACTGTTTCTTTTCTTCTCTAGCATATGGCATAATTTGAAGCTTCTTTTTCCATGTCCCCCCATCCATCTCTGTAAAATAGAGCTTGACCCTTACTGACCACTGCTGGCAGGAACAACACAGCCTCATCCTGCTGAACGCTGATGACCAGACGGCACTCAAACTTTATTGTAAATAAGATAATAAAACAAAAATAAAAACAAATAATACTTATTTATTTGTAAACCATTGTAATGCAACTTGTGGCATTTTTTTTTTAAAAATATTTGATTTGCGTGAATTGCTTAAATGTACAATAAGTTATAAGTTTTTCAGGAGTTTGCCCCCATCTTTTTTTTTAATATCTGATTTGTGTGAATTGCTTAAATGTACAATAAGTTATAAGTTTTTCAGGAGTTTGCCCCCATCTTTTTTTTTAATATCTGATTTGTGTGAATTGCTTAAATGTACAATAAGTTATAAGTTTTTCAGGAGTTTGCCCCCATCTTTTTTTTTAATATCTGATTTGTGTGAATTGCTTAAATGTACAATAAGTTATAAGTTTTTCAGGAGTTTGCCCCCATCTTTTTTTTTAATATCTGATTTGTGTGAATTGCTTAAATGTACAATAAGTTATAAGTTTTTCAGGAGTTTGCCCCCATCTTTTTTTTTTGAAAAGTTTTATTTTAATTCACAAAAATAACCTATGAAGAAAAGTACCAAAATCAAACGAAAAAAAACTCGATAAAACAATTCTTGGGATTGTGAAAAAATAAAACTCCAAATACAGATTTGAATGTTATTCCAGAAAACTAATTCTTCCATAACGTGCAGGATCTCAAGTGGCAGACATTTAAATCTTTTATTCTCTTAAGTTGACATTGTTCAAGCTGACAGTTTAATTCCTTGAAGTTTAAAATAAGAACAAGTGAGAATTTCAAGTTTTATTTCTTACCTATTTGTATTGTTTCGGAATAATTGAAATGGAGATTGATAATTTGGATTATTCGGACTACTTCTCATTAAGTCAGAGGTTAGATCAGTAAAAACATGAAAATAACCAAGATGGGAAGTTATTTATGCCCTCAGGATGTTAGACACAAGGTCAGGTGAAAATTGAAAAGCCAGCGTACTAGAGGAAGTGCACTCTGACCTACAAAATATCCTTGAGCAGCCCTGTTGGTATTCCCCGGTAGGGGCACCTCAGGTGATTAGCACTAAACTAACCCCTTCTCAAACAAAGAAGGTAAAGCTTGGGAGGATGGACCTTCTAGAACTGTGCAGAAATATATTTCAGGTGGGCTTTTTTCTGTTGGGCTAAGTTCAAAATGGCTGCAGCTCGATCGAACTAATTAATACAAAATATTCGCTGAAATGACTTTTGGCCAGTCAGTGTAGAGATTATCAGAAGTTGTAATCATTTATTTTTCGCAGTCGTGGTTATGTTAATGTACATCACCGTTTTAAGCAGGGATGTAAGAATTCTACTTTTTTTAACTCAGAAAAAGCAGGAGTTTTGCTTAAATCTGCTATTTTTTTTTTATTTTTAAGAAGTCTGAATCTAAAACTCCATTTTATTCCTCTTTCTTGCTTTCTTTTTCTTTTTTCCTCTATTTCCCCCTTCCCCTCTCTGGAAATGTTAATTTTGACAAAGTTCAAATGATTTATGATCGGAAGGGTAGGAGAGGTAAAAGATTTTTGATTCATCAAAGAATTACTTACTTTCTCTCCCTCCCCCCTCCCTCTTACATATGCACTTGGGGTCTTTTCATGGTGATAAAGGATCGTCTTGGGTCTTTCTCTTGCTAACGCCCATGTTTTTGTTTGTTTTGTTTTTGCTTGTTTATTTCTTGGACCAAAGATATTCATGTTTTAAACTTTTAATACACACAAAAAAAAAAAACTTTGAACATTCTTTTTACACAAAAAACTAATTTTAACAGAATTTAACAAATTTAAAAGCAAAAATGAAGTTGAACCATATTAGTCGATATTTTCAGGATTACCCCAAAAATAAAAATATGACATTCTACTCTTTTTTAAACGATTATGCGAGAACATTCTGAAAAAGTTTTAAAACAATTGTTTTAGAATTTAGAGTGGGGGATCAGTTTAGCATATTAATTTAATGTAAAATGATCCCCCATTTCCAGGCCATTCTAGCATTATAGGGCAATTAACCATTTTTTTTTTTTTGTTATGGGAGATAAACTGTGTGCATTTTTTTTTTTGGAGGGGGGGGGGGAGTCTATTTTTTTAGACGATTATGTGTGGTTTTACAAGTTTTTTCTTTTTGTTTAGGATATGGACTTGCCACTCTGACTCAGAGTTAGTAGTACGGTTGATGGATAATTTTTTTTTTAGGGTGGCTTGTAACTCTGGTTTAATGATAGGGTAAAGAAAGGTCAGTGCTGCGACAGATGAGACGGCGTCAAACATTGAGCGCAGTGAAGATGGGCACTCCTTTTATAGTGTATTGGTGACTGCTGCTGGTACAAAGCTTTGATGAGATCGGATTGGTTGAGTTGAGTGACGATATGAGCAGAAAGAAAGAAAGTGTGTTGGTTTCTGTCACACGGGTTAAGGTACTCAAGGATTGAACATTCGGTTTTGTTAGGTTGGCAAGTCGTAAAGCGGGCATCGACGCAAGAATCACAAGCCAACAAATCACATCATATGACCTACAATTCGCACCATCGAATCACCCTGGTGACTGAGCAAACTATCTGACAGGCACTGATCGCAAAAAATTATCAGACTCAAGTTACCTGTGCTCGACCAACCTTAAGCAAGTAACGTATTCAAAGAAGCTATTTTAATTTTAGCTTTGGATACATGAACATTCATTTTTCCCAACTGCTGTTGTATTAATTGCGTCCCTTGGCTAATCCCTTAAGGACCTAATATTAATATGATTATCTGCCCTTGTTTTTTGTATATTTTCTGTATTAAACAACCTCTTAACAAACGTGTTGACACACCTCCTTGTTCTATCATCTTAAATACAAGCCATCCCAGAAAACAACGCACGGTATATTATAACATAGTGTCAGAATTATGGAACTAATAACATGGACTATAAAAATAAATCGAGAGACTGAAATTTTTACCAGGCTTAGATAAATAAAAAAACAAAAGGGATCGCCACGTGTGCATCGCAACTCCTAAAAAGTAAGATGAATGTTACCCATACTTTCTTAGAAATTCGTTATGGCGACTTGTCAAATACCTCTGCCAAGAATAGACCTTTTCAGTTCGAACTTTGCAAAGGAGATGGAAAGAATTTTACGCCGAATCAAGTTTTACTTTGAAGGGCCGTTAGGTGAAATTGAAGAGGATGTTGTGGCGCTGATCTTGGCTGCGAATAGTGTATTTAGACGATGGTAACGTCTTTGAAAAGTGCGAAGAACAACGCTAACAATTAATATAAATGTGGTTAAAACTGGAGAATGAAAAAGATGAATAAAAACATGAATGTTATTAATGAGTCACCAACTAGCAAGTGCTAACTTTAACAACGGATTTTCGTGAATGAAAGTGAGGAAGCATGAATTAAAGAATAAAACACATTTATATGTCAACAATTTTACAGAGATGTAAAATATAATTTGAAAGACCAAAGTTCGTTGAGAAGATTTAAAGTTCTTGAATAAGAAATATGCATGAGTGTAGAAAACTCATTTCAAAGTTCCGGTGTGGATGTGTGTGAATTTATCTTGTCAGCTAAGAGTAAAGTTCCGTAACAGATCTGTTGACGCAACATTCCATGTAAAGTCTGAAGGACCAATATTTCTAGGCCTCAAAAAATCATGAGAGTGGAGTCTACTAACTTTGAATCAATCAATATAGTCTGACACTTCAGCCACAAATGACCCTATAGTACAGACAAATCTGCACCAAGGACCGAGACCTCTTCACAACAAAAAGCCAATTCCAGCGCTAAGATCGAGTCTGAAAGGAGATCTATAAACAAGGGACAAAATAATTTGGGAATTTCCCGATATATTTAGTTCCATTGGCTGTTTGCCTGGTCAATACACCATTCATGTAGATCCGATAATACTGGCAGATGTGCACCCGCCTCGATGAATGCTAATAGCTCTTAAGGAAAAATTTCAAGCAGAGGTGGACTTCCTGGTAAACTAAGGGACTATATTTCCAGTGACAGAACCCACACCATGGCTTAATTCATTTGTACGTGTGACTAAGTCTAATGGTTCAGTCAGACTACACCTCACAATTTTAACTAAACCTCTTTGAAACTTGTTATCCAAATATAATGACTTCACATTTGAAGAAGTCAAAAAAGAGATTCAAAGAACACAAGTACTCAGGTACTTTGACCCGAAAAATACGATCGTGATCCAAATTGATGCATCAATTGCAGGTAGTGGTGCAGCTCTCCTAAATTTTTGCAAGTAAAACACTATCGGGTTCAGAAACTCAATATATGAACATTACTTTTAATAATAACTTTTAATCAAATGTAAATTTTATAACTTAGTGGGGAAGTTTTGATCACGATTTTTCTGAACCTTGGATAATTCACAACCCTCAAATAATCTATTCAGGTAGCATCTAAATTTATGTATATTGGTTGTAGCATCTAACTTTTGTTGTATTAGTAGTAGCATCTAACTTTTGTTGTATTAGTAGTAGCATCTAAATTTATGTATATTGGTAGTAGCATTGAACTTTTTCGTATTAGTAGTAGCATCTAACTTTTTTGTATTGGTTGTAGCATTTAACTTTTTTGTATTGGTTGTAGCATCTCACTTTTTGTATTGGTTGTAGCATTTAACTTTTTTGTATTGGTTGTAGCATCTAACTTTTTTGTATTGGTAGTAGTAACTAACTGTTTTATATTGGTTGTAGCATCTAACTTTTTTGTATTGGTTGTAGCATCTCACTTTTTGTATTGGTTGTAGCATCTATTTTTTTTAAATTTGTAGTAGCATCTAACTTTTTATATTGGTAGTAGCATCTAACTTTTTTATATTGGTAGTAGCATCTATATTTTTTATATTGGTTGTGTGACAGGACCAATAGAACCGACAGAGATCGTGCACTTTAGAGCGCACTAGTATGCATCTTGGTGATGGTTAGGCCCTACGTAGAATTGAGGTAGAGAATTCAGACTTGTATATATTCACACGGAATCAGCTATTCAAAACAAACTGGGTTAGGGTGCCGGGCTGTCTGAGAAAGCCATGTGAGATTGTCAATTGCATTTAAATCTTACACAGGCCGAGTTTAAACATGTGGACCAGGTTTTGGCAAAATCTTTTTATCGCCAACGAAAGACATACATGTGTCAGTACTATGTTAGTTGGGCGCGCGAGGCCGGAGTTTGAGATAGCCCTCTAAGCTGTCATCATTAATTAGGGCGAGAGTCTCCTTTCTCCAGCGGGGTACGGATAATTGCTTTCTATCTAGATAATATCTAAAAAGTCTAAGCGATGAATTTCGATTGTCGTACCACCCAACGAGAGAGAGAAAAGAGAGTAGCTCGGCCTCGCGCGTACCGCCCGACCCCAACGGCTTGGAGAGAGGGAGAGAGACTCAAGGAGAAAGGGGAGGGCGAAAGGGTGTCGCAACGAACCTTTTCAATATGTATGGACGCGTAGAGACACTAGGAGAATCAGTTTCCCCGTGGCTGACAGAGAAGTAAGTCGGACGAAAATCGCCGGAGGAAATAGACCTCTTGCCATCGCCGTTTGCTCATATAGTAAGAGTTCGTTGGCTGTTTGCGAACATCTTCGTGCACTAAGACGACGACGAGTTAGTTAACCCAAAAGACATTTTACCAAAACAATAGACTCTAAAATTCAAGTGTAAAATAAATTCTTTCTTTTAATTGTTTTTAATAATCATTTTCAACCAAAAAGAAACTGCTGAGTTGTTTCAATTACTCCTATTGTCGATTTGTTTGCTTGTGTAACTTTGCCTTCACAGAATCACGAAATCATCATCATCCGACCCGGAGGAGATTCGACACATCTTTGTTTTTACTGCCACTAAAACGATCACCGGCCAAAGAAGGTGTTCACAGTCTGGAAAGATTTCTGCACAGAGAACCAGACGTGTGAGAACAGAGATAGAGACACGAGTGGACCACCTATGTTACAAGTGGTTCAGTGACACCAGAGCAGAGTGAGGTATCTGTTTTACTCGGCACCGCGACTGGGACATCAAACACCTGTGCGTGAGTGGCCGACAACGATATCCACGGGTAAAAAAAGCGTGTGGGGACCTTCATTATAGTTGTAGCATCTAACTTTTTTGTATTGGTTGTAGCATCTCACTTTTTTGTATTGGTTGTAGCATCTAACTTTTTTGTATTGGTTGTAGCATCTATTTTTTAAAAAATTGTAGTAGCATCTAACTTTTTATATTGGTAGTAGCATCTAACTTTTTATATTGGTAGTAGCATCTACCTTTTTTGTATTGGTAGTAGCATCTAACTTTTTTGTATTGGTTGTAGCATTTAACTTTTTTGTATTGGTTGTAGCATCTATTTTTGAAAAAATTGTTGTAGCATCTAACTTTTTATATTGGTGGTAGCATCTAACTTTTTATATTGGTAGTAGCATCTACCTTTTTTGTATTGGTTGTAGCATCTAACTTTTTAGTATTGGTTGTAGCATCTATTTTTAAAAAATTTGTAGTAGCATCTAACTTTTTTATATTGGTAGTAGCATCTAACTTTTTTATATTGGTAGTAGCATCTAACTTTTTTATGTTGGTAGTATGAATTAACTTTTTATATTGGTAGTAGCATCTACCTTTTTTGTATTGGTTGTAGCATCTATTTTTTAAAAATTTGTAGTAGCATCTAACTTTTTTATATTGGTAGTAGCATCTAACTTTTTTATATTGGTAGTAGCATCTAACTTTTTTATGTTGGTAGTAGCATCTAACTTTTTTATATTAGTAGTAGAATCTCACTTTTTTGTATTGTAGTAGCATCTAACTTTTTTGTATTGGTAGTATGAATTAACTTTTTATATTGGTAGTAGAATCTAACGTTTTTGTATTGGTTGTAGCATCTAATTTTTTGTATTAATAGTAGCATCAAACTTTTTTATATTTGTAGAAGAACCAAACTTTTTTGTATTGGTAGAAGAACCAAACTTTTTTGTATTGGTAGTAGCATCTAATATTTTTTATTGGTAGTAGCATCTAATATTTTTTATTGGTAGTTGCATCTGACTTTTTTGTATTGGTAGTTGCATCTAATTTTTGTTGTATTAGAAGTAGAATCTAAAGTTTTTTGTATTAGTAGTAGCATCTAACCTTTTGTATTAGTAGTAGCATCTGAATTTTTTTATATTGGTAGTAGCATCTAACTGTTTTGTATTGGTAGTAGCATTTATTTTTTTTATATTGCTAGTAAAATCTACGTTTTTGGTATTGGTAGAAAAATCTTACTTTTTTATATCATCTACAGCACCTAACTTTTTCGTATTATTAGTAGCACATAACGTTTTTGTAGATGTAGTAGCATCTGACTTTTTTGTATTGATAGAAACATCTCACTTTTTTGTATTAGTTTTAGCATTTAACCGTTTCATGTTGATAGTGGCATGTTACTTTTTGTATTGGTAGTAGCATCTAACTTTTTGTATTGGTTGTAGCGTCTAACTTTTTTGTATTGGTAGTAGCATCTAACTTTTTTTATATTGGTAGTAGCATCTAATTTTATTGTATTAGTTGTAGCATCTAATATTTTCATACTGACAGTAGCATCTAACTTTTTGTATTGGTAGTAGCATCTCACTTTTTGTATTAGTAGTAGCATCTCACTTTTTAAAATTTGTAGTAGCATCTAACTTTTTGTATTGGTAGTAGCATCGAACTACCTTTTTATTTGTAGAAGCATCTAACTTTTTTATATTTGAAGTAGCATCTAATTATTTTGTATTGTTAGTAGCATCTAAATTTTTGTATATTTGTAGTAGCATCTAAATTTTTGTATATTGGTAGTAGCATCTAACTATTTTGTATTGTTAGTAGCATCTAAATTTTTGTATATTGGTAGTAGCATCTAACTTTTTTGTATTGGTAGTAGCGTTGTAGTGTTTTTGTATAGGTAGTAACATCTAAGTTTTTTGTATTGGTAGTAGCATCTAAATTTTTGTATATTGGTAGTAGCATCTAACTATTTTGTATTGTTAGTAGCATCTAAATTTTTGTATATTTGTAGTAGCATCTAAATTTTTGTATATTGGTAGTAGCATCTAACTTTTTTGTATTGGTAGTAGCATCTAACTTTTTTGTATTGGTAGTAGCATTGTAGTGTTTTTGTATAGGTAGTAACATCTAAGTTTTTTGTATTGGTAGTAGCATCTAACTACTAGGCAAACCTCTCCAAATGGAAGAAGCCCTGTTTGTAATTCTTTTACAAGGGAGCTGAATCAATTCACACTTAACTTCTCTGAGGAACCTAGAGTAATGAACGTTTACCATGAGGCGAGCTACAAACGATTTGTCATAGAAGCCACTGCTGAAAGAGATTTCTAAGGATCTTCCTAGTCCAATATGTTGTTGCTAATTTTATCCTCATCCAGGTATTTATCTTTCAGTATAGTGAGGGTCGTTTTCTAATGCCTTTTACTGATGCTTAGATGGTGTTCTGAATGCTAAATCCTATTAGGTGTCCCTCGTCCGAAAAACACAAAAAATCGAATCACTAGATTCAGAAAATAAGATACGGAAAAGATGGAATTTCTTCTGAAGACTTATTTAGGATCAAGCGAGCAACCAACAGACGCAACAAAGGAATTATAATAGGCAACAAAAGTTAGATTTCAAAAATGTAATATTTATTCATAGGTAAAAAATATACAGGTATAAAAAAGAACTGAGAATTTAAACGGGAAGGATAGTAACCTAAATAATAGTGAGCAAAATACACGATGATGGAAATGGGTGCTTCTCTGCTTTCAGGTGTGCGAGGTGACTGGTGCGGAATTAAACGTTTCCTCCACATACATATTAGTGTACAGTTGTTTTTGGTTTTATAAAGGATTTTAGCTAGTGTTCTGGGTCTTTGTAGGAATGTGAAAATGTTTGATTAAATATCAGTTCTTTTAGCAATTGTTGTAGGCATATTATGTTCGAAATGAAGTTAGATTCTTGCCAGTCTGTATTCCTGAAACTAATCCCCAGACTAACAATGATAACAACATGTAACAAATTAAGTAATTTACTACACATATAAATCCATAACTCTCGTTAATTGGTATCCATATTTGAATCACACGAGCCTACCCACAAGATATCATCTTTATTTTGATGCAAATCAGATAATTTTTAATCATGCCAAATTACTTAAATTAACAGAACTGAAACAGTCACTAAATCACAGTCTAATCAGAAACCTTTCTTTTTTTTTGGTTGGATATCATGACAAAAAGTATCCATATGATCTGTGTTTGAGGATTTAGTTAGCAATTTGTCGGCACATTATGCTCCCGATAGTAATAACAGAAAAATGTCAGGGCGCCAAGCCAATGCATTTATCATAGGTGGTTGCAAGAAGCAATTGTTCTTGGTTGCATGATACGTTGCCATGTCTATTAACACTTTAATAGATAAAATAAACGCAGAGAGATTCATTTTCTCTCCTTGGCAACTTACAGAAATCTCGCAGTGCTCTGTCTCATGAGCAAAAGTTTAGTAAAATGTAACTGCATTTGCTTAGTAAAAAAGAAACGGAACAACACGATAAATAATTATACTGCTTCTCCTCTCTGAAAAAAATACCAATTTCTTCATGCTCCTACCGTTTTATGTATCCATATTATTCAAGATCTTTCGTAAATACAATCACCGTCATATTTTGTTTTTAAAGAAAGCACAACATGGAAAAGTGTGGATGCAAAGGCGATACCAATATTTAAATACTATGTAATGCTATCACGTAATGTTACTTTAAAAAATATTAACTTTTATTTTGTACATATAAGACAAAATCGATTTATAACGTTAAATTTTATTTGAATTCTTCTAAAAAAGTAAAAAAAAAGGCCACAAGGCAATCCGAGTGCAGTTATGTCAATTAAATACGTTCTTTACCATTCAGCGTTTTCTATTCATAATCGTTATTTGTTGTACTCCCCAGAAACTTATCTGTTGTACCGTCCAGAAACTTATTTGTTGTACCGTCCAGAAACTTATTTGTTGTACCGTCCAGAAACTTATCTGTTGTACCGTCCAGAAACTTATTTGTTGTACCGTCCAGAAACTTATTTGTTGTACCGTCCAGAGACTTATCTGTTGTACCGTCCAGAGATTTATTTGCTACACTTTCCAGAGATGTATCTGTACAGCTATCAGTTTCCAGCTGTTGTTTATTCTTGGAACTTTGACCTTCATTCATAGTGACAGAGAGAAATGAATGAGGCGAATTCACAGATTTAGGAAAACGAATTTCTTGAACTTCCTGAAATGGAGAAAAAAAAGAAGAAAAATACTTAGACAAGAAAAAAAAAAGAAAGAAAAATACTTAGACAAGAAAAAAAAAAAGAAAGAAAAATACTTAGACAAGAAAAAAAAAGAAAAGAAAAATACTTAGACAAGAAAAAAAAAAGAAAGAAAAATACTTAGACAAGAAAAAAAAAGAAAGAAAAATACTTAGACAAGAAAAAAAAAAAAGAAAAATACTTAGACAAGAAAAAAAAAAGAAAGAAAAATACTTAAACAAGAAAAAAAAAAAAGAAAAATACTTAGACAAGAAAAAAAAAAAAAAAAAATACTTAGACAAGAAAAAAAATAAAAAAATACTTAGACAGAAAAAAAAAAAAATACTTAGACAAGAAAAAAAAAAGAAAGAAAAATACTTAGACAAGAAAAAAAAAGAAGAAAAATACTTAAACAAGAAAAAAATCCACACAGAAAGTATTCTATTTGTTTATTCTGTTTAAATTGTTCTAATTAGCCGTAATTTGTAATTAACTGAACAAGTCAACAATCTCTCTCTCTTAGCTATCTATCTATTTCCTTCGCCCCTGCTACTATGCTGATTCAACCGTTTTTCAGTGCCATTACCTAATTTACTTCTATATAATAATAATAACAATAATAATAATAATAATAATAATAATAATAATAATAATAGAGATTATGTATCTGTTTGTTTGAGTCAAAAACTATATTATTTAGACTATTGCATTTAGTATAAAATAGTATAAGGTGGGTAGGATAGGAAGATTAAGGGGAGGGGAAATTACTGCTTCACACTATATTCAGGTATTGTTGTATCCGAAATTGCATATATTATAGTATATGTTCTGTTGTCATGAGACCATCATCCCAGGCATTATCCCTTACTTCAATGTGGAAACCATATGCTTCTATGATGGTTTGTTGATAGAAGTTCTAATGACGTCAAATGTGAAAAAAATTAGTAAAACAATATTTTACCAAATGAAAAGGTAAGGCCTTAAGACAGAAATAACATCTAATCTCAAGCAGGTAAACATCGTTGATGTAATTTTTAATTTATAGAAGGGTATCTATAAAGCGTATATGAAAGATAATGCACATCCGATTTGTGTTCATCCACTTTCACATGACCCTCAAACAGTTAAAAAAAATATGGCGTGTGAGTTTTTGCTCTCTCTTTTTGTTTGTTTTTTGTTTGTTTTCACCCTAAAATGAACTACTGTATAGTGTAAGCTTTGTCAAGACACTTTAATCCAAGAACGTTTTACTCTTTATGTATTTTTTCTGATGATTTTGTAGTGTTGCAGAGACGATATGGACATAAAAATGTTGTTTGGCACAAGACAAATGAAACGGACCGTAAATATCTCACAGAAATGTTATGTTTTTTTGAAATGTGAAAAAATAAAAATAATAAAATAAAACCATGGTTATTGGAATATGATATGAACTGACTGTGATTTTGGTGGATGGGCGAAAGTTATGGTCACAGAACAAAGACTCTTGCCTGATCATGGTTAACTTTTATTTTCATCTCCAACCTTTATAACACTCTTCCATTTACTCATTCCCTTCCTTTTTTCTCCTTGAATCTTCATTTTCTCCTTACTTTTTTCCGTTTTTTTTTTTTTTTTTTTTCACTCATTGCTATCATTTTCCAAATATTTCAAATATTTCACACCCTATCACAACAAATCCTCCCTCTCCCCCTCTCAACTATTTTCTCCCATACCCTTTCTTAAATTCCCTCATTTTCTCAAAACGCTCTCTAAGACCATAACTTTCGCCCATCCACCAAAATCACAGCCCCCCTCCCTCTCTACCCATCCTCCTTTCCCTGCATACCCCCCCCATACACAAACATTCCAACTTACTTTTCCCCTTCAATCTTGACCGCAGCCATCTGGTCAAACACCCCCCTCCCCCCTCTTCCTCACCTCCCTCTCTGCCATCCACTTTACCCCTGCTCATCCCCCACCTCTTTCTCTTACCACCAGCCACAGTAGTCCTTGCTCACCCCATCCTTCCATTTTTTCCCCACTCATTTTCTTCAACATTCATTTCTATTTCTCCAACAAATACGGACGTCCACCCAGCAGTGGCCATTATTTCATTCTGTTTTTCCTCCCAATATGTCTACCCTACATGTATCTGTGCTTGCATGACATTTTTTCTCTATTTTATCATCCTGATGAAGTCTTATAAATAAAGACGAAACGTTGATGTACACATAAAAAACATCAATTTTTTGGTTTTCCTTTTTCTTTTCCCATCACGTCGGATTACCTTCATCCTTCTCTTCCCATATATATATATATATATATATATATATATATATATATATATATATATATATATATATATATATATATATGTACATATATTGTTAGATAATATTATGTCAACATGGTGATCATCCCTTCAAAAAACTAATAAACGTATGTAATTTGTTTTCTAAAAGTCATGTTGCTGTCTAAAACTTTCCCAAACTTTTGAGTAAATAAACTAATTAGTTGCGGATCACAAACTGTTTATCATATCTAACGAAATATGCTTCAATGAACACAACTTGCTCAAGTAACCATACAGTCGTATAGTTATTGCAAATACATCACGTCTTTTTATTTGATAAAACTGTTGATTATTGGCAATTAAAGGAATTGACTGACTCACCGGTGTTACCAAAACCTGGAATGGAGAACATATCTTTCCGAATCGAGCCATTTGCTTCGTGTTAATTGCGCCATACAATTGTCGACGATTTTGACGATCCAACTTTTTGCGGGCTAAATCTTTAGCAACACGGATACCAAGAAATGGCTATAATAAATATAATGAAGAAATGGCTATAATAAATATAATGAAGAAATGGCTATAATAAATATAATGAAGAAACGGCTATAATAAATATAATGAAGAAATGGCTATAATAAATATAATGAAGAAATGGCTATAATAAATATAATGAAGAAATGGCTATAATAAATATAATGAAGAAATGGCTATAATAAATATAATGAAGAAACGGCTATAATAAATATAATGAAGAAACTGCTATAATAAATATAATGAAGAAACGGCTATAATAAATATAATGAAGAAACTGCTATAATAAATATAATGAAGAAACGGCTATAATAAATATAATGAAGAAATGGCTATAATAAATATAATGAAGAAACGGCTATAATAAATATAATGAAGAAACTGCTATAATAAATATAATGAAGAAACGGCTATAATAAATATAATGAAGAAACGGCTATAATAAATATAATGAAGAAATGGCTATAATAAATATAATGAAGAAACGGCTATAATAAATATAATGAAGAAACGGCTATAATAAATATAATGAAGAAACGGCTATAATAAATATAATGAAGAAATGGCTATAATAAATATAATGAAGAAATGGCTATAATAAATATAATGAAGAAATGGCTATAATAAATATAATGAAGAAATGGCTATAATAAATATAATGAAGAAATGGCTATAATAAATATAATGAAGAAACTGCTATAATAAATATAATGAAGAAACGGCTATAATAAATATAATGAAGAAACTGCTATAATAAATATAATGAAGAAACGGCTATAATAAATATAATGAAGAAACGGCTATAATACATATTATGAAGAAACTGCTATAATAAATATAATGAAGAAATGGCTATAATAAATATAATGAAGAAACGGCTATAATAAATATTATGAAGAAACTGCTATAATAAATATAATGAAGAAACGGCTATAATAAATATAATGAAGAAACTGCTATAATAAATATAATGAAGAAACGGCTATAATAAATATAATGAAGAAATGGCTATAATAAATATAATGAAGAAATGGCTATAATAAATATAATGAAGAAATGGCTATAATAAATATAATGAAGAAATGGCTATAATAAATATAATGAAGAAACTGCTATAATAAATATAATGAAGAAACGGCTATAATAAATATAATGAAGAAACTGCTATAATAAATATAATGAAGAAACGGCTATAATAAATATAATGAAGAAACGGCTATAATACATATTATGAAGAAACTGCTATAATAAATATAATGAAGAAATGGCTATAATAAATATAATGAAGAAACGGCTATAATAAATATTATGAAGAAACTGCTATAATAAATATAATGAAGAAACTGCTATAATAAATATAATGAAGAAACTGCTATAATAAATATAATGAAGAACAGAAAATATGTACAACTTGGAAACAAAAGAAAATGAAAGGGAGATAAAGTGGATGAGTAATAAAAACAAAACAAAAAGGCAAAACACATCCCAAATAAACATAAACACATTAATGCTGCAATTATTCTTGAAGTGGGAATGGAAACTCAGATTGCAAAAGAACACATAACACCAAAGCTCACAAGATTGACAGGAGAACAAATCTGAATAGATGATAGATATGGAAATCCCAACGCTAAAGACGATTCGAGAGAGAGAGAGAGAGAGAGAGAGAGAGAGAGAGAGAGAGAAGAGAGAGAGAGAGCGCGCGCGCGAGAGAGAGAGAGAGAGAGAGAGAGAGAGAGACAGACAGACAGACAGACAGACAGACAGACAGACAGAAAGACAGACAGACACCCGTGGACTATTTAATAACATGGATTTCAAAATATTTCAAAGTCACCACATATAAACATTATTCATTGAAATTTACTGAAATTTTGTCAATGTATACAATTTAGAATTAAAAGAAGCGAGATTTATGAGAAAAATATGAAGATATATTTTGTAACACATGCAGATAATTCCAAATCTCAAAAGAAAAAAAAATAATTGGAACATATTTTTTTCTGAGAAACCCTAACCCATTACCAGATTACGATAATTATAACCAAATTTGACTTTTCACACTTAAAGTACTGGCCACAAGACGACTTCATAATATGAACACACGATTAAAACAAGACTCTTTAAATCAATCAAAAACATCACTTACTATATTGAAACCGTATTGGAATTTTCCCAATTCGGTATATGGTATGAAATATACTGTGATGCCGGCGAGATAAAAAGAAACACAAACAAGTGTACGATTTCTTTCATTCTCAGTCAGAGGAAATATCTATTCAAACTTGGCGACGCTACTATATTTTAAATTGTTAGATTTTATTTTGTTTAATCCTGTCTTGCTTCCTGTTTTATTTTGGAATAAAACACAAAGACACTTAGTAAAAACAGACCTTACGTCTAAACTTGTCCTCGTGTGTAGACATATAAATACAGACTTACTCTAAAAACTTATAGAAATTAGAAACTAAACATGGGTAGATATAGGTTGATATGAATGCACACATATTTTGAATTCAACCAACATCTACATGTAAATGAGTAATGTATGGAGAAAATATGTAGATTTAAACAAATTCTGATAAGTTATTAACAAACACTGAATCAATAACCTGTAATACGTTTAAACTTAAATAAAAATAATATTCCAAAATATAAAGATTTAGAAAACAATAATATTCCGAAGCATAAATGTTGGATTATGAAGGGGCCCTATAATTTGAAGAACGCTTAAGTTAGCTAGTATGAATTGTGACCTAGGTAGAATCCGCGAATTAAGTGCAGGTTGAGATGACGTATTTTGGAAAGGGTAAATTTGGTTCTCATGAGTGACTCATTTTGCCACAATCATAATTAATTGACAAGATTTGGCCGACATCAAAGATTTGGGGCCAACAAAGATCAGGCAAAAAGCGACAACGAGTATACCTATCTGATTGGGTGATACGAGACAAGGGTCTGTGACGTCACTTGTTTTGTCAAAAACTAGTTTAGATCAGTCCGCCATAAAGTTCAAAGCGAGAAGATGTCCAAAAGATGAGACCGCTGTAGAATTCAAGGCGAGCGGGTGCCTAAAAAAATGATCTGGAAGTGAGGCCCGAATAAGAACCTAACTTGCGTCCGCCATCGTACAGCTAGGGCGACTTATAATCGCGGCAAAACGAGTATTAATGGAGAAAAAAAGACAGGGAAACAAACCCTTTTCACGGTAAAAGAATAAAGATGTTGGAGTGACTGACTGTCTCTCTCTCTCTCAAATATACGATCTCCGAGTTTCTTTCTTTTTGCAAGGAAAATAAGCCTTTTTCCCCAGAAACAGGTACACCAATTTGGACGATCAAGGTCAAAAAAGAGGTATAATAAGACCGATGCAACAACCAGACCAGCGAGAAGAAAACTAAAGGTAACTTTCTATTGTAAGAGACATTTAAACAATTGTGTATCATAAAAAAAGGAGGAGACTATAAATATTATAAATTGATTGTGAAAACTTTTGGCAACGTTTCTATCTTTTCGATTTTCGAAAAACGTTTGTAAAAGATTAATTGAAAAGAATGGTAAAGATAAATTCGGATATCGTAACGTATATTGATTTGTCGACGAATATAAAAAAAGTAACTTTTCGTATAAATGATTATGAGTAGTCAATTTAAACGCTTTAAAGAAAGAGTTATAAGTTGTTTGAGATATAATTCTGTCGTGTCGACTATGTAACGCATATAATTGATTTAGCGCCAAGTAAAAAAAGGCAATGTAACGTATATTGATTTTAAAAAGAGTTTTGAGAAGGCCAACTGAGATAACGGATAGTGGTAAAAAGACGTATCATTACATAAACACACACAAAAACAATAATATTCCAAAACATAAATATTTAGAAAACAATAATATTCCAAATGATATCACTTGTAGATCGTTGCTATCAATAGAAGCATCCAGATTAGTCTCACAAAGAGCAAGGATCTGAGGCGGTTTGGCCAAGAGAAATGACTGAACATCAGGAAAGTTTGACCTGAGATCTCTGATGTTACTATAGGAAATAGTAAGGTGTTTGTCGTGTGGATTTGTAGAAGGCATAATAACAAAATGGGAGAGAACGGTAGAATCACCTCAAGACAAACCAAGCCGAAAGAAACCATACCACCAGCGTTCAATCCCCTGAACTCCAAAAAGGCTAGCTAAAAAGTAAGCCCTTCAAGAACCTAATATGGAAAGAGGGAGTTACAAGGCTGGCTGACAAAACAGTCTACCCCTAACCTGGTTACGTGGCTGACCAGAAACTCGGTGTTTTTATCGCGACACCATCACTCTCCAAGAAAGGCTGAAGAAGGCCTTCTCCCCAAGCGGGAAGACTGAACCCGCCAGACACTAACTTGGTATTTTAAAAGTCTCGGTGGTCAAAAGTGACCAGGAACAAAACAGTTGTGTGTGGGGGGATTAGTTCTCTAAAGTATTTACATACCCACATTTTTTTAACGTAGTTCACCCCAAACAAGGCAGGCCGCCACTGTAGACGTAAGGGGCTGCTGAGAAGAAAGAAAAGGGGAGAAGGTGGGGGGGGGGGTCAACCTAAATTGAGATCTGCGCAGCGAGATGTCTGTTTACATTAATTTTAAATTTCTGCATGTCAGTACTGTCGGGGAAACAGGGGACAGGGAGGGAGTTCCAGAGGCCAGCAGCACTAGGAAAGAACAGCCAATTCATTGGAGCATAATTATTGATTATGTTAAACTAGAGTGTCTCTCTTTTGGTTTGCTGTACTTTTATTTATTTTTTTGTAAACCTTATAATATACTCGCATATACATCAATTAATAATGGAGTTTATGTATCTGTATGTCTTTCTGTCTCTCTGTCTGTCTGTCTGTCTGTCTGAAGCCGAAACTCCATCAGAGTAGTATGACTATTTACTAAGTCCACCAGCTTCATTATATACTACTAAAAAACCGTCGTAAACATTTCACAATTTACATAATTTGAACTTCTAATAAATTAGTATTCGCAAATATACACTCATGATTGTTTTCTTCAGATTTCCACATGGATTTACGCAATTTTGCTCGCTAATAATTTACTTATAAATTATAATTATTGAATCAAATTGTTTAATTAAAATAATAATTGATTTAAAGATTAATGAGTTACGTAGTTATTTCATCTACGTCCAACTGATTGAACAGCGAACGTTCATCCATTGAAACGACCTTCCTCCGTCAAATCAGTATGGACGCAAGACGAGCGCGTTATTTCAAATGTAAACAAAACGCTGGCATTCAACCGTGTTACTTTAAAACGTTCTGAGTTTGTTTTATGCTGTTAAGCTTTTATTCACAAACTGTTCTTATTATTCCATGTTTTATTTATTAAAATAAAAGATGTGATTTCTTTTTCTTTTCTGTCAACAAAAAAATAATATAACTGATTTTAGAAACAAATTGTTAAATTAAAAAAAGGTCATTAAACAAACACACACACACCGTTTACATAACTAATCGTGTTCGCTGTATTTGATTATTTGGTGCTTTTACACTATAGGACCCGCGCTAACTTTGACTCCGTCGTTAGGGTTAGGGTTAGGGTCAGGGTCAAAGTGGGGGTTAGGGTTAGGGTTTGTGGTCATGGTCAAAGTCAGCACAGGTCCTACAGTAAAAGAGTACGGATTTTTTTTATTGTTTAATTTTATGTACACCTTTCTTCCGATTCGAAAAAATATCTGATAAAGGGAGACTGAATGCAGTACTCTGCATATTCTTAACCGCTTAGGGAGCAGATGAATACTAAAAAATCACACCGGTGCTCTAAAAATTCATACATACTAAATGTACAAAAGCAAGGAAATTCCCAAATTGTTACACTTTTATTGTCATTAAGGGTATGACTACATATCAACCAAACCATTTAATTATCACATCACTACAGTATAAATCTCTATGCATGAGTGGATGAAGTGTGTGAGGTGCGCTGAAGAAAACTTCCTACCGGTAAAATACATAGCCCTGTTGTGCTCGCATACCCTTAATGACAATAAAAGTGTAAAAAGTTGGGAATCTCCTTGCTTTTGTACATTTAATGTATATGAATTTTCATCTTAACCCTATTAAGGGCATGTGATTTCAGTATACTGGCATTTTTCATGGAATGTCACTACTTTTGTAAAGGCTATGCCTTCAAATAACTGATATAGTTATAAGTTTGACTAATCAAGGTATATGGTAAACTGAAATTAAAATGCCATCAATTAGACCCTAGAACCTCTATCTCTGCCCAAAATCAGCTGAATCCATCAACTAGTTGATGAGATACAGGGTGGCACGTACGTATGTACGTAGTACGTACGTACACACAGATAACATGATTTCATGATTGAACTTTCTGGATCTCTGGGTTGCCTTGACTAATGATGCTGAAATTCTACACACTTATAGAACCTATACAATAAAAATTATGTGCAAAGTTTTAACTAATTTGGTTTATTGGTTTTTGAGTTATGATTGATCAAAGAAATGTGATTTCCAGCATAGGCCATTCGTGTGTCTATTAAGGGATAGAGCACTTTCGTGCCTACCTTGATTAATTCATTCCAAACAAAAAAAAAGCGTTTACATTTCGTTTTTTGTTTAATTATTTTGTTGTTGACTTACGTACAATTAAACACACGATTTTTATTTGTTTTGGCCGCACTGTTGCACGCGACTTGAAAAAACTTTATTATAAAATGGACAGTGGAAAATGTTCCTCTTTATTTTTCATCAACAGGTGAATACAATGACAGATTAAAAATGTCTTACCCGTTGGTTTTCATTGGACTCGAAGCAAAATTGCGCCCCTTTTGGTTGTTGTTGTTGTTCTTTTACTGTTTCTTCCTCCTCTTCTTCCTCCTCTTCTTTTTCCTCTTCCTCTTGAGCGGTCCGGTTTTGTTGAAGTGTACTTGTTGGCACTAACGCGTGTGGTGGGGTTGACTTGGAAAATAAACCCGGCTGCTTAAATGCAACGCAAACACTCATTATTATTATTTTTTCATAAAATTTAGTTTCAATAATATATATTAACAATAAGTTCGTTTACAAAAATAGAGAACAAATTTAATTAAAAGTCTTACATTGTCTGTTAAAGTTATACATAGCTAAGCTGATAAAGTTCTATGTAGATCGGTTTATAAAGCTCTATGTGGTCCAGTTTATCAACTTCTATGTGACCTGCTCATAAAGTTTTATGAAAGTTCTTTTTATAAAGTTCTACGTAGTCCGATTATTAAGTTCTATGTGGCCCGGTTTATCTAATTCGATGTGGCCTGGTCACAAGTTCTATGTGGCCCGGTTTATAACATTCTATATGGCCTGGTTTATCAAGTTCTATGTAACCTATTCAAGTTATATGTAGTCCGGTTTATAAAGCTCTATGTGGCACGGTTTATCAAGTTCTATGTGACTCGGTTTATCAAGTTCTATGTGGGCTTCTCATAAAGTTATGTGTAGTCCGGTTTATCAAGCTCTATGTGGCACGGGTTATCAAGTTCTAAATGATCTGCTCATAAAGTTTTATGTAGCCCGGTTTATCAAGTTCTATGTGACCCGGTTTATCAAGTTTTATGTGGCCCGGTTTATCAAGTTCTATGCGGCCCGGTCTATCAAGTTCTATGCGGCCCGGTTTATCAAGTTCTATGTGGCCCGGTTTATCAAGTTCTATGTTGCTCGGTTTATCAAGTTCTATGTGGCCCGGTTTATCAAGTCCTATGTGACCCGGTTTATCAAGTTCTACGTGACCCGGTTTATCAAATTCTATGTGGCCCGGTTTATCAAGTTCTACGTGGCCCGGTTTATCAAGTTCTATGTGGCCCGGTTCATCAAGTTCTATGTGGCCCGGTTCATCAAGTTCTATGTGGCTCTCACAAGGTGTACATAGCACGGCTAGTAAAGTTTTACGTCGTCTCGGCAATAAAGATCTAGATTTACTAATAACATTTTTAGTAATCGCACTAATGTAGGAAGTTTTATGCATGATACAATTTTACGTATTCGCGCTGTATGACTAATAAAGATTTACGTAGTTCAGCTGATAAATGTTGATTCAGAACTTTCTGATAAAATGTTGAGAATTCTCGCTAATAAAGATTTACATATTGTCACGTACGTCGGAGTTCAAAACCTTTACAACTTAAATATAATGATACAGTATATATAGTAATCTCTAAACGTCTGCAAACAAATTCCGCTTTTGCACATTTGCATATTTATTTTATTTTTAAGTTTCTAATAAATTAATATTCTGTAATATGCATTTATAATTGGTATTGTCACATTTTATTATATATTTATAATATTTTTCTTCGAGAGTAATATTATAATTATTAAAACAATTAATTAAAGTGATTTTATTAAAAAAAAACGACAGCTTTTTAAAAAACATCTTAAAACTTTCAGTTTCAGAGAAGATAGTTACATGAAAATTTCAGACGGTGATGTTAAGAGAACAGATACTACACTTTGATCTTTGCCAAAAGTCCAAGAGGCAATACAATATTATCTTTTTGACAAGATATTTTAAAATGAATGAAAAAAATCGATTTAATCGGAATTTATATATCTAGTATCGGTTCTGTTGTCATAAGATCGTCCTCCCCGGAATTACCTACCCCGTTTTAAGGGTGTGTGGGTGAATCCTCCCATGTATTACATCCTCCTTTATATTTAAAACTTTAAAAAGAACTTTTCAAATTACTAAATAGTTTAAATTAAAAACTGAACGGACGAAATAGACGTTTCCGTTCGGCGTTCAATTGTACTATATAGATTATTTGAATATCTCGCTTATTTAATTTGATTTTCGCACACATTTTGGATGAAATTTATTAATTAGTCTTAAATTGTATTTTTTATTCCGAAATAAAATTATAATTTATTTTTTAAAGACTTGAAAATCGAACTTTATGCAATGCCTTAATCGCGGCCTATAATTTTCTTTCTATAAAAAAGAAATACGTTTGACTTAATTTTATTTATAAAAAAAATGTGTTGTTTGCGTTTATTTTCACATCTATAAAAAGGAAATAGGTTTTACATTATTTTATTTATAAAAAAATATTGTGGGGTCTGCGTTCGCACTTGACATCAATAAATAAGGTACTTTACTTTTATTTATAGCAATAATATTTTAATATTTTCTTGGCTTTAACTACGTATTGTATGTAGTTCTGTTACAATTATATTAACTCCGAGTTTAGCAAAAATATGCGACCATAAGGACCGTATATTTGCTGTTAAAAATAATAAAATAAATACATTTATAATTTGTATTTAATTGCTAAATATCAAGCTTGTCATTTGCAATTGGAATTAGATTCTCTTGTCAATCAATCTGCACTATATCAAATTAATTTATCTTATCATAATGTCTGCAAAGCTTAGTATATATATAGGGTGGGCAAAAATAAGGGTCCTATTTTTAAAAATTAATAACTTTTTTATTTATTGATCTTTTTATTTTTTATTTTTAGAATAAGTAAAGGACCCCTTCCGAAGCAAGCCTGAGCCGTATTAGCCCTAAGGAACGTACCCTCATTTAGAAAACATTATTTTTGCTTAAAAAACTCAAAACAGTGTAAAAAACAATACTTTAGTTTTTGTAAGTTTTAAGAAGTGCTTTTCGGCTAAAATTTGTTTTGTTTATTTCAAAAAATCTCGGAAGGGTCAGTCTACACACACATAAAGTTTGGTGAGTTTAACTTTTATTTTGTGGAAGTTATTCAAATTCAAGTTATTCAAATTTAAAGATAGGACCCTTATTTTGGCCCACCCTGTATATTTTACATAACGTTACTGATAAAATGTTATGTAGCTTTCTCGTGATGTTTTGTGTGTCTATGGAGATACAATTCTAACCCTAACCCTAACCCCAACCTCGGCTTCGTTCAGTTCAAATAGCCACTAATTTAACAAATATTTGTTTTATTTCTAGTATTGCCTTAGAAAAATACGAAATGAAAACATTGCCTCCATCAGCATAATATTTTCTTCTTTCTTTGTGAATAAATGTTCAAAGATTGTACGTAAAAACATTGTATTTATATTTAACATTAGACATATATTGCATTATGCTCTATGACATAAAAATCAAATCAAAAAGAATAAGCAGTGATAATAGCACGTCGACTTTTTTTTAGGGTTTTTCTTTTGCTGAAAATAACAAGAAATAGTGTTTATATGTTACGTCTAATGAGTAACGATAGTAACGTTTTGTAGTTGTTAACGGAAATTCACACATTTGTGGCGATTAAGGTTGAATCTCATTTGTCTATCTGATTTCTAGTTGTAACAATTAGTTGATTTGTTGTTTATTGGTTATTTATATTCTGAATTTGCATGAATAATTGGAATTTGAGAAATACAAGCAAATATTATACAGAACCACATTACATAGAGTTTTACATATATCAGTCAGTTTTAGCTGAGTTCTTATTTGGCTGACAATTGTATATATATATATATATATATATATATATATATATATATATATATATATATATATATATATATATATATATTATTATTATTATTATTTGTACTCACTATAAGTTCCCACACAGGTCATCAGTGATTGCTCACCGACAACCGGTGGTATTCTCTGGAGTCTGAGTGACAACAAGTCTCCCCAGATTTCCAGTATTCTCCACCTCTTTTCGATAACCACCGCAAATAATCTTGCAGTATCGTAACAGCCGTTTACCATTGATTTCTCGCTGGTAAGAACCATTGGTCTTCTCTGGGATTTGGGTGAGAATAAGCCTCTCCAAGGTCTCAGCAGTCTCTGCACTTCTAGTGGAGGTCTGGTTTGTGGTGTCCCTCTTCGGTCTTCTCATCCTCCTTGACCATATGCAAATAGTTTGTGTGGTGTTAGCCTAGGCTGGTACCATTTTTTTTTGGGGGGGGGGGAGCAGGGGGCGGGGAGCTGATAGTGTTTCTTGCTATTTCTGTTCATTTTATTATTATTATTATTATTATTATTATTATTATTATTATTATTATTATTATTATTATTATTATTATTATTATTATTATCCTTTCCTTTCATGTCAGATGGAATTTAGTGAGGGTTAAATATTTTGAGGTGAGATAAGAAAACACAAATAATATAAGTTGGTGGACATTGGCGAGAAGCTATCAGGTAACTGGATGGACAATAAAGCTCAGAGAGAAGATAGAGATGGTCACTTTTAGAAGAAGTCCACAATTTTGTACGGATTTATTTCTCGCTCGTATCTGTCAATGTTGCACAATAGACTATGCCAAAGAAATGTCCACTCCAAAGTTGTCAATTGTTCATAGCACAGTTTTCTCCAAAGTTGTCAATTGTTAATAGCACAGTTTTCTCCCTTCATTTGGATGAGAGCCCTTTTATTCCAGCTAGGCGGTCAATCACAAACCTCGGCTGATACAACGATGACGATCATCTAACCACGTACAGCGGTGACGGTTGTCATGGCATAATTGTATCTAATTTTGAATATTAAATTTTATAGATGTTCAATATGTTTAATAGATAACAATCGACAAAGTGCAATCTGTAGTAATAAACGGAATTCAAAATGACCAACCACCAAACGAAATGATTAGTTCCACTTACTGAATTGATAGAGTTTGAATCTGAGTGCGTAATTGATGGAACAGAATTCAGAGAGACTTGGGCTTCGATATTTCCAGCTTTCTTTTGACTCTCCAAGTTAATTATAGTCTTGATGCTTGAAAAAGATTTCACCTCGGACTTTTGTTTGGAATCTGACAGCGAAAATAAGTAAAAATGTTTTAGAAAATGTTAATAAATGTACTTGTTGTACAACAATAAAGATTTTATCGAAAGCAGAGTACAAAGGTAAAGAACATAGGTTTGATCAACGAATCGCCTTACGAATCAATCATTGATCATTTTCATGTATTGATGTTCGTATGAAGGTGTACCATTCAACGTTTACTTTTTCAACGTGCATAACTGTCGAAATTCGGCAGTCATGAAAGGAGGCTTTAATCCTAACCCTAAACCCTTTCCACTTTTCACCCAAGCAGAACACATGAAATAATCAAGAATCCCAAGCTGTATTTTAACTTTGTTAAAAACAAATTTGAGATCGACTCAAATAGTGTCACTATAATTTGGAAACAATATTAGAATCATTTAAATCAAACTTTGCAGAATAATAGAGATTTACACTCTGTCATTTTTATTTTTATTTTTTGAACTGCATAAAAGATAACATTTTATGTAATTCAAGGTATTTGCTTTTGTTTTCTTTCCTTTACTGCATATCCATGTCTATTTAGTGGGTTTATCCAAAGAAATCCTAACATGAATACTCCGCTCAGCCACTCTGAATTTAACAGATTGAGCATATGACGCTTTTGTGTTTCCTATAACCCATTTGCAGTAGTTGTGGGCAATTTTTATTAAAGTCAGCTTTGGTTTCAGGACATCTATTCCATTGATAGCAATTGAAATAATGATTTCTGTGAGCAATGGCAACGACACACTCACGTTTGGTCTCTATTGGGAATTTTAGAGGCTATAAAACTCAATACGAGTGATTAACCAGTCAGATATATCGGAGGTGACTCAGGACACATTCTCTATGAAACTGGAATGCAGAAGAATTTCGGAGATGAAAGATCTAAAACTATCTCAATCAGCCCATTGTGTATCGATATACTCTCTGATGGAAAGGGATATCTGAGGTCTCCTTGAATTTAGATTTGCTCTTAATTAAAATAACTTAGCGATTGGAAGATCGCAGAAGAATTTAGAAAAGAGAAACACATAAAGGACATCTTAAGAGTCTTCATTTGAGATGTAAGCACAAAATCCATGTCCATGACGATCTTGAAGATCGTGTTTATATTTCATGGTAGAACGACCTGCAATCGATAAAAAATAATGGACGAATGCCAATTTCATACAGAAATGACAAGCCGGGATGGATCTGGTTTCATGTAAAATGTATTTCAACCTTTGAAGCGCAGACCATTCATTTTGCAAAAAGAGGCCTGGTAGTATGGATCCACATTACGAGTTGAGGTACTGGGTTTACACTTTTCATGATTGAACTCTTGTTGTGTTTGTAATGTCGTCGTTTCTTAAAACCCGGTTCACTTCAAATCAATCGTCTCTCACTTCAGCCTCCCCGCATACTTTTATCTTTCTGCATACTGACGCTCGTCGCCGTCGCCACTATCATCGCAGTGTGCCGCACCCCGTAGTCATAATCGTCTCGTGTCTGTAATCAAAACTTTTCATGCAGAGAGGAAAAAGCGAGCCCGGTGGAAAAATTAAACTGGTCTTTATTTGGAAGAGATTTTCTCGTCACACGAACAAAAGTCACACATTCATTATATTTGAGAGAGAGGCCAAATTGTTCTTCGTAACTTAATTCTACTTAGTTACGGAGTATAGGAAGGAAGGGCATACCAGTCGCTCTCAACTCTTTTAGGAATTACATTCCCATTTTCCTTTTTGTGAATTACATCTCGATTTTGCATCCGTGCACCACACTCCCAAAAGACAGACGGACTGACTAAAAACTTATTTTTATTCTTATTCCACGATTTGACATACTTGCTTCAAACGGGGACACTGAACCTGTCACAACGCACCTGTTTGACCTTTACATGATCTCCATCCTGAGTTCAAGTGTGTGTATATTTTAAGTGAGAGAACGAACTTGTTCCTCAGATTTTCGTGTACGTTTTGCACTGGTCTACCTAGATAGCAAATCCATACTAGCTGATTTAATCGTTCTTCACATACATACATCCATCCATTATGTAACAGTGTTGCTTCTTACGTTTAAATGTAGTAAGACACACTACGACGCATCCCTGGAACATTAATAAAATCGCGAGGCAATTTCATGTATGTTTTCACTTCTACTCTACTCACACATGATTTCTTTTACTATAATTCGAATATTTATTTACATCTAAATTGCACTAGCTTAAAAGGAAAAGGAAATTAACAAAAAAATGATCTAACAAAATTATTCCTAAGTACACGAGAATGAATTTCGGTTTGTTCATTTAGAAGCAATTTAAATATTTTGTTAATAGTTTAAAAAATACTTTGTGACTCTTTAAAATTTGCTAAAAATCTGGAATCATTTAATCTTGCTAAAAAAATCTGGAATCATTTAATCTTGTAAAAAAATCTGGAATCATTTAATCTTGCTAAAAAAATCTGGAATCATTTAATCTTGCTAAAAAAATCTGGAATCATTTAATCTTGTAAAAAAATCTGGAATCATTTAATCTTGCTAAAAAAATCTGGAATCATTTAATCTTGCTAAAAAAATCTGGAATCATTTAATCTTGCTAAAAAAATCTGGAATCATTTAATCTTGTAAAAAAATCTGGAATCATTTAATCTTGCTAAAAAAATCTGGAATCATTTAATCTTGCTAAAAAAATCTGGAATCATTTAATCTTGTAAAAAAATCTGGAATCATTTAATCTTGCTAAAAAAATCTGGAATCATTTAATCTTGCTAAAAAAATTTGGAATCATTTAATCTTGCTAAAAAAATCTGGAATCATTTAATCTTGCTAAAAAAATCTGGAATCATTTAATCTTGCTAAAAAAATCTGGAATCATTTAATCTTGTAAAACAATCTGGAATCATTTAATCTTGCTAAAAAAATCTGGAATCATTTAATCTTGCTAAAAAAATCTGGAATCATTTAATCTTGTAAAAAAATCTGGAATCATTTAATCTTGCTAAAAAAATCTGGAATCATTTAATCTTGCTAAAAAAATCTGGAATCATTTAATCTTGCTAAAAAAATCTGGAATCATTTAATCTTGCTAAAAAAATCTGGAATCATTTAATCTTGCTAAAGAAATCTGGAATCATTTAATCTTGTAAAAAAATCTGGAATCATTTAATCTTGCTAAAAAAATCTGGAATCATTTAATCTTGCTAAAAAAATCTGGAATCATTTAATCTTGCTAAAAAAATCTGGAATCATTTAATCTTGCTAAAAAAATCTGGAATCATTTAATCTTGCTAAAAAAATCTGGAATCATTTAATCTTGTAAAACAATCTGGAATCATTTAATCTTGCTAAAAAAATCTGGAATCATTTAATCTTGCTAAAAAAATCTGGAATCATTTAATCTTGTAAAAAAATCTGGAATCATTTAATCTTGCTAAAAAAATCTGGAATCATTTAATCTTGCTAAAAAAATCTGGAATCATTTAATCTTGCTAAAAAAATCTGGAATCATTTAATCTTGCTAAAAAAATCTGGAATCATTTAATCTTGCTAAAAAAATCTGGAATCATTTAATCTTGTAAAAAAATCTGGAATCATTTAATCTTGCTAAAAAAATCTGGAATCATTTAATCTTGCTAAAAAAATCTGGAATCATTTAATCTTGTAAAAAAATCTGGAATCATTTAATCTTGCTAAAAAAATCTGGAATCATTTAATCTTGCTAAAAAAATCTGGAATCATTTAATCTTGCTAAAAAAATCTGGAATCATTTAATCTTGTAAAACAATCTGGAATCATTTAATCTTGCTAAAAAAATCTGGAATCATTTAATCTTGCTAAAAAAATCTGGAATCATTTAATCTTGCTAAAAAAATCTGGAATCATTTAATCTTGCTAAAAAAATCTGGAATCATTTAATCTTGCTAAAAAAATCTGGAATCATTTAATCTTGTAAAACAATCTAGAATCATTTAATCTTGCTAAAAAAATCTGGAATCATTTAATCTTGCTAAAAAAATCTGGAATCATTTAATCTTGTAAAAAAATCTGGAATCATTTAATCTTGCTAAAAAAATCTGGAATCATTTAATCTTGCTAAAAAAATCTGGAATCATTTAATCTTGCTAAAAAAATCTGGAATCATTTAATCTTGCTAAAAAAATCTGGAATCATTTAATCTTGTAAAAAAATCTGGAATCATTTAATCTTGCTAAAAAAATCTGGAATCATTTAATCTTGCTAAAAAAATCTGGAATCATTTAATCTTGTAAAAAAATCTGGAATCATTTAATCTTGCTAAAAAAATCTGGAATCATTTAATCTTGCTAAAAAAATCTGGAATCATTTAATCTTGCTAAAAAATCTGGAATCATTTAATCTTGTAAAACAATCTGGAATCATTTAATCTTGTAAAAAAATCTGGAATCATTTAATCTTGCTAAAAAAATCTGGAATCATTTAATCTTGCTAAAAAAATCTGGAATCATTTAATCTTGCTAAAAAAAACATACAACGTAACAAAAAATGAAAATGAAAAGATTCCTTGGCAACGCCGGAAATGTACAGTTTGTATAATCTAATATTTTGAAATGGATTTACATTTTACACAGTTTCTTTTAGTCTTATGTAAAATATGAATGTTACATTGAAGCAAATAGACATTATTAGTTTGAATTTTCTGATCTTTTTAGATTGAATAGAAGCGAAAATGTACTTGCTAGCATTTTAGCGAAAATGACACATTTGGATTTTCTTACCTTGGTTTTTGGATTTACTTTTTGAATCAAAAGCCCGGATGTTGAGCGATTTCAAACTCCATAACTGTTTCTACAAAAAACCACACAGATTAGTATCGCGGTCTGATGTCACTATGCGTATATGTTTGTTATCGTGACATCGTAACACATTTTAGTGAGAATAAATTCATTTGTAGTTTAATCGAATCAATGGTGGTCAGTATAAATTGATGTCTAGGCTTTTAATTGGAGTAGAGTTGTTTGTGTTGTATTGTGCGGGGCTTAATAAAAATGACAACACAGGTATCTTAGGAAAATATAATATGTATATTTATTTGTCGGTGACGATGAGGGTGGTGGTCGGAGAGGCTTTGTGCACAGGGAACTAGACGGTTGATTCTCTCCGAGGTTCGATCGTCAACTGACTGTCTTTTGATTTTCGGTTGTTATTATATAATGATTTTGTCTCCACCTGGACGACCT
This sequence comes from Sepiola atlantica, assembly GCA_963556195.1. Classification (NCBI taxonomy): domain Eukaryota; kingdom Metazoa; phylum Mollusca; class Cephalopoda; order Sepiida; family Sepiolidae; genus Sepiola; species Sepiola atlantica. The sequence goes on along the minus strand of OY744539.1, from coordinate 81,911,361 downwards.
CATTGAGATTGCACTCGGTGACAGCTTGAACTTTATTTGACACTTCCAAAATCTGTCCATCTTTTCCTGGCATGACACAACCGCACCTGGCAATATGATCTTTAACCTTTTCGACATCTCTGTTTTCTTCTGACATCACTGTTTAAGTGATTCTAGCAGGTGCATCCTTTTTTGTCAGAAGAAACTTATCTTTTGACAATCGATCATATGTTGCCTCTTCCTGTGCAGGTGTTTGTCTTGTTGTGAGTTTTTAATTTTATTTTCAAATAGCTTTTTGGTCATCCGACAATTATCTTATCAACTGAAAATCGCCAGGTGCATCTGTTTTATCAACAACCTTTCCGTGCACCGATCGGATATGTAACATTTTTCTTATCAACTGTATCAATAGTTACAATGCTTTTTCACATGATAATAGTTTAATAATAATGACATTTTAAAATAATTGATATTTACAAAGCAATTAAAAAACAAAGGAAACAAAAGATCCAAAAGTAAATCAAAGAAATTAAATTCATATTCAATAAGAAACATCATCTTGGAAACACTTTCTAATTCTTAAATATCTATATGCATATATAATAAAATGAAATATATTTATATGCATGTATGATAAAATGAAATATATTGACATGCATATATGATAAGATAAAATATATTTATATGCATACATGATAAGATAATATATATATTTATCCATATATGATAAGATAAAATATATTTATATGCATATACATTTATTTTATCTATGATATATGCATATAAATATATTCTATCTTATCATATATGGATAAATATATATATTATCTTATCATATATGCGTATAAATATATTTGATCTTATCATATAAAATATATTTATATGCATATCTGATAAGATAATATATATATTTATCCATATATGATAAGATAAAATATATTTATATGCATATATAATAGATAAAATAAATTTATATGCATATATAATAAAATAAAATATATTTATATGCATATATTATAAGATAAAATATATTTTTATGCATATATGATAGATGAAATAAATTTATATGCATACATGATAAGATAATGCATATTTTTGTATAACTAGGAAAACGAAAAATACTTCTACCAAAAAGGTCATACAATTAGTTTTGCAGATCTATAGAACTAACCCTAATAACAATGATCCATCTTCTATGAAGCCAGCAGAGGTGATGTTTGTAAGGAAGATAAAGACAGTGTTTGACATATTTTTACCAACCTATTTGAAACCGAGACGCTAAAATAAAGTTGACGAAAAGATTACTTTTCGCATGTTTTGAAACAACAAGTCCTACTGGGAAACAGGTAGGGTGGATGAATCAATCGAGAACATGATCAACATGATCAAGGGACGCAAGTTCATCCACAAAAGACACCTAAACCAAATACGAAATGCTGTCGAAAACAATCCCCAAGAGAAAGACCTAATGGATGTCGTATTCGACACGTCTGATGTTCCGATACCACAAACGGCTTCAGAACGTAGATTATCCAAAGAAAACGAAAGATCACGGATTTAACTGCAAAAAATCACCAAAAGAAAAAATATAGACTCCATACGAAGCAAGGCTAAAATGGAGGTGCTATGGTGATCTACCCTATTACGTTAATACATGGACTCTTCCAAACACTATAAATAGTTATAAATAATGGTGATAACAGAGAGATGATCAATCCAGAAGCAGTCTCTGGCAACCCATTACTTCTGTACTTTCTGTAAATGCATACTCTTGTTAACTCTACCTCCTTGTTGTCTTATTTCTTCTCGGTCCTTTAACAGATAAACTATCCATAGGCACGTGCTTTTGTATCTTGTCAAATAATATATGGAATGGAAATTTTATTATACTATTTTAATGGGAAATCTATTTTCGTTCCTTACTGATAATTTTGTTTAGAGATAGGTGTTTATGAATGATATTTTCATTAGAATGTTGTTTCGTGATTTTTCGAAAGGTTCTGGATTTTATTTTATCGGGAAGGTTCTTTTGTATCATCATCGATAATATTATCTATAAATATAGAAGGAATTTTTAGTTATAAATGATATTCTCATAGGAATGTTCTGTTTCTTTGCGAGCAATGCTGTCTGGAAATATGTTTCATTTCGTAAAACATGAACTTCCTTTTAAACACATGCAAAAAAAAGAATGTTTAAAGGATAAAAGATGTGAACAATTTATTGAACGAGACAAGTATCTACGAAATTGAATAGGTGTTAAATTGCAAATAACAAAATACGAGGCCTGTCTAAAAAGTATCCGACCTTAGGCCGGAAAAATATTTCAAATACGTGACGGGGTTGGGACCCTAATCCCCATCAAAGTAGGCCTCTTGTGCTTACACACACTTAGCCCACCGATCCATCCACTGCCGGAAACACCCCTTGAAGTCTTCTTTTGGAATGGTGTTCATATCCGCCGTCACGTCTTTTTTCCTTCCCTCTCAACAACAGCTGCACTCCGAGCAGTTTAGGGCCTATCAGAACGCTGGTCACTCTCCGCTGATATGTGGCCATTTTTTAATCGGTTGAACTACTCATTAATTTGTGTTAAACATCGCATCTTCTCCAAACACCTGCTGAATCTAACGCGACGGCGAAGATGAACACCATTCCAAAAGAAGACTTCCAGAGGTGTTTCCGGCAGTGGATGGATCGGTGGACTAAATGTGTGCAAACACAAGGGCCTACTTTGAAGGGGATTAGGGTCCCAACCCCGTCACTTATTTGAAATATTTTTTCTGGACTAAGATCGGATACTTTTTAGACAGTCCTCGTAAGTCGAATATGACAAATGTAGAGAATAAGACACGTTAGAATTTCACCGATTTTTACCTGACCGAAAATTCCCACCAATCGTCCATCCAGTGTCCATAATTTCGCCGTTTTGTCCACAGAGGCACTGAGAATGAGAGAATCGGCATCATGTTGTACGTATTCCACACTGACCACTGCTCCTTCGTGACCTTTCCACACGTACAGTTGTCTTGGTCGATTGCTTTCCACCTGAATGAGTACATGCAACCAACTGTATTTATTGTATTCATTATATTGCACTGTTAAGATTGAAATTAAAATAAATATCGGCGCAAGTGATTTGTGTTCGAATTTGAAAATGAGTGGAGAAACAAATACAATAACAGAAAACTGGGAATTGCAAAAGAACATGTCCAACAAACGAAGTTTTAGGACTTGAATTAAAAAAAAAATTGAAAGTTTTGGCGTAGTAAACACGAGCACTAATCAGAGAATGTTTGGACACGCTAAAGTAGATAAGTAAAAATCTAATAGAATATAACAGACACGTCGTATATTCGATGAGGATATCATTTATCATCTGAAGAAGGATTAATGTAAGTAAGATAACAAAATGTATTTTTGATATATAAAATAGAAAAATAAGATTTTGATACGAAGTGAAAAGTAAACAAGAATTAAGTTTGAGATTCTGAATAGGAAAAACTGTAGCGGAGAGCAGAAGAGGCAGCCGACTGCTGTGAACCAAGAAACTTGTCCGCGGCGATAGAAGAGAAGACGTTTGGTTTGCTGCTTGTGCGGGGGATATCTGCAGGCGCGAACCAAGAAACCACCCACGTACGAAAAGTTTAATTTAATGTTTTTAAAGAGGCAACGGCACCGCGCGGCTTTGACGTGGCTTATTAGCGTATGTTAGATGTCGCTACTATAAAGAGTACGACAAAACGTGATTTTGGGAGATGCGTTGGAAGGTGGAATCGAACGGAAGAAGAAAGTGCCGCATTTATTTTGGTGAAACGTTGTGTTGACTCGTTCAAGGTATCGAACAGAAAAAGAAAATGCCGCATTTATTTTGGTGAAACGTTGTGTGTACTCGTTCAAGGAAGCGAACAGAAGAAGAAAGTGCCGCATTTATTTTGGTGAAACGTTGTGTTGACTCGTTCAAGGTATCGAACAGAAAAAGAAAGTGCCGCATTTATTTTGGTGAAACGTTGTGTGTACTCGTTCAAGGAAGCGAACAGAAGAAGAAAGTGCCGCATTTATTTTGGTGAAACGTTGTGTTGACTCGTTCAAAGAAGCTAACAGAAGAATAAAGTGCCGATTTTATTTTAGTGAAACGTTGTGTTGACTCGTTCAAGGAAGAAAACGGAAGAAGAAAGTGCCGCATTTATTTTGATGAAACGTTGTGTTGACTCATTCAAGGAAGTGAAAAGAAGAAAGTTGCGCATTTATTTTGGTGAAACGTTGTGTTGACTCTTTCAAGGAATTGAACAGAAGAAGAAAGTGCCGCATTTATTTTGGTGAAACGTTGTGTTAACTCGTTCAAGGTATCGAACAGAAGAAGAAAATGCCGCATTTATTTTGGTGAAACGTTGTGTTGACTCTTTCAAGGAATTGAACAGAAGAAGAAAATGCCGCATTTATTTTGGTGAAACGTTGTGTTGACTCGTTCAAAGAAGCGAACAGAAGAAGAAAGTGGCGCATTTATTTTGGTGAAACGTTGTGTTGACTCGTTCAAGGAAGCGAACAGAAGAAGAAAGTGGCGCATTTATTTTGGTGAAACGTTGTTTACTTGTTCAAAGAAGCGAAAAGGAGAAATTGGCGCATTTATTTTGGTGAAACGTTGTGTTGACTCGTTCAAAGAAGCGAACAGAAGAAGAAAGTGCCGCATTTATTTTGGTGAAACGTTGTGTTGACTCGTTCAAAGAAGCGAACAGAAGAAGAAAGTACCGCATTTATTTCGGTGAAACGTTGTGTTGACTCGTTCAAGGAAGCGAACAGAAGAATGAAGAAAGTGCCGCATTTATTTTGGTGAAACGTTGTGTTAGCTTGTCCAAGGAAGCGAACAGAAGAAGAAAGTGCCGCATTTATTTTCGTTAAACGTGGTGTTGACTCGTTCAAGGAAGCGAACGGAAGAAGAAAGTGCCAAATTATTTTAGTGAAACGTTGTTTTGACTTGTTCAAGGAAGGGAACAGAAGAAAGTGCTGCAGTTATAATTGTGAAATGTTGTGTTGACTCGTTCAAGGAATTGAACAGAAGAAGAAAGTGCCGCATTTATTTTGGTGAAACGTAGTGTTGACTTGTTCAAAGAAGCGAAAAGAAGAAAGTGCTGCAGTTATAATTACGAAACGTTGTGTTGACTCGTTCAAGGAAGCGAACAGAAGAAGAAAGTGCCGCATTAATTTTGGGTAAACGTTGTGTTGACTTGTCCAAAGAAGCGAACAGAAGAAAGTGCTGCAGTTATAATTGTGAAACGTTGTGTTGACTAGTTCAAGGAAGCGAACAGAAGAAGACATTGCCGCATTTATTTTTGTGAAACGTTATGTTGACTCGTTCAAGGAAGCGAACAGAAGAAGAAAGTGCCGCATTTATTTTGGTGAAACGTTGTGTTGACTCGTTCAAGGAAGCGAACAGAAGAAGAAAGTGCCGCATTTATTTTGGTGAAACGTTGTGTTTACTCGTTCAAGGAAGGGAACAGAGGAGAGTGCTGCAGTTATAATTGTGAAACGTTGTGTTGACTCGTTCAAGGAAGCGAACAGAAGAAGCCAGTGCCGCATTTATTTTGGTGAAACGTTGTGTTGACTCGTTCAAGGAAGCGAACAGAAGAAGAAAGTGCCGCATTTATTTTGGTTAAACTGTTGTGTTGACTTGTTTAAGGCAGGGAACAGAAGAAAGTGCTGCAGTTATAATTGTGAAACGTGGTGTTGACTCGTTCAATGGAGCGAACAGAAGAAGAAAGTGCCGCATTTATTTTGGTGAAACGTTGTGTTGATTCGTTCAAAGAAGCGAACAGAAGAAAGTGCTGCAGTTATAATTGTGAAACGTTGTGTTGGCTCGTTCAAAGAAGCGAACAGAAGAAGAAAGTGCCGCATTTATTTTGGTGAAACGTTGTGTTGACTCGTTCAAGGAAGCGAACAAAAAAAAAAATGCCGCATTTATTTTGGTGAAACGTTGTGTTGACTCGTTCAAGGAAGCGAACAGAAGAAGAAAGTGCCGCATTTATTTTTGTGAAACGTTGTGTTGACCTGTTCATAAACATTTGTTAATTGACATCAAGATAGAAATGAAATTGTTTAGCTCACAATGAAGAATGTTGTTGTTATACAAAAACGTGTAAAAATATGTGAATGAGTTTAGCTTTCTTCTCGCAATGAAGTGTGTGCATTTAGTAGAAGTCATGTGATCGAAAGTCATTTGAACAAAACGACACCAAACATGTTTTCGCCGGTCAGTATTATATTGCTTTAAATAAAATTATGAAAATATCAAATGTTTACAGGATCCTCTGAGATATAGTTTCTATCAATTGCTTTGAAATAGGGGACTCGATTTCTCAGCTACTTAATCTTCCTTGATCTTTTAATATCATAAATAACAATGTAAATAAACATTGGCTGTCTTACCGTTAATGTATTCCTAATGCAATAATCTGTAATGTCCCAGACTTGAATAAAACCTTTTGTGTTGCCGGTCAAAAGAATTTCGTCATCAACGTTTGTGGCCAATGCTGGCACAGATTCGTCATCGCTGTCCGCTATGGAACAGCTGGCTGAAATGATAAAGGAAGAGTTCCAATGTTATCGTCGATTCAGTTGTTTGTCATTACTTTGCTAGCCACACTTTCATTAACAACTGACCCTAACACTAACCCTAACCCTAACCCTAACACTCGCACAAGTTTGTATGTAGGTGTGGCAGCGGCACACACTATCCGAAGCCTCATTGGTCAAGCGAAAAAAGAACAAGAAAATATGAGTTACTCAATAGAAATGATGTCCCTTACCAAGCGGCTGGTCCTCGATGTAAATATTCCACCAGCTAAGTGTACCCGCTCCACTCGATATTAGGGTCGCTCCTTCACGCATCTGGACAGCTGCTCTTCGACACAAAAAGTGGACTTTCTCTAGAGGAGTCGTCATTCTGAGGATGGTAAGCGCGTAGACACATCTCAAATTCACAAATAGGCAGAAGTAATTATCATTAGAAATATTGATGTATTTCTCAATTTAAATATAACGATAATAACATTGTATAGTTTAGAATCCTTATTCGAATTTTGATCAAAATCCATTAAATCCCTTTTAGAAAAGTGTTTAAAATTTGGAGCTCAAAGTTAAGGGGTCTTAAAAAGAAATACAATTAAAGGGGTCTTAAAAAGAAATAAAATTCAGAGAAACTTGCTTAATTGATCATGTAATTTTTAAATGGAAGGTCGTGCTTATATTATGCCCCTCCCCCACATCTCTTGAAAATACTCCAAAGAAACATAAATTCTGAGAATATTTATTGAGGTCTAATACCTATGGTATCTGAAGTTTCATAAAAGACTTCCAGTTCCGTTTTCCATGAAACTAAATAAAAAAAAATATAGCTCACATTACTCACCTTTAGACCTTACAGATATGTTCAAATATTCATAATGATCGGTTAATTAGTTTCGGACTTTGCCACATACGAACACACACATATATACATGTACAAATACCTAATTTGATGTATGTCCAGAGAGAGATACAGAGAGAGAGAGAGAGAGAGAGAGAGAGAGAGGGAGAAAGAGAGAGAGAGAGAGAGAGAGAGAAGGGGAGGGGGGCTTCCTCGCGACTCATTGGTGTGCAGCCAAATAATTAGGATTCTATTTATCGTAGATATCTTCACCCTGTGAATACTGCGGGATCAGATTGGTCGCTTTCATAGTCCAAACTAGTTGGAGGGTTAATGCCAGTTAAATCGTCTAGTAATAGGTGGTAAATGTGTTTTTCTCTTTACCGACAAGTAAAACTAGTAAGCGATTCTTTTTTTTTAATGGAAATCGTTCCAGACAAGGCATGAAGCCACTTGTTCCAGACATGAATGCACACGAATGTGTATGAGAAATGCAAATTAAGCCATGAGCATATTTTTACGTGTAGAGAAAGAACTTCCGTTTTCTTCTGATAAATGATAATACAATACGTTTCATGGTATCATCAGAACTGTCTTCGACTGATATCAACCAAAAAGCAAAACCAGTAAATTAAATAGTATTTATACAATATTCAACTTGTGTTGGTGCCAACATCATTTTGGAAGTATTTTTGTTGCGATTCAGACTCTCGAACTAAACGACCTCGTCGTCTCATCATCATATTTTCACCATGGCCATTAAGTTACCCTAATTTCTTGCTTTCCCCTCTCATCCGACATCGTTTCAGTTTCCAATATAAAACTTGATGCACCTTCTTTTTTGCTTTGCTTCACTTGAAAACTCTTCACCTCATCTTTTTCGTCTTCTTCATCAGCAAGTGACTGTGTAACAAATGGTGTCGCACCTGGCGAGCTTTAATACAAGTCACCTGAACGAAGCTTTGGTATCCGACCGAATCGCCTAAGTTCAGTCTGGGCCATCGTGTCATCATAGGCGCCGTTATGACATGGCATATTATCCTGTACTGGCACGAAATGGTTATCTCTATCTTGTTCCTCTATAGGGGACCTTGAGATTGTCTGGGTTTCGGGACAAGGTGCTAAGTCACGAACAGACACAGTAGAGTTTCGTCCATCTGGGTACCTAATGTTTGCATAGGTCAAGGGGACTCTTAAGAAGCTCAACTTGGTTTACATAGGGTTCGTTTTTGTTATTCCTTACAAACTTCCTTAGCAATACGGGTTCAGGGGTCATTAGCCAAGAGGGAAGCGAATTTCTATGGGATGAACGACGCTGGAATGTGAAGAAACGTTCATGCGTGTGGCGTTAGTTGCTGTACACAACAACGATCTCATAAAATTATAAAATTATCAATCATCATCTCAAAAATTCAGAAATAGAGTAATATATTTTTGGAGCAAATTGCCAAATGAGATTAAGAAGAGCCGCAATAGGGTAGAAATTTTTATGAGGGAATAGAATTGAATTTGATGAATTCAGAAATAAAAGTACAGAAAAGGAATTAAGAAGGACTTTTGTGGGAACTATTGGATGAAATATATAACAGAATTTAATCTGTATGTTGATGTTGTACAGATGAGTACAGCATTTTAAGGGCTGAATTCATAACATCGTTAAAAATAGAGAACCGCGTCAAACAAATATATAAATACAGATCACAATCCTTAATTTTTGTGCTTTTACAAATCAAAATGTCAGACTCGTATCTTATAGTTTGTTGCTACAAAAATATTTAAAAAAATCAAACAAGCATGTTGTGTAAATAACAATCATGTCGATAGATTGTTTAAGTAAATAAAAATTTGCAATTTTCTATTTTTTCAGCTGGGTTTATGTGACGTTTTTACCTAATCCTTCTTAAAATCGTTTCAACAAAGATATACAGTTTTCTTTAATTTCCTCTTCATCTCTTTCTCACAGAGTGTTATATCCTTTCATTTATTGGTATCTTTATCGCCTCACAGTATCAATGATTGCAGTTAGCAGTCCTCAAAAACTGATTAAGGAGAGAGACATGATAAGAAAAAGTAGAAAATTGATTTCAGGTAAATTTAGACGTCTCTCAGTCTTCGTACAAATGGATACTTGAATAGTAGATAATTATAAGATCACTAATACAGGGTGGGCCCAAATAAGGGTCCTATCTTTAAATTTGAATAACTTCCACAAAATAAAAGTTAAACTCACCAAACTTTATGTGTGTGTAGACTGACCCTTCCGAGATTTTTTGAAATAAACAAAACAAATTTTAGCCGAAAAACACTTCTTAAAACTTACAAAAACTAAAGTATTGTTTTTTACACTGTTTTGAGTTTTTTAAGCAAAAATGTTTTCTAAATGAGGGTACGTTCCTTAGGGCTAATACGGCTCATGCTTGCTTCGGAAGGGGTCCTTTACTTATTCTAAAAAAAAAATTTTTTTTAAATCAATAAATAAAAAAGTTATGAATTTTTAAAAATAGGACCCTTATTTTTGCCCACCCTGTAGAACAGCTTAGTGACTACAATTTGTCATGGGACCCCATGTTCTTTGAATTGTGTCAGTAGGCTATTCGTTTTGGGGGTCCTACAATTTTGGCAATGTCATGTAGGAACACATAGCTCTTTGGTTTTTACCAGCATTTGTCCGTTCCTTAATGACACATGGATTGTATTAAAATTAAATAAAAAATACTTGGAGAAATGCAGCCTTTAATAAAAGAATGGTAACAAGAACACTTAAAGAGTGTAACCTTCAGCTACAATCCAACAATATCCCGACTAACTGGTATTTATCTGTTTTCATAATTTCTTATATTTTCTTTAAATGTTCCTATTATTGTCTTTATCTTTTAAATAGTATTAAGTTTTTGCTGACAATGCTCTTCATAACTCCTGAGGATATCCACCAATTAATCCAAAGGTTTTGTAAACATAAGAGTTTCACATGTTGGCCGGTCATAATTCAGGAAGGGGACATTTTGTATTCAGCACCGTCCTCTTCCGGAAGACATGCGCACGGGATAACTGTCGTGCCTCTACACCGCCTGCTTGCCCAGAGTCGGTCTTTTCGCATCAGTCAACATGGGAGTCGGACGTTTGTTCCGCTTGTGATGGACGTTAACTCTGGGGCAAGTAGCTTGGCAAAAATAGAGACTCGTTTATTTTCATGTATTTCCAGTTTTAAGGTGAAAAGATGTTATAGTTCAGCATTGGCCACGTTCGCGCAAATAAATATATATTCATCAGTATAATTCGTGTCGGAAATTTTTGCTCCAGTTTGTTTGCTGTTACAGGTATATTTATATATAAAATATCGCTAAGAACCGATCTGTGGTTATTATGAGAGGAACACATGACTTGTAAAACGTAGTTGATTTTGTTGAGAAGAGATCAACGAACTGGAAGAATTATCTTAAATGATTCTTACTTGAATTTGACTAGCAATTTTTCCGTTTCCAGGTTCCAGATGAGCAATACACCGTCATAACTTGCCGTGGCGAGAATATTCGGTGGACAGAAAGCCATAGACGATATATCATCTTCATGAAGTTGACCACCTTTCCAAAAGATGTTGGCTCTTATATACATATTCTGAAAAGTAGGAAATAAATAAAATATAAATTCAATTGCGCCAGTTGATTCGAAGTCTGCTGTAATTGTCTACATTCGATAATAATGGCGAACCCTAATCATCCTTCACACAGAATGCATAATGCTAGACTTATCTGAGATGCACCGAAAATACTATTATCTGTTGAGCTTCAAATAATACTTAATCAATCAGGAACTTTTGTAGATAAAGCGGACTAGTAATCTGGACAATATCACATAATGAAAGGCACAGGTGCACACCAAAACATGTAACGCACAGTTGACCACCAACATATGAAACTCACAAGTGCAGACGAAAATAATGAAACGCACAGGTGCACACCAAAACATGAAACGAACAAGTGCACACCTAAACATGGAACGCACAGGTGCACACCAAAACAGGAAACGCACAAGTGCACACCTAAACATGAAACGCATAGGTGCAACCAAAACAGGAAACGCACAGGTGCAACTAAAACAGGAAACGCACAGATGCACATGAAAACATGAAACGCATAGGTGCAAAGTAAAACATGAAACGCACATCTCCACACACAGACATGAAACGCACAGGTTTGACGAGGTGGAGCTACTCTCATTCTGGCCTTGGGCGCCTTGGTTAGGATTTCTCGATAATGGCGAGGCATGTCTGGCCTGGCTGATGATGCAAAATGCTCTCTGAGTCGCCAAGCAACTTCATACAGTTGGCTTGGCGACTTCACCTACTTGTTTCCGGTGCGGTGATGAAGACGAGACTTTGTGTCACGCATTCTTTTATTGCCGCATCATTGTGCCGCTGATTAAGTTTCTTGCAGGTCTCATGGTTCGCATACTGAACGTAACGCCTTTCGACCGAGAACCGATTAGTGTTTATAGCAATTGGACTCCGACAACTGATAGGGGAAGACGTTTTCTGTTTTTGCGATTGCGAGAGGTGTCATATGGTCAAAAAGCGTGAAAGCATTCTACGAAGGTGCGACATTCGTCTCTCTCGACCTTATTCGTATTTTTAAATATCGCCTGAAAATTCGCATTAGTGTCTGAGAAGGTGAAACTCCCTTCAACAGATTTTGGTAAAAGATGAGAGAGAAAGAGATAGAGAGAGAGAGATAGAGAGAGAGAGAGAGAGAGAGAGAGAGAGAGAGAGAGAGAGAGAGAGAGAGAGAGTGGCGCGAGTTTGTCGAGTGACAGGAGCTGGCATTGACTGGCATTTGGGCGTATCTTAGGTAAATCATTTTGGGTTTCAGAAACGACCATTAACAATGATCTGTTAAAGTCTAGTTTAAGTTGTAATTATTGTATTGTAATTATTTTAGTTCATAACTTAGCTAGTGTATGAATGATCTCGTTAGGCCCCCATTTGTTTTCCTCCTATTCCCCCATTTTTGTCCCATTTTAGTTTTATAATATTCCTATTGTCACCTCCATCAGTGGACAGATAGCTTGATCTGCCAGAGACACAGGTCACCCTTCGAAATTTTTGACGGAGGTGTAGATTTAATAAAGCCTTTTCGACTGTTAAATCCGTTTATCTGCCACAGCATATAGGTTGAGGGGAGTCTTATACTAACATTGGGTTTTTATCATTGTAAATATTCACACTTTTATTCTTGTATATAAAACTTTATTTCCTCCATCTCCGACTTATATATATATATATATATATATATATATATATATATATATATATATATATATATATATATATATATATATATATATATATATATATATATATATATATGTGGGTTTTCAGTAGGATATTTATTGTACGATTTTGTTTTGGTGAATGTGTGTATGTTAGGTATAACTGTGGTATTTTGGTGAATGGACTGGGCAGTGAATGCGACTAGCTAAGTTAGTTTTAATTATTTAGAGTTAGCTAAAGTCACATTCGACCAACCTTTTCCCACGCCACCCATTCCGGCTTTGTTCGAAATTTTGTATATATTTTTTATATATGTATAAATATATGTAACCACACCAGTCCAATACTGGCAGTTAAGACAGACGTTATCTGTTGCATTATAATTTTTAAAGACCCCTGTTTCTTTAAACCCCTAGTCCGTGTTTTTCTTTTCCACACCCTTTTCAGGGCCACAACAACTGACGACGAGGTACATTAAGGGATTCTTGAGAACCTTAAAAAGGACGCCACAAGAACTGGCGACAAGGTATATTAAAGGTTTTTGATAACTTAAAAGAAGGACAAACGTGGAGAAATCAACGACAAATTCAACTGACAATCTTTAGATTTTAGAAACTGGCTTTACCGGCAGACTAAAAAGAAACAAAAAATCGTATATTGGATTTTTTAAAACCAAAGTGCATTCCTTTGTTTTTTTATTACGTAGAAACATACTTATTTTCCACCAAAGGGAGAAGGTCAGTGATTTCCCTATTGCTATTCTGGAACTGTGTTAATTTTTAATAGAGGAATATATTATATTTTCTTGTCGACCAAAAAGAGAATAACTTCGACCACCGAAAGAGAACAACTAAAACTTAATTTCTTCTGTTGCCTAAAGTGCTGACCGTAAAATCTACTGTTAAAGTAAAAACTTACTAAAAAAGTGATTTTTTGTCGACAAAAAGGTATTATACATTCTTTTTCTTTTTACAACCAATATTAGATTAACAACGTAATATAAAAAGAGAAAAAAAACTTCTAAAGATATTTTAAACATGGAAGATTTTAAATCAACTGTTAACATTCCAAATGCAACAACAACTGGAACAAGAACAAAAAAAGCCGACGAAAGACAACAGAATGTTGAAGAAAGGCAGCGAGACAAGCAGCAGGAAACTGAAGAAAGATTTCGAAAACTTTTACTAGAACAAAATAAAACACTACTGGAACAAAAACAAAGCCGACGAAAGACTTCTGTAACAAAAGAAGAAACCCATCAAAAGCTTGAAGTATTAATGCAAACAATATAGCATAGAAGTCAAATACTGAGAACGAAAACGCATTTTCTCAGAATGCCGTATGGAGTGCAATTGACAATTTAACGTATTCACGAGACGAGAATCACACCTTTACTTCATATTTAAGAAGATATGAAGATCAAAACAAAATATATTGTAAAAATGGAGAGACTTTTAAAAAGTTCGCTTACTGCTCCGAAAATTAGGCGCAACTGAACATATCACATTTGTGGACTATATTTTACCCCGAAAATCTAGCAACTTGACTTTTCCTGAAGCGGTTAAACTTTTTACAGAATTATTTAGCCATAAAATTTTCTTATTGCAAAAACGGTGAAAGTGCAACCAAAACATGAAATGCACAGGTTCACACCAAAACATGAAACGTACAATTGCAGCCAAAACATGAAATGCACAGGTGCACAGCGAAACATGAAACGTACAAGTGCAGAACAAAAACATCGTGCGAATACAGGTGCAACAAAACATGAAAGACACAGGTGAACACCCAAACATTAAATGCACAGATGCAAATAAAATATGAAATGCACGTGAAACAAAAAATGAAACGCAAAGCTGCAACAAAAACATAAAATGCATAGGTGTACACGAAAACGTGAAACAATGAGGTGCAACCAAAACATGAAATGCACAAGTGCAATCAAACAGTAAACGCATAGGTGCACACAAAACATGAAACGCGCAGGTATAGACCAAAACATTAAACGTACAGATGCAACCAAAACATGAAACGTACAACTGCAACCAACACATGAAAAGTACAGGTGCAACCAAAAAAATGTGCAAACACAGAATACAATCAATTGTACAATGTATTCAATCAATCTCATTTACTCGTTTTTCTCTCATAATTTTTTTTTCTTTCTTTTTGTTTAATATATAAAACTCAAGAGAACTTTGATTAATCTCATTTTCTCCTCCATTAATGTTCATGTCAATTTCTTTGGTTCACTTTTGTTGTTGCTACAGTAATTACCCAGTGATGTTGGAGTTATTGTTATCAATGCAATCAGGGAAATCTCTACCCCGCTTATAGGTTCACCGCCCCTTCTGAAAAATATTTAAAATAACACGTTTACTTAATCAACTGCCAATTCTTCCAGCAATTGAAAAGCCTGTCACATTATTACCATTAGGTAATGATTAACTTTTTTATTCATTAAAACGTGTACTAACAATGTGCATGCGCTTTTTACACTCTCAAGTAAAACTTACATCCGGGTCTGAATCGTCGTAGAGTGCAATGAGTCGACTCCATCCAACAGCTACAATCAGTTTGCGATCATTTAACGCTAACAAACCAGTCACTTCAGCTTCGGAGACTGGCTCTAATTTGTGAAGGTTGTGGCCATTTTGGAAATTCCAAACCTAATTTAATAGAATAAAAAAAGCAAAACACGAGGCATAATTATTAAAAAGCGTATATATATATATATATATATATATATATATATATATATATATATATATATATATAATTTGTTTATTCATTTTGTTTGCGATATTTTTTAACAAATTTAATTATTTATATGGGAGAGCATGTTACCTTAATGCTAGTTGGGAATAATTTTCCGTTCACTAATATGACTCTCCCTGATGGGGTGCGACATATATATATATATATATATATATATATATATATATATATATATTTTAAATTTCATTTTAAAAATAATTATATATATATAGTATCAATTTAAAATTTTAGCAACAATTCCCATTTTTCTTTGCATATTTTTAAAAATAACTTTTCTTTAAATTGAGATAATTAAAAAATCTTCATATTGGGTGAAATAAAATAATTTATGTCAAGTTGATAAAAAAGAATGATCGGCATAAGTAGAGTACTTTAACGAGGTACATCCTTTACCTTATGTTTAATGTATTTACTTATATATATTTTTGGATACACCATTCTATTTCTAACGGCCGTGTTGGTAGGATATACTAACAAATCCATAAAGATTTTTCCGTCAGTATATCAAGTGCCTTAACAAACGTATGTATCAACAACGTCTGCATCGCACTTTCAATATTGCCTAATTCCTTAAAGACTATGGCATTTCCACAAAGAGTTTAAGTGTTGCATTACACACTAATGTTATTTCACCAAAGGAATTTTACTTCTTATGACGTCTATAAGTAGTATAAGATTTTATGCTACTAATCCAACAATATTTAACAAGAAAGAAGAAATGTAAACACAAATGTCTATAAACATATCTGAACTTATTTCATTTTAGAAATAAGTTCACCATGTTCAAATATTTTAAACTGCATTGTTGAAATAGATATTCTTTTATCAGGGTTAACATTTTCATTTATTTTCAGTGTTGTATTCTCAGACATTTAAGTGACTAGAAAATATCTGAAATATCTGAAATATCTGAAATATGTGAAATATTTGAAATATCTGAAATATCTGAAATATTTGAAATATCTGAAATATCTGAAATATCTGAAATATCTGAAATATTTGAAATATTTGAAATATCTGAAATATTTGAAATATTTGAAATATCTGAAATATCTGAAATATTTGAAATATTTGAAATATCTGAAATATCTGAAATATTTGAAATATCTGAAATATCTGAAATATCTGAAATATTTGAAATATCTGAAATATCTGAAATATCTGAAATATCTGAAATATTTGAAATATCTGAAATATTTGAAATATCTGAAATATTTGAAATATCTGAAATATCTGAAATATTTGAAATATTTGAAATATTTGAAATATTTGAAATATCTGAAATATCTGAAATATCTGAAATATTTGAAATATTTGAAATATTTGAAATATCTTAAATATCTGAAATATCTGAAATATTTGAAATATAACTTAGGATTATTAAAACCAAGATTATGCAGACTCAAAACCAAGAGTACCTTAATCGTACCATTTCTAGCTCCAGTTAGTAGACGGCGCCAGGAAGCATCAAACGTCATGCTCGTTATTTCTTGGCTGCCATGCGCACTAGAGAACACAATAGCTTTACTTCCTGTCTCAATATCCCACACTGCAACGGCGGAAGAGTCACATCCGGTGACAACCTGAGAACATCAAAATGAGATGAAAAAAAATAAAAACTCACTGTAAACTGTTGAATCAATTTCATTCTTTTAATTTCATGAATCATTTAGCAATAATCACACTTCATTTTTTAAAGGTCAACTGAATATGACGTAATGAAATATCAATCAATTAAAAAAGAAGAAGAAGAAGAAGAAAAAGAAAAAGAAGAAGAAGAAGAAGAAGAAGAAGAAAAAGAAAAAGAAGTAGAGTATACTTTCCAGAAATAAACTTTCGTTTGAAGAACATATGAAAAAACATTTCGTCTTACTGCAGTTTAATAATAATCTACACGGGTCGTCTAAATTTCTACATGTACTGGCCTGTCGCATTATTTTCCATTCAATTATTGGTGAGCGTCCATTTTCTTTGAGCTCCCAATAATGGTTTTCTAGTGCTGTTTTAATTCGACGTTCTCTGTTTTTAAATGTGCTTTTGTGATCATAATATCTGGTTTTAAAATCTAGGGACGTCATACTAACGTAGTTCTTCTTGTTATTCGGTCTTTCCTTGGCAAATATTGTGGCTTGGTATACAACAGAACAATAGAACAGGATATAAGAAGTAAAACTAACCTGAACTTTGTTCGTGGGAAGCCCAACGATTGGCTAAGAGAACAACAAAGAATCTGATTGGTTAACTAGCTAGCCGTGTACATGAAAAAGGAAAGGTATGGGAAAAATGTTCACACTTTTATTTGGAGATTTCAATACATTAAATCGAAAATTCGGAACATTCTTGTCTTATTTGCCAATGCTAAAAAGAAATTTTCGATTGAGAAAAAAATAAAATGTTAATACAATAAAAGAATTTTACAAGAAATTTTTGCCATCATTTTACTTGTTTTTGATTGGATGCAAGTAGTACTCATGTGTCACTGATATACGCATGTCTTTGGCGTAAAACAAACACACGAATTGCTTATGACTTAACGAAATTCTTTAGCTGTTTGTATTGATTGTGCATGCTACATTTATATTTACTTATCGTCCGTCGACAATTTAAGTGGTAAGTTCATATAACTTATGTTCCTCGTTACATTCTGAAGGTGTGTGCAAGCTGTCAATCTTGATTACATCGTTACACGGTGATAGCTAATGCTAAAAATTTGATCCATAGTTATGAGACACAAATTAAGCAAAATTCCCTGAATTTCAATTTCTCTTTATAACTCCTGAAGGTTTTAGACATTTTCTAGATTGAAAATCATGTAATAGATTTTGATTCTGTGTTACCCTGTGACGGATATTCTAGTGTATATATATATATATATATATATATATATATATATATATATATATATATATATATATATATATATATATATATATATTCATTTGTACGTACATAAAAGTAATGTAATATTCTTTACCACTTAGGAAGTAAAAAATTACTAAAAACAACGCTGTTTCTATCACCAGTAAAACACAATAACAAAACTACGTATATATACATATCATTTGTTCTTTCTAATATATATATATATATATATATATATATATATATATATATATATATATATATATATATTTACGTAGTTTTGTTATATATATATATATTTTGCGTAGTTTTGTTATATATATATATATATATATATATATATTAGGAAAAACAATTATATTCATGAGTTCAAATACTCTATCGAAGAATGCAACTTCTATAATAATTTGTTTAATAATAATAATATAGAACGGACTAAGGCCTGATAGGTAAATATGGTTCTCAAAACTTCTAAAATCAATCCTGTATGAATAATCTATATTTCCCCCATAAAAGTTCTCTTAAATGTTCAAACCAAAACGCAAATATTTAAGGAGATGCGGCAACTTCGAGATTTGTTATTTTGTTTTATTTTTAAGAGTATCTATAGTCAAAGGGAAAGTAAATGAAAAAAATATGAATATTCTACCTTTTTTTATGAAAGTTTTTGTAAATGTTCAGACCAAAATGCAAATTTTAGAAAGATTAATAACTATAATATAATATGACCCTATGCTTCAATTTGTAATGTAAATATGGGAAGAAAATCTATTGTCGTTTTAGGAGTAGCTTAGAAAACTTATATTAAGTAGATACTTAATATATAATTTTTTATAACTGTCTTGTTTTTTGTAACTGTCCCTTTATGTATATGATAGTGCACATTGTCTCTCATGCAAATCAGATAAACATTATCCATGTGACAGGATTACAGGTAAACTAAAACCGAGCCTGATGTTGCCAAATACACTATAATTTTAAAAAAATGCTACATAATAACGATACAAGCCGTGGGACTCAGAAGAAAGATTTGAGTGTCATGATCTGCAGGTGTTCCACTCGGTGGTTAACATGTGGGACCCGGTGTGAATTTCAGGTATAAGAAGATCACGGACAAAAAAATAGAACGAAGATTGGAAGAAATTAAAAGTAGAAACAGAGAGAAAGTAAACAGACTCCTGTCATACATCACAACAGATACTATCAAAGATCTAAATAACTGAATATATGCGTGGGCAAAATCAGTGAGTATGAAACTAAAAATAGAAATAAAAACTGGCCAAATAAATTGACCGACAAAGCCTGGATGGGAAATCAATCTGGAAACTCTGATCACCAAACATCGAAAAGAAGCAAAAACCGTAAATAGGATGAAAGAGAACAGGAAAAGATGCAAGAGAGAAATCAGACTCACAAGGAAATACTAAATAAAAACCACATGAAGAGCTGAAACAAACAGATAGCAGCAAAAGATTGAGACGATATAGATACTAATCAGAACAGTACAAACAAAACAGAACCTTCGAAAAGAATGAAAGCCAGTTTTATCAAAACGTAAACCGAGGAATAACAATGACAATAACAGAACAGAAGGACTTGACAGAAACAAAATAATTCTGGAGAGAGATATGGGAAAAACCACAAGACCACAACAAAAATGCCAGATGACTGAAAAATATGAAAGAAGAACTTTGGGAAATTGAGGGAAGAACAGAAGCAGAAATTAATGAAGAAACGATTAAGACAATGTGACAATAAAGAGGAACACTTACTAGCTGAAAAGAGAACGGAGATGATTTGCCTGTCGTGACTGTCCATCTGCCAAAGTAAAAAGGGGCTCTTCTTCACAATTGTAGATTTTTATAGTCGGGTCTGATCTACATATGTGAAGAACTAATTAGCATATGTACAGAGCAACTGAGATAAATGAAAGGACTTATGGAAAGCAGTGAGTTGGTTTTGAGAGAAGAGCAGAAAGAAAGTCGTAGTGCTGGAAATCTGTTGGAAGGTTGGATTTCCGTTGTAAACTATTTTGTCCTAAAATGGACAGCCGTTTCGACTTAAAGATCATTGTTGAGGTTTATGGGACTGGATCAGTTATTGAATAGATTAAGAAAGTGGAATTAGTGTGTGAGTTATCTGGAGTGAAGTGGCTTGATCATCTCATCCCACTTCGGCTAATGGCGGGAGCGTTTGCATTTTACCAACAACTGACTAAAGTAGGAATGAAAGAAGAACTGTTTACCGTCTTTGACAGAATCACGGCATATGAGAAGTTCGAGGCACATGTGCT
Organism: Sepiola atlantica; assembly: GCA_963556195.1. Taxonomy (NCBI): domain Eukaryota; kingdom Metazoa; phylum Mollusca; class Cephalopoda; order Sepiida; family Sepiolidae; genus Sepiola; species Sepiola atlantica. The sequence continues at coordinate 81,890,781 of OY744539.1, read as the reverse complement.
TCATCCGGAAGAGACCGTAGATGTGTATTTGGCAGATTTTCGGAAGCTGTCAGTCCTGTTTGGAGGAATACCTGATCATGTGCGTGTTTGTACGGGAGCTCCCTGATCCTGCGAAAAGGCTATTGCGGTCTTCCTCTAGAGTGAATGATCTGACCTTAGAAGATCTGTTGGCTCGAGCTTGAGCGTTGATGAAAGACAATGTTGAAGTGGGGGAACCAGCCTGCCAGAATTACTCAGCTACTTGTAGGCATGAGTCGATCTAATTATAAATGTTATAAATGCAATGACCCTAATCATTTCACAAGAGACTGTGTACAGACAAGACAGACCACCCATCAACGCTCTTATCGGTGCAACAAACTGGTCATCTGGTCAGAGATTGTCCGGGAAACAAAGTTGGGGGCGAGACATCAGCGCCAGTCTATTCCCTAGTCAGAATGTAAATTCGACGCTACCTACCATTACATTTTGGTAATGAACCATGCTTGGCTCTCCTCGACACTGGGTGCTCACGTTCTATCTTGAGTCTAAAGCTATGTCGAGAGTACTTGAAATCTGGGAAGACTTATTTTCACTCATATTCTAGGGAACAGCAGCGGTTATTATCAGTGAGGAATCATTGATGATGACCAGTGTGAGAACACTTAGCAATAATAGTAATAATAATAATAATAATAATAATAATAATAATAATAATAATAATAATAATAATAATAATAATAACAATAATAATAATACCTCCACAGTCGAAATACAATCTATGCTATTAATGCCAGAGCAGTAGCTATCATTCAATATACTGCTGGTATACTTGACTGGAATGTGGATGAATTAAAATGTTTGGCCACCAAAACACGGAAAATGCTTACAATTTATGGAGCTTTTGCAAAGAAAGGAGGTGCAGATCGATTGTATCTACCTAGAAAGGACGGTGGTCGAGGTCTACTTAGTGTTGAAGATGTCGTGAATACAGAAGAAGGTTGTCTATATAAATATATTTCTGAAAGTAATAGGATTCTTCTTCATGAAGTGAAAAGAGAGGAAATACTAAGAACTGTGGTGAAAAAGAATCAAAGGTTACAAGAGAGAGGTTACAATTATTTGGAAAGAAACCAAACAGTGTATTCGTTAAGAATACTGCATTTAAAGATAATGACAGCTGGAATTGGTTAGCCAGGGGTGATCTAAAAAGATCTACTGAGAGCACCTCAATGACAGCCCAGGAACAAACTACTCTCACTAGGTCCATCAAACAATATATATGCAAACTTTATGAATTGGACCGCTATAAAAAGTGATATGGGCATAAGCCAGAAGCGGTATAGGAGCACTTTATTATCATTATTTTTCATCATTATTGTTATTATTACTATGATTATTATTATTTCCATTACTGTAATCTTATCCTTATTCTCTTTATTTTATTTGATTATTACTATTACTAGTATTAATTAATTCTTTGCCTATTATTATTATTATTATTATTATTATTATTATTATTATTATTATTATTATTATTATTATTATTATTATTTTTTACTCACTAGGAGTTCTCACACAGGTCATCTGTGATTGCTCACCGACAACCGGTGGTATTCCCTGGAGTCTGAGTGACAACAAGTCTATCTAGATTTCCAGTATTCTCCACCTCTTTTCGATAGCCACCGCAAATAAACTTGCAGTATCGCAACAGCCGTTTATCATTGATTTCTCGCTGGTAAGGACCATTGGTATTCTCTGGGATTTGCGTGGCAATACGCCTCCCCAAGGTCCCAGCACTCTGTGCACTTCCAGTGGAGGTCTGGTTTGTGCTGTCCCTCCTTGGTCTTCTCATCCTCCTTGATCCTATGCAAATATTTTGTGTGATGTCAGCTTAGGCTGGTACCATTTTTTGGTGGTGGGGAGCTGATGGTGTTTCTTGCTATTTTTATTTCTATTGGTTCATTTTTGTGTCGTGTCAGTTGAGGCCGGTGTAAATTATTTTTGGGGGGAGTTTATAAAGTGATGTTTCTTGCATTTTCTGTTCCATTTGTTTGTGATGTGTTCTTTTTGTGGTTTTGTTTTCTTCCTGTAGTAGATTCCATGTGACCCTTTGTAGCTTATGCGGGTTGGTTTCCACATTTCTTAAGATTGTAGCTGTTTTGTTCATTGCCGTCCTTTGTATAGTTCCAATGATCCCTTTGATTCCAATTTATCCCAGTCTTTTTTCCATTTTTTTTTATTGTTCCTAGTGCTCCTACGATTATTGGTATTATACTGACTTTCTTCATGCTCCATATTCCTTTCAGTTCTATGGCTAGTTCCGTGTATTTGCTTCGTTTTTCCGTTTCGTTGATCTTAAATCTGTGGTCTGCTGGAACGGCGAAGTCTACGATTTTGCAAGATTTTTCCTTCTTGTCGATTATTATAACATCCGGTCTCCTTGCTTGTATGAGTTTGTCTGTTTGTATATCCATATCCCAGATGATTTTGTGGTTTTCGTTTTCCAGTACTGTTTCTGGTTTATATTTGTACCATTTGTCTGCGTATTCGAAATTCACTTGTTTGCACAGTTCCCGGTGTACTGCTTTCCCCACACAGTCATGTCTGTTCTTGTATTCTTTTAGGGCTAGTTTGCTACATTCACTTATTATATGATTTACTGTTTCGTCTCTTTGTCCACACAGTCTGCATTTACTGTTATCCTGGGTTTTATATATTTTAGCTTTACTATAGTTTGTCCTAATTGCATTGTTCTGTGCAGCCATCAGTAAAGATTCCGTTTCTCTGTTCAAGTGTCTTTTTCTTAGCCATGCCCAGCTATTTTCGTTGGTTTCTTCTCTTGTCAGTCTTCTGAAGCGTCCATGTAGATGTTTTTCTTCCTACTTTACTTTTGTCGTTTTTATTATTATTATTATTATTATTATTATTATTATTATTATTATTATTATTATTATTATTATTATTATTATTATTATTATTATTATTATTATTATTATTATATGATGTCAGTTAACTTTAGTAAATTTTTAGTTAATTTTAGTTAATTTCAGTTTATTTTCCTATTATTATTGTTATTTTATTGCCGGTAACGACTAGCTGTTTTTCGCTCAAATTATTAAAAAATATAATAAAGACATAAAAATAGAATAAATAAAAAAATAAAAAGTGAAAAATCAACTCAATTAGATCTAAATGTCTTAACACCACCTACCACCACCCTCCACCTCGAATAAAGTCAGACTGAAGACAGCGGTTTGTCTCGCATAATATTGACACTTTCGAAGTAACTCTTAATACATATCGACCGCCCGATAAATATTATCTAGAGATCAGACAGCCTTGAAAATATGCCACGGGAAATTTACCCCTTTTTATGTTCAGCTTGAGTTTGTTTCTGGTTTTCGATTGTTTCAAATCTGGCAAGGTGACCATTCAATTTTAAATTTTGAATTTCGTTTCTTTTTTATTCTTCTCTTTTCCCCCTTCTTTTCCACTTCATTTTTTCCCCAAATATGATCTGAGGGAAGAATCAGATTTTCTTTCTACCTGATGAGATCTCAGTTTCTAACAGCTGTTGATCGATAACATGGACATTCCAGTGTCGCATATTACGTACATGTCTGTATAAATGAAAATGATAATATAAAAAGCTCTATTTAATATTAAGCTCTCTTTATAAACCCGATTTAAATTCTTTGGATTTTTATCCTGTGGATGTTTACTTTAGCTGGATATATATATATATATATATATATATATATATATATATATATATATATATAGTATTATCCCATTTCTAAAATGTGCAATTTTTAATTTACAGACAACTAATCTTGCCAGACGAAATGATTAAAATATGTTTTGACTATTTTTGTATTATTAACAAATTCAGTATCCTCCTTTCATGAGGAATTATATGTGACATCCAAAGTCATATACCGCATATGCCCAAATCATCTACAATTACATTAAAAAGTCTGTTACTGCCACAATTACTAGCAAAGAAACGTTAAAATTAAGTTTATTTATTTCCCATTTATTAATAATACAAATATTTAATTTCCGAGTTTTAATTCAATTTTCAGCACTTACTAATTAAAAAAAACGTTTTTTTTTTACATTTTAGCAAGTTTAAGCAAAAATAAAGGAGTTTAAAAATAACACTTTATAATGGTTCATTATTACACGTTTGATTAAAAAGTAATAATCAGTTTTAAAATATTCAATATGTAATGTATATCGTAAATGAATACGCGATTTTATTTTTTACCAAATCGTAGTTTCTTAGCTCACTTAATTTGACTCCCCTTGTCATGGACGTTTGGTTCGAAAATTAATAAAATGTGTAGCATATTTCTATAATAAAAAAATACAAATTTAAAAATTTGAATGAGATAAACTATTATTTTTTTTAGATTTGAAGGTTTGAATAAGATATTTTGTATTACGATTATTTTCATTTGAAATTTCAAATAAGTTCAACACTCTGGTTTCAGTAACCTTTGTCAGGAACGGGTTGAGCATGACAACGTATGAGATATCACTGAAATGTGTCATGCTTTTAAAGGAACGTGTTTAACATGGCAACGTATTAGACATTGCTGAAACGTGTCATGATTTCAAAGGGACGTGTTTAACATGACAACCTATGAGACATCAGTAAAACGTATAAGTCTTTTTAAATGGAACGTGTTTAACATGACAACCTATGAGACATTACTGAAACGTATCAGGCTTTTTAAATGGAACGTGTTTAACATGACAACCTATGAGACATCAGTAAAACGTATAAGTCTTTTTAAATGGAACGTGTTTAACATGACAACCTATGAGACATTACTGAAACGTATCAGGCTTTTTAAATGGAACGTGTTTAACATGACAACCTATGAGACATCAGTAAAACGTATAAGTCTTTTTAAATGGAACGTGTTTAACATGACAACCTATGAGACATTACTGAAACGTATCAGGCTTTTTAAATGGAACGTGTTTAACATGACAACCTATGAAACATTACTGAAACGTATAAGTCTTTTTAAATGGAGCGTGTTTAACATGACAACCTATGAGACATCAGTAAAACGTATAAGTCTTTTTAAATGGAACGTGTTTTACATGACAACCTATGAGACATTACTGAAACGTATCAGGCTTTTTAAATGGAACATGTTTAACATGACAACCTATGAGACATTACTGAAACGTATCAGGCTTTTCAAACATAAACACACATTTTAAAATTGACTTGACCCCAGAATAACCTTTTTTTAATTCAAAATTTAAGGCAATATCCTATTCTCACGGACTGGCGTGCTACATTTAAACTTGATTCCGACTATGGTGTTTAACGTAATTTGATGGTGTTAAATGCAAAACATACAACCGAATTCAACGCTAAAATGAATCCTTTTTATTTCAGTCGACTATTTTGTATTCCCCAATAAAAAATGGAATAAACATATGAACTGCAGATTTTAAAATTTATAATTTAAACAGTTAAAGTAGGGTTAATTTTGCATCAAATATTTTTGATATACCTACCCCAACGAAAGTAAGTTTGGTCTGTGCAGATATATTTATTCAGATGTGTGTGAACAGCTTAAAAATGTATACATCTTCAAATATTACAAAAAGTTCAATTGCAAAAATCTTTCAAGTAAGTCTATGACTCTATAATTTTAATAATTGAAAAAAACAATGATTCAAAAACACGTAAATTAATATTAGCAGAGACGTTCAATAAGAAATTAACAGCGATCACATTCTTCTACATTTTTATTTTGAAGAATTTAAATAAAGCAATGTTTACCTGCTTGAACAGCTGGTTATAAAGCGCACATGAGAGTGGCGCGTCATGGGTGGTAGTTTTAGTTGTCTTGCTTTTGGTGGTAATGCCCAGATTCAACTGGCCGATATAGTCATTGCACGTTACGAGCAGGCAACATTGTGTCGGAATGGTCAACAGGCAGATTGGGAACTGACCATGATCTGGCATTCGTCCATGCATACTACTTGGGAATTTCATAGTTACAGTTTGAAGCAGTTTGTTCTCGCGGAGATCCCACACTTTTATAACCTAGAAAAATCCAGAGATAACAGAATTAAACAGTTGAAGAGTATTGTCGTTTTCGGATCAGTGGCTCTGTCTGAATCGGATCTTGAGAATATGAAACTTTTGTATATGTCGTTTCCATTATTATATTAATGTTGTTAGTATATTATTAAATCTTACTCTTAATTCATCATCATTGTGTCGAGATTATTTCTAAATTTGCTCAGTATAATTTCGTTAAGTCATTTTTTTGGTTTTGAGATTATTTCTACAATTGCCCAATATATTTTTGTCAGGTTATGTTGTATAGATTGTATATTTACCTATGTGATTGGGGTTTGAGATTATTTCTACATTTTCTCAATATTGTTTCGTTAAGTCATCTCGTATAGATTGTATATTTACCTATGTGTTTTGGGTTTGAGATTATTTCTACATTTGCTCAATTTAGTTTCGTTAGGTCATGTCGTATAAATTGTATATTTACCTATGTGTTTGGGGTTCGAGATTATTTCTACATTTGCTCAATACAGTTTCGTTAGGTCATGCCATATAGATTGTATATTTACCTATGTGTTTTGGTTTTGAGATTATTCCCATGTTTGACAACATTTTAGATCTATTTAATCTTTTTTTGATGAGAAATTCATTGTATAGGGCGAAGGCAATTGTTAGTGAAAAGTCCATTATGCCCGATTCAACATGAAAAAAAAATCAGATAAGTTGATTATAGAAGAAACAATGCACACTTGTGAGGAAGTAAGGAGAATAAAAACACAGAATCAAGTGAATGATAGACTCGGAGTAGCTATTGTCACAGCAAACAAACTGGAGCAAAATTCTCGAACACGATTTATGCTGATGAATATGTATTTAATTGCGCGCACGTGGCCAACGCTGAACTATAACATCTTTTCACCGTAAAACTGGAAAAACATGAAAATAAACAAGTCTTACAAACATGTTCTAAGACAAAACAAAGCAAATTATAAAAGAGTAAAAATTCAAATAGGTTTAGAGAACTATGCGTTGCTTACCTCTATTTTTGCCAAGCTACTTGCCCCAGAGCCAACGTCCATCACAAGTGGAACAAACGCCCGACTCCCATGTTGACCGATTCGAAAAGACCGCTTCTGGGCAAGCAGGCGGTGTAGAGGCACGACAGTTACTCCGTGCGCATGTCTTCCGGAAGAGGACGGTGCTGAATACAAAATGTCCCCTTCCTGAATTATGACCGGCCAACATGTGAAACTCCTACGTTTACAGATATTATATTGAAAGCTTTAAATCAGATATAAAACAGAAATTTTTCATACATGATATTTCAGAGTTTTATAAAAGTTAGAAATTATTATTTCTCTGAAAGTGGTAAATTTGGTATCTCATTTAGGTATTATGAAAACAAACAGTATTTTCTATGTAAAAAGAATCTAAATGTCTTCTAGCATTTATTATACTTTTCATTAACCTCTTGCCATCTAGCGGCGCTCTAACACAGGGATATATGGCATCATTAGCATATTTACAAGGAAAAATCAAAGCACGTGATGTGTTCGACAGCTTACAGCTATGCAACGAGTTGCTAGTGCGACTATTACGTATACAACTAAGTATAAGTAATGCCAAACCTGACATTCCTTTTTGAAGAATAGTTTTGTAGACTATGAAGAATTACATATTTAAAAATAAAATCGATCTGTTAATTAAGCTAAACAGAGCTTGTTTGAAAGATATCGTTTGTTTTGGATACCATCTTCTGAACGCTTTCATTTTGTTTGTTTGTTATGGAATCAACTGTTTTTCAATGACATTTTCTCATAAAAAATTAAAATTGTCGATTTTTTTAATTTTACCGTAATCATCTTCTTCGAAGCTACATCCAATATGCTCCACTGTATTGCCCAGAAAACAGACATTATTGCTGGATGAAATTTGGACACACTTGTTTGACCATGTGTCATCTGATCTTTATAGTCTTCTGAACTACGAAACGCCGACTCTAAATTGTTTATCAATCCTTGAATGTGTTCTCAGGTGTTCGGCAATGTTTGCAGGTAAGCTACGATCCATCTGGAATAAAGAATATGGTCTATTGCCTGAAACCTAGTTTTCTGGTTCCTCTTGCAATATTGATCAAGTTCTTAAAATGTTAAATATGTTATGGGCACTAAGATTCGAAACGTATAAAAACGTCTGTTTCTAATAATGCGAATCATGCATTATATGACGTAGATAATTCTAATCAGATGTGTGATTTGATGGGCAGCTACTACTTAAATGCTTTTAACAATTTTCTCAGTTTCTCAATACACATTCCACCAAACATAATAATCAATTTGACTACATCACTTTTCCTGGGTCATTAAAGCTAAATTTGCTAGCAAATAAAATAATCAAGTGTGACTAGATATATTCTGATCAGGATTCAGCTTTAAAAATGACCACAAATGAATTTTTGATCGTGGCAAATGTGTCCGCTTTTCTAAAACAGTGAAAATAATGTCATGTGGCACAGATACACGAAATTCAACCCAGGAAGTATTGACATCATATATTTCATTTTTAACAATATCTGTTGTACTCTTTGATATTTAATTCCTGTGATGTCAGTTGTAGAGATTTTTTGTAAGTTATTTAAGTTTCTGGAACTCATGACAATTTCATATGTCTAGGCAGAGGGAGGGCCTCTGTATTAAAATGAGACAAGCGGGCAATGGGCCAATACAAAGGACCATCCTGTACAAATAAATGTTGGTGATTCACGAACAAAGAAGAGATGTTTGATCAGAGAGGTGGAGTCTCATGAAAAAAGATCCCTACCTTCTGCTGAACCTGAATTGTGGTCAATATAAGCTACGATTTTAATGTGTTACTGTGCAATTGTAGCTCTCTTGTAAATTGGAAACAATTTTAGTAGAGTTTAAGCGTATGATCATAATATATGATCAAACCCAAATATGCATTCTCTATACGTATACATTCATGTGGATGTACACCGTGTTCAGTGTGCTTAACTCTTGCTTCATGTGAAATAGTGTGTTTGACAAAACCTTTTTACTTAATGTTAAGTTCATCTCGAACTATGTTCAATAGTACACATAGTTCTGGCACTATATCGGACAATGGACAATATATGAAGCGTGAGTGATGTGCACAGTATCTTCTTATTTAACAATCATGCTCTGCAGGTAGAATGTAATACAAGGTCGTTTTGATGTTGGGCCAAGGTCGTTTTGATGTTGGGCCAAGGTCGTTTTGATGTTGGGCCAAGGTCAATTACAAAAATATCCCATTCTATATTCAGCATTCTTCCTAATTGAAAGGCACCAGAAGAGGCGAATTAAATCATTATCAGAACAAATATATCTGTTACTATGCTCTTCATACAAAGACCATATGTTACTATGCTCTTCATACAAAGACCATATGTTGCTATGCTCTTCATACAAAGACCATATGTTGCTATGCTCTTCATACAAAGACCATATGTTACTATGCTCTTCATACAAAGACCATATGTTGCTATGCTCTTATATGTTGCTATGCTCTTCATACCAAGACCATATGTTGCTATGCTCTTCATACAAAGACCATATGTTGCTATGCTCTTCATACAAAGACCATATGTTACTATGCTCTTCATACAAAGACCATATGTTACTATGCTCTTCATACAAAGACCATATGTTACTATGCTCTTCATACAAAGACCATATGTTACTATGCTCTTCATACAAAGACCATATGTTACTATGCTCTTCATACAAAGACCATATGTTACTATGCTCTTCATACAAAGACCATATGTTACTATGCTCTTCATACAAAGACCATATGTTACTATGCTCTTCATACAAAGACCATATGTTACTATGCTCTTCATACAAAGACCATATGTTACTATGCTCTTCATACAAAGACCATATGTTGCTATGCTCTTCATACAAAGACCATATGTTACTATGCTCTTCATACAAAGACCATATGTTACTATGCTCTTCATACAAAGACCATATGTTACTATGCTCTTCATACAAAGACCATATGTTGCTATGCTCTTCATACCAAGACCAGGGGCAATTTCTTAAAAAATCATCTGTGTGTTTCTTTCCTTGCTGTGAACTATACAAGAACTATTGTCATGTGAAGTGAACAATAGTATTGGTATACACTGTTATCAACATACAATACAAAGGCCCATCCTGTACAAGTACATGTTTGTGCTTCACGAACAAAGAAGAGATGTTTGATCAAAGAGGTGGAGTCTTATGAAAAGGATCCCTACGTGCTGCTTGACCGGAATTGTGGTCAATATAAGCTACGATTTTAATGTGGGCATGGCACATTACGTTCATTTTACAGTCTTTGCATTGCAACTGCCTCATCTTTATTGTCCTCATGTTCGGCGCTTACATCTCCATCATTTACATGATGCTTTAATGACAAGAGGATTTCATGAGAATTGGTACTTTTCTCCTGAGTTTTGCCTGAGTTATTCAATCTAGACGACTATCGCTCAAAACATAACATAATTAATCAGTATGCACTATATTGAGAATTAATGGTGGCTCAATACCTTTTTGAATGTTTGGATTATATGAGCAATGATTGTTTCAGAAAATGCATAATCCGTCTCAAAATGATTCACTAAGCTGTTACACAACATGCATGTCAAGCTCATTATGTACACGTTTCAATTATGTCAACCAGAGTCAAAGGACGTTTATTGAATTATTCTGTGTTCTGCCATTTAAATTAGGATCCAATTTTTATTTTTCAATATTCTTCTTGATTTTCTTTTTCTTTTTCCAGTTATTTCGGTTGCTTTTGAAGTTTAGTCCTTTTAGTAAATTATTGTGCAACTTTTGATTCTTTCAAAAATATTTTTCGATGTTTAAAATTGTTTGTTTCCAGCTTTGTCAGATGCAGTCGCAGTTTGCCCTTTTCAGAATGTTCAGAATCTCCTAACTTTTCATCGATCAAATATTCCAAGATTGATGTCACTATGTTTGTATTTCTTATGCTGCTTTATATGGTTAGTAACACCAATGAACTTAATGTAAGAAATATATTTAAATAGTGACTAATAAGAACCAAAAAGAAATAATGAAACGAAAATACTGGGTTACATAAAGCATTAGAAAATAATGAAAGAATAAGGGTTAGGGTTACGGTTAGACACTAATATGAGAGGATTGAAAATGTAAGGATTAGGCTTAGGGTTAGGTTTAGGGTAAGAGTTAGGGATAGACATTAATATGATAGGATTGAAAACGTTAGGTTTAGAAACAATATGAGAGGATTGAAAACGTTAGGGTTAGGGTTAGACACTAATATGAGAAGATTGAAAATGTTAGGATTAGGCTTAGGGTTAGGTTTAGGGTAAGAGTTAGGGATAGACATTAATATGATAGGATTGAAAACGTTTGGGTTAGACACTAATATGAGAGGATTGAAAACGTTAGGGTTACGGGTAGACATTAATATGAGAGGATTAAACACGTTAGGGTTAGGGGTAGACACTAATATGAGAAGATTGGAAACGTTAGGGTTAGGGTCAGGGTTTAGGTTAGACACTAATATGAGAGGATTGGAAACGTTAGAGTTAGGGTTAGAGTTAGACACTAATATGAGAGGATTGAAAATGTTAGGGTTAAGGTTAGGGGGAGGATTAGGGTTAGAGTTAGGGATAGACATTAATATGATAGGATTGAAAACGTTTGGGTTAGACACTAATATGAGAGGATTGAAAACGTTAGGGTTAGGGTTATACACTAATATGAGAGGATTGAAAATGTTAGGATTAGGCGTAGGGTTAGGTTTAGGGTTAGAGTTAGGGATAGACATTAATATGATAGGATTGAAAACGTTTGGGTTAGACACTAATATGAGAGGATTGAAAAAGTTAGGGTTAGGGGTAGACACTAATATGAGAGGATTGGAAACGTTAGGGTTAGGTTTAGGGTTAGACACTAATGTTAGAGGATTGGAAACGTTAGGGTTAGGGTTAGACACTAATATGAGAGGATTGAAAACGTTTTATTATGAACATTGATTGTATGCTTTTTAAATTAGTCAGAAAATATTGAAATTCTGTATTTTAAAATAAATTAATTTCATTTAAGTCAAGAATATAAAAGAAATATGAATATAAATGTATTACCGTGTCTCGAGAATAACTAAATATTTGAGAGAGTCCCTCATGAATGACAATGCCTACGATGGCGGTGGTATGGCCGCGGAGGATAGCCACTGGTTTGCTGGTCATGTAAGGGTTCCACACTTGGACGTTATGGTCAGCGCTACCACTAACCAATATGTTTAGACTCCTTTTATAATCAAAGCATTCCACTCCCTAAAATAAATAAAACATAGTTAATATAAGTATTTACGATATACGATATACGTAGTGTTATAGGGTCAGAGAAATGATTCTACTCACTTATTGTATAAATGAAAGAAAATGAGTAAAGCTTCACATGCTGTAAACTTGTAGTCTAGTGATGAATTTAATCTCAATCTCAATGTTCACTCTTTGCTGTCACTAACACAACTACTGTGTTCCCAATACGTTCCTTCTTAAAGCAATTGCTCCCCTCATACGCAAATAAATGCCACCTATAAAAAACTATTATGAACACAAGTTCTTTTTTCCCATGAAAATCGAGTGCCCACCATGCGAAACGATCCACACACTTCAAAGCTGGTAACCCTTCATTTTCTTTCCATGTTTACAGTAGGCAACATTTATTCCCTTGTATCTAAAACCACACGCCCCCATGATAATCAAAGATCATTTCACATCAAATAATCCTGTGCCCAAATTGGCACATTACGTTCTCTCCGCAGTCTTTGCTTTGCAACCGCCTCACCTTCATTGTCCTCATGTTCAGCGCTTACATCTCCATCATTTACATGAACTACACGCCTTAAATCGAAAATGTGCCGTGGCATTCCATAGATGCTCAAGTTGTAAGGGGATTGAAATCCAGTAATTACTTCTCTTCTCCTATTCCGTCATACATTGTGCATTCGGTGGCTTCATCCGAACCTCTTCTCCTATTTGGATTTTGGCTAGCCCTTACTCATCGATTTCTGGGTATGCATCTCTTGGGTGCCTCCATCCATAATTAAAAATTGATTTATGCGGCACTGTCTCCTCTTTGTCCGACCTTGGGTGTCATGTTGTACCAGAATGTGGCCTCTTCAGGTAGTATTCCCCCTCTCTCGGCTATTGCTTTCACTGTTCGATGATGTCGCTCCACTATTCCATTTCCCCCGACCTATAGGCTGCCCTGTAATACTTTCTTATTGGTCATACATCATTGACGATCAGTCCGACAGAAGGTGGTCCATCGTGGTATCTTCTGGCCGTGCTCTGTCGGGCTGAGGTATTTGTTCTAGGTGGTCCTAGGATGTCCACCCTTCAAGGCTTTATCTTTGAGAAGTGGTTGATTTATGGCCAATCGTTTGAGGCGCCCTTACCAAAAAATGACGACGGGGTAGCTCAGGCATTTTGAGGCGGGGCCAGAATGCGCTACCTCTTGTGCGCTGGCCTATCATCTCCACCCCAACCCTGTGCCATATGTCCTCGCAGTGGGAGGGAGGTAAATACCTTTTTCCGACCAGCAGAATCTTGAGACACAACTGAACATTTGATTTCCCTTTCCAAAAAGAAGATATAACTTCACATCCCATTTCAAAAACTTTCACCCCGGGACCTGAAAGTAAGGGACGGGGATGGGAAATGGAGGTCTTTAATTGCATGTAGCGTTTACACATATGTATATACTATATGCAACCATACCCGTGACAAAGGAGCAACCGTATGCCGTATGTTTAAAGTATAAGTTTAAATAACTATACAATATTACTTAGTACTGTTCTAAATTTAGACGAAGGACTTCTTAGTGCGTTTATTAATCTGTTATCTTAAATCTGTGTGGACATCGTGAAATTTACACACTTCTTCTGTTCAATATATTATTGCATTCATACTTCAAAATCCTAATCACAGATTACATCTTTGGTTGAAGCTGTTAGGGGTGTTGGACCGACCAGGAAACTACAAGTGTACAATTAATTTCTCTGGGTGACCAATATTATTTCAACAGAACCGTTTGATTTTTGATTCTAATTATGAAAATCTTGTTTAGCCGAAAGAAATAATAAAGAAAAAGGTTTCAAAGACAATCGAAAAGATTTTCACCACCAGCACTATCGCTTTTTCTCACTGGTCTTTGAAAATCAATTATCTGGCTTCAACTTTACTCGTTCAATTTACTTAAACTGATCCCAACATACGCTAATTAATTGCAACTACAAAAGTCTACATCTGCAGAAGAGAAGCTCCCCCCCCCTCTGGCAGATGGACAGTCCCGAGATACAAAGCATCACATCGTCTGACGTTTCTCACAATTTCAAACAACTATTCTTACTGCTGCTTTATACAAAAACGGGCCGATTCTATGCGACCAGGATTCCCGCGATGTCAATGAACTTCGTTGAGCTGTGTTGGCTTCAGGTTCCTTGTGGCAAGAGCACATACTTGCTGTGTGGGTTCAATCTCTCTCTACACATCATCCAGCTACCGCTGTGAAACTCGTGTCAGTGAGTCTGCTTCGTTCTGGTCAGATCTTACTATTGCTACATCAACCTAAATATTGTACTCCTTCACAAGTGAAATTATCGTGTCCAATCTTCGCCTTATGAGCATCTCGCTTGTAACCTTGGTGCTCAACCGAGACTTTCCCGTGAGGGCATTAGTCACCTAGTGGAATACACATAGACAGTCCGTTTTTGTGTGTAACACATTGACCTTCCATTTAAGTATGAGCTAAATCCTTTTAGCACGGAATCCAGCTCTGTCACAACTGGTTTCCCCACTTCAACATCGTCTTTCATTAACGCTCAAGCTCGAGACAAAAGCTTTTCTAAGGTCAGATCATCCACTCTGGAGGACCGCAACAATCTTTCCACAAGGTCAGGAAGCCCTCGTACAAACACGCACACCATCACATGGTCTGGTATTCCTCTAAATAGGACTGACAGTTTCCGCAAGTCTGCCAAATACACATCTACGGTCTCGCCCATATGACGCACACGTGCCTTGAACTTCTCATGTGCCGTAAATCTGCCGTCAGCAAATTCACTAAATAGTGTTTGTTTAAGTCGCGTTACATCGGATTTCTGTATTTAGTCAGTTGTTGGTAAACTGCAAACGCCCCCATCTGTTAGCCGAAGTAGATAACATGATCAAACCGCTTCACTCTAGGTAAGTCACACACTAATTCCACATTCGGAATCCATTCAACGACTGCTCCAGTCTCATAAAACTCAGGAATGATCTTTAAGTCGAAACGGCTGTCCATTTTAGCCCGAAATAGCTCTGTGTTGTCTAACCGTAAGAAATAATTTTAAAAAAGTTTCAAATACAATCCAACAGATTACCAGCATCAGCACCATCGCTTTTCCTTGCTCTTCTCACGGATTGGACAATCCCGACATGCAAAGCATGGTATTCTCTTCTCAGCCGGTAAGTGTTCCTTTTTATTTTCACAGAAAAAGAATGCCTGTTGTTATAATAATTTTTTTCCCAGTTACTTTAGGAAATCCGATTTACTGTTATCTTTTTTCGGGAAAATGGTTGCCTTATATAAAACATTATTTTTCATTTTGTTTATTATCTTTTTGTTATGCACATTTATTATGGTGCCCATTATCCTGCAGTATGCAATAACTAATCTTAAGCGTTTTTTATAACTAATTTGTGCAGAGTCTACTGCTTATGCCGAAATGCTTATCTATTAGTTTTAAGACAACTTGCCCGATATCGATGCTGACAATGCGGGGGATAAACCAAATGATATTTCTATTTCCATGTTTGCTGTTGTTATTCTCTTACTTGTAATATAATTTTACAGTGTTTTATTTGTTATGTTTTGATTATTATCGCCCGTATAAACCTTTAACCCCCACCAAGAACTGATTATTACTTAGCACTTTTACCATTGCACAACGGGTTCTTTATACTAAGAATACACTTACGAATTATCATGGCTAACAAAACGAGAGCAAGCTACTCCCGTGAATAAATTTATGTTTCGGTTCGAAATTCCGTACAGCTTTCCGAGTTCAATATAAAGATTCCCGAGTTCGACACAACGCACCTAAAGAAGGTCGGAGGTTACATCGTCCAAAACCTTGTGAGAATGACATCCAAGATGAGAACATTAGTCCGAATCATCTAAATCAGGGGCGGGCAACCTTTTCAGAGTGAGGGCCAGATGAGACTTTTGGAAGGAGATCGCGGACCGGAGTGAAAAACGAAATCTCAGAATTACTATATTTTGTTTACATGAATAAATTGTACAAAAATTACATTGAACACTCTACAATCTGATATTTTTCTCAAGAGACTTCTGTATGTAATGTTATAAAAGGCGCCGACGAAGACAATTTTGGAATCATAAAAAATAATGACGGGGGAAGTAGCAAGTTGATCCAGCATTCGTTTTAACACACCTCACATAGGTTCTCTGTTTCATGCCCTTTTCATGCCCTTTCCTCGTCTCTCGTTTCCTCTTTGCCTCTCTCTTTCTCCTTTTCTATTTTTATCTCAGGCCAAGGATTTGAAATTAATAGTTAAAGAAAAATGAAATATACATGCATTATCGCTTGCTGATATCTATACATTTTTATCCCACTGTAAATCTTAATTGAAACCTACTTTTACGTTTATGCCACAAAATGATATGAGTTTTACTGGGAGGTCCGCGGGCCGGATTGCAATAATAAAGCATAGCAGGGTGTCGGGCCGGACGCTAAGCCTTCGCGGGCCGGATGTGGCCCGCGGGCCGGAGGTTGCCCGCCCCTGATCTTAATAATACAAATTATCAATCCTTATCTAAAAAATTCCGAAACCTAGCCCCGTTATTGAATCAAAGTTTTTTCTGCTGGAAGAAGGTTTACTTATCTTTCTATTTATGATTTTAGGTATTTGTTTGATTATGGAATTTCTGGTGGTTGGATTTTATATGCATCGGCACAACATCTGGTTTCTACTACTTCGGCCCTGGCTAGAAGATCAGTTTTAAATATCCTGATAATGTTACAGAATTTGAAGACACTACAAACAGCATTGTCAGAAAACAAGTATAATCTATCTTCATAAAGAAAAGAAACAAGCAGGAAATGTAGTTTAAAATGAAAGGTGAAATATAGGTCAATCAAATATCGCTATTTTACACATATAGAAATGGCAGCTTTTACCTTGGGAAGCTTAAAGACATATGTCTGCTTGAATCTGTGTATATCCGAGATGACAAGAGAACTGTTTGGACATCCACTCGAAGAGATTATTGTTGCATTATCCGGAACATATTTCACTTGTCTTATCATTTCAGAGTGAATGCAAGTCAAACATGAGTATCGCACCCACTTGGAATGGTGAGATTTCAAATCCTGAAATAAAAGGTGTATTTTGTTTCATTCCAAAGAATAATACAAACTATTTGAAAAGTAAATTTTGGTATACAAACGTTATATTTTGGATTTGTTCATACTTTAATTTGATAATAATGGCTGAAACTTACAGATAAACTATATTAAACTCAGGATTATCGAAGTTAAGCAACACATTTTTATTGTATCAGTTAACGTCAATATTGACACGGTTTTATAGCTATCCTTCTTGATCCCTTTTTAGACACTTGAAATGCGACACTAGGTTATATAATAAAATGGC
The DNA here is from genome assembly GCA_963556195.1 of Sepiola atlantica. Classification (NCBI taxonomy): domain Eukaryota; kingdom Metazoa; phylum Mollusca; class Cephalopoda; order Sepiida; family Sepiolidae; genus Sepiola; species Sepiola atlantica. The sequence goes on along the minus strand of OY744539.1, from coordinate 81,872,998 downwards.
CGACGTCGTCTTAACTCGGGGCTGATGATCTCGTTGATGCAAATGTAGGGGAGATAATTATGTTTGACTAAGAAAATAAGCATAAAATGAACAGAGAATTTAAGACGCTGAAATAATCAATCGAACAATGGAACAATATTATTTAAAAACTGTAACATTATTATTCTTTTTTTTTAATTAACGTTTAAAAATTGATTAACACTGAAATTTCTATATTTTTATTTATTAAAGAATGAGATAAACTGTGACATTATTATTATTTTTTTTGGGTGGGGATTCTATTTTTTTTCTGGCAATTACGTGTGAACCACTGCATATTTTTAAACGTATCTCCATCTTTAATCAGTAAAAACATAATTTTAGAAGGACGCAATTTCAAATTAGAAATTAACAGTGATAACCAATTAATCTAAACTAAAAATGAAACAAGTTAATTAACAAACTAAAAATGAAACAAGTTGATTAACAAACTAAAAATGAAACAAGTTAATTAACAAACTAAAAATGAAACAAGTTAATTAACAAACTAAAAATGAAACAATGTTAGGTAAAAATAATGTTAATTATAAACTGTAATAATAAAATTTGTTAATTAACGACACAAAAAATAAACTGCAACACTAAAACAATGTTAATTAACCAAATACAAAAATTAAATAAACTTGTTAATTAACGAAAAATGAAATTATATCACCTATTGCTCCCTTATTGCAAGAATTATACGCCAAAGAAACTCCATGAGATGAAGATGAGATCTCAGTTGTGGCCCCCAACATTTTTCGTATGTGTCTTTTGGCATGAGACCAAAAACCTTCATTTAAAAATAATGAATTTGTTTTTTCTTTATTTTAGTTAATCGTAAATACTAATTAAAAATATATACATTTCAATGTATATTATTTTTAACGTATCTAAATAAAAATATAGAAATTTCAGTGTTAATTAATTTCTAAACGTTAATTAATAATAATAATAATAATAATGTAACAGTTTTTACATAACATTGTTTCATTGTTCGATTGATTATTTCAGCGTCATAAATTCTCCTGGTGATACCAGATCAAGCTGCCCTGTGGCTCCCTGAGACGAAATTCACCTACATTGACGTTTTTTTTTTTTTTTGTTTTTTTTTGTTTTTTTTGTTTGTAAAACTTAATTATGTTCTACAAAACCAAAGACAAAAACAACAGCCCCTCTCCCTTTCTCCCTCCCCTTTTTTATTTTTATTTTTCCTACCCTACTCCCGGTCCTGGATATGACCTTAAACTACATCCGATGGTTAGATCCGGCTTACGGACTTTGGGGAATGTGGAGCCTCCTCTTAATTACCATTGCTCCCAGGTCCACCCTGACCCGGAGTGGTAGTACCTGTTAGGGTCCCAACTATGGGTTAAATAGAAACAGATATTAAAAGGGGAAGGAAACAAAAAAGAGAAGAAAACAAGACCAGATTCGGCATTAAATAACCCAAAAAGGGTTGATATGCCGTAAAACAAAACTACCAAACCAAAAACCCTGATTAAACATTTGAAGATATAAAGAACTTGAAGCATAAAAACTTTCACTATAATGACCAGATTCGGCATTAAATAACCCAAAAAGGGTTGATATGCCGTAAAACAAAACTACCAAACCAAAAACCCTGATTAAACATTTGAAGATATAAAGAACTTGAAGCATAAAAACTTTCACTATAATGACCAGATTCGGCATTAAATAACCCAAAAAGGGTTGATATGCCGTAAAACAAAACTACCATACCAAAAACTACCATAAATTCTCTGTTCATTTTCTGCTTATTTTCTTAGTCAAACCGAGTTATTTCCCCTGCATTTACATCAATGTGAGCATCGGCGCCCTTAACTCTACCAAGCATTTCCCCTCTTTTTTTATTTTACTTGTATCTATGAGTAACATAGAAAATGTAGGGAGGGGGGGGGTAAGTGTAGAGTTATGCATTTCATCAAGGCAAGTCCGACTGACTCAGCTGTACATGGATTTCTGGCGGGTGAATCTGTGGCATGTCTTTGGTTCCCTTTTTGGGGTCTGGTATTTTAGACGACGGTCGCGTCTTTAGGAATTACCAAGCCACCACACTAAACAATTAATTTTGTGTAGGTAAATTGAGACCGATTCGATAAAAAGATCACCAGTTAGCAAGTGCTAACTTTTAACAATATAATATTGTTCATAAAATAGGGAAACTGTAAAGTAAAAGAACAAAACTTTTATATATAAACAATTTTACAAAAATGTAAAATATAACAAAGTTTGTGCAGGATAGAAAATGTTTGAAACGACACGAACGTTATCGTTGTCCTTAAAGTTTAGTGTGCGTGTGTGTATTTCTTGGTTAAGCATGTTATTGTGAGGAAGACAGCAGGCGTGTTTAAAAGTGGATCTGAAGTCCGCACTTCAAATCGGGTGTTTTTGTTGTTGTTGCTGTCTTCATTGATAGCGAGGCGAATTATCCGTTGTCGCCAAGAAAACTGATTTCTTTCCGATAATTTCCTGGTTTTATAAAAGTTTATTTCGCACCCACTTGTTCAAAACATGTGTGAACATTTTTCTGAGTTCACACTTTGGCCACATCTGTTATAACTTATCTTTACGAGCAACTGCCGCTAACTGTCCACTCTTTCAGAAGAAAGAAAGAAAGAAAAAGAAAAGGAAGAAGAGGAAAGAAGAGAAGAGAGTAAGCCGAACGAACCTAGAAAGAAAAGGGGTAACTAAACAGGCTAGCACTTTCCTTCAATGCCCGTTCGTCTCATCGACTTATTGATCTGCCACAAATCCACACCTACTATACTTCTAAGAGTAAGTAAATTCCTGATAATCGAATTTTGACGACAGTCACAAATAGTTTCAATGTAACTCTCAATATTTACCTGCATGAAGACCTTTAATGCACCGGCATCATTCTTAAAAGGTGTTTCAAATAATTGCGTTACTGGTTTCTTAAAATAGAATAGTCCAACGGTACCCGAATCCAAACCGCACACAAGTAAGGATTCAGAGTTGACGTTCTGTAAGAAAATACAAACATCAAAATGAAACGAATCCTAATCAGATTATCCGCCAGCAATAAATATAATTACGACGACAAGTTTTGAAAATGTTCAATTCAGATTACTTACATTTTTGTCGAACCAGTAATCAAAACAGTAAGGGATATCGGACATACCTAAAAATGGAATGGATGCAAACATTTATCAGCTGCTTTTATCATGTTTAGAAACTGATCTTTTCACAGGGAATATATTGCGCATTGCTTTATTTCGAATAGGAAACACAAATATTATTTTAATTAAGATTATTTTTCAATTAACATTAATTTTCAAAATGTCATTATTTCTTAGCACTTTTCTTACTTTATTAAATAAAGAAAGGAAACAGACGGTGATTAGACATTTTTGCATTTTTATGTTTTAAAGTAAACTTTCAAATATTTTGTATTCGTTGGTTATTACTTTCCATGTTGTTTAGGTTATTTCATCAGGTATAATAACGATTTAAACTCCCAGGTGTTTATGTCGCATAGAAAATTGGATACTGACAAACATACAGCGATAACGAGAGAATATAAAAGAGGGATAAAGAATGATCGACGTATTATTAGCATTCTCGTGTCACCTTAGTAGCATTCAATTTAGATGGACTTAATAGTAAAATAAGATTACGCAAAATTCAGAAATGGTAAATCTTGGATGTATGTTCTAATGGAGGTAAATTAAAAAATGCATATATATATATATATATATATATATATATATATATATATATATTTAAATGCTGAATTAAATTAAAGATAATTGAATTATCGTTCAATAATAATCTATCGTGATAATATAAAGCTCAATATATTGAATAGAACAATTAATTCTAGAGATGAAAGATGAGAATGAAAAATTGTAAAGATACAATATTTATTAGAATATCAAAAGTTCAGAGCAAGAAGCTTCATATCCTTAATCCATGGATTTTCAAAGAGAAACTCTTTTCATCAGAGGATAACTGTTTTTATTTTTTGACGTATTTTTGGACAGCATCCACCCTGACTCTACGCTCTCATCTCAACATAAGACTCTTTGCATTTTGGTCTTTATTTTTGTTTTATTTCATGTAAAATTTAAGGATATGAAGCTCCTTGCTCTGAACTTTTGATGTTCTAATACATATTGTATCTTTACAATTTTTTATTCTCATCTTTCATATATATATATATATATATATATATATATATATATATATATATATATATATATATATATATATATATATATATATATAACGGCCTTTTTCTGATCTAAGCGTCTCGCCGGCCCACCATTTCAAATTCTGTGTACATAGCGTTTCATAACGGTTATAAGTGTTTTTTGAAGAAATTCCATCATTTACTATTTCAGACTATGCTGAAGAAGACGGAATCGGGAATTAAACCCGTTTCTTGTCAGAAACCACTGGTCCATGTCTGATTAAAATCTGTATTTAAAAATAAAAATATTACGCTCTTAATTTAATTTAATTGAGCACTCTACTGGTATTTCCCTTTTATTCTTTTTTTAGTATACCTTTATACTTTATATATTTATATATATATATATATATATATATATATATATATATATATATATATATATATATATATATATATATATATATATATATATACTATGAAGTTTAGGTTGTTGCGTGAATTAGTTTATTTACTTTGCTGTTTAATCTTACAGTAGATGTCTGTGGGGTAACCGCCCCCATGTTGGGAGGATATTTTTGTATAATCATTCTGTTTTCTGTTTTCTGATTGAGAAGAAATTGTTAGATATCTCCGTAAAAAGAACTACATGTGGGTTAAAAAGCCCTGAGTACCATGAGATTTGTTTGGTTTTGTATAACGTGTGGAGACAAGAAATTTATTCGAAATTGTGCTAGAACCTATCATAAGCAATATAAAAGGAAAAGGGACCAGTTTGGGGATACGGAAAGTATTTCCACGTCGTTTTTTGAAGATTTTGCTTTGTAAGGGTAAACCTCCTGTTGAGGGATTTATGGGTGATCAAGTTTGGCAATTTCATGATAGCTTACAGAAATGTGGTCATTCCTCAAATTTTAAAATTCATATAACATAAACTTTGATTCTTCAGGAAGAGAAGAATGTAGCAAGATTTGGATGAGGGATTATTAAAATGGTAGAAACATAATTTTTCACATGACGGTTAGATCAAATAGAAAAGCAGAAAATTCCATTAGGAATCTAAAAGAAGGAATGTAAGCTAACGCGCCAGGAAGTTGCTTCACACACACAGAAAGTCTACAGTGATATGTAGCGGATAAGCTGATGAAATCTTTCTCTTATTTGTGAGTTGTTCCCTTTTTTGGGATATGAGTTGGAGAAATATCCACGGGCTATTATAAAATTTCAAAGTATATACATACAGGGTGTTCGAGATAAATTTGATAATTCTTGATATTCTTTCATTTCGGAACCATTTGACGTATTTAATAGCGGTAAAGTTCAACTGATAGCTGTTTCTGTGTACTCTTCGTGGGGTTTAGACCATGTACAACTAAGCAGTATTGGTATATTGAAAGAGAGTGACCTGTATCATGGTAATTCGCACCGAGTTCAACGATTCGGATGTATTAGCTGTAGCTCAGTGCTCATTGAATTATTTGAGACCATGAGATGTAAGTTGGAGAATTACGACGATTTATATAGAAAACGTGGCTAGCGGGATTTATCACGTGTTAGACGCCAAAAGGTAAAAAGAATAAACGAAACGCTATGAATTTACAAATAATTTAAGATATTGAAACTTTTAGAAATAAAAATAAAATTATAAGTCTTTAAAATAAAAAGACTGTTATGAAATTGTAAAAAATACTCTTGTTTTTTTAAAACAATTCTAAGATCTTCAATATTTTAAATTATTTGTAAATTTAAAGCGTTTCATATATACTTTTTCTTTTGGCCTCTGATTCTTTCTTTTTCTCTTTTGATTTTCTTTTTTTCTGTTTACTTTTTCTCTTTCCCTTTATCCCTTTTTTGTTTATATTCCTTATAATTAATATTTTTTTCTCTTTTCTTTTTTGCCTTTTCTGTTTATGTTCCTTATAATTAACGTAACGCTGAATTTACCATATCATATTTAAAATAAATGCAAATAAGATATATCGAGGCATGTTGCATCTACATATATATTAATCTTCAAATATATTTGATGTGACCATTCTTGAATTTTATAGGACATAATAAATTATAGGACATACATTTGATGTGACCATTCTTGAATTTTATAGGACATGATAAATTATAAGACATAAATTTGATGTGACAATTCTTGAATTTTATAGGACATGATAAATTATAGGACATAAATTTGATGTGACCATTCTTGAATTTTATAGGACATAATAAATTATAGGACATACATTTGATGTGACAATTCTTGAATTTTATAGGACATGATAAATTATAGGACATAAATTTGATGTGACCATTCTTGAATTTTATAGGACATGATAAATTATAGGACATAAATTTGATGTGACCATTCTTGAATTTTATAGGACATGATAAATTATAGGACATAAATTTGATGTGCCCATTCTTGAATTTTATAGGACATAATAAATTATAGGACATACATTTGATGTGACAATTCTTGAATTTTATAGGACATAATAAATTATAGGACATACATTTGATGTGACCATTCTTGAATTTTATAGGACATAATAAATTATAGGACATAAATTTGATGTGACCATTCTTGAATTTTATAGGACATAATATCCTTAACTATCCCATACGTCTATTAGATTTTTTTCAGCAACTCATTATCTATTGGTAAATTTATCATTACAAAGACTTTCTGCTCATTAATAGGTTCAACATTTTTGTTTTGTTCTTTTGGCTTTTTGCCTAACTCAAGATTGTTCTGTAAATTTTTCTAACTAATATTTACCAATAATTAGTAATTTATTGGTTATTCTCCTTTTTAGGAAAATATCTATTTCTTTGAAAATCCATGAGTTAAAGGACTTTTTAATAATTCACCTTTTGTTAAAACATTTTATTATAATAAACTTGTAAAGTATGTAACTTTAGTTTTGTTTTATCATTTCATTTTGTCATATATATATATATATATATATATATATATATATATATATATATATATATATATATATATATATATATATACAAGTGGAAACATTTTAAAATGCTTAACGTAATGCGATTTTGTTCTGTGATGCCATCCACCGTTGCTGAATTTAAACCGTGAACGACTTCCTGGAATAACGCGAAAAAACGTTCTATGCGCGTTTGTCCGGCGTCCTTTTAAAATTGTCTTCTTTCTCCAGTTTTTTCGTTCATTTGTTTTTTTTACACCTGAAGATAGTTCGACGAAAAATCGAAAACGTTCGTGAAACCCGTGAAACCTATGGAACATTCATTATTTCTTTTGATTTTAATACAAAAAAGACCACAAGAAAAATTGAAATAATAAAAAAGGTATAATTAAACAGACGAATACTGTTATTTTTAACAATGTTTGTATATATATATATATATATATATATATAAGATTTCAAAATAGTTACCAAATAAATGAAATTCCTCAAAGTAGTGATTGGTGGAAACATCGTAAAATCTCAGGTCTCGACTACTTGTACCAATGACGATTTTGCTGCAGTTGGCCATGAAAGCAACGTCGGTAACCCACATTTTGAAACGACGTTTGGTACCTTTGGAATCCACCTCATCATTGCCTGCAATATTATAAGACCGCTCGAGAACAAGTGATGTTGTCCACACAGTCAGAGCTCCTTCCTGTAAATCGTAACAGAAAATACCTGTTAATAATTCAATAAAATATAATAACCATGAGCATCAACATTAGTAGAGTTCTTTCTCGTGTTCATGATCGTAAACTGTTACAGCGATATCCGCTTTTCAAAAGGTTTGTTATTGGTAGAGGTTATTTAATTTTCGGAATGGTTATCATGCTCATTATTTCAGACTAGTGTTCCATTTATACCTGTAGGAATAACCGATTGTGATTAAGGGGAATTAACCCCATGTTATTAGTTAATCCCCTTAGTCGAAAACGGAAGTGAACAGACAATCATACGTCAGAAAGTTGACTACCATGAAGAGTATTCGTAAGATCACGCGGATAATAATAATAATAATAATAATAATATTAGATGGTGACAGCAGTCACAGAACGAACAATTTTAGACAAAAACATCAACAAAGAGTTGGGACAAAGAACTCGGCACCCAGTCAGCTCGAAAACTACCGCACTATTCACTGGGACAGTAATCAGTTTATCTAAATTGAAAAGTATCGGTGTAGTCGACAAAACTCGAGCCGAACATGTCAGTATATTCCTATGAGGGACGTAGCCGATTACACAATGACTACTACTCGACGGAATTAAGTGAATCCCAAAGAGCTCACGAGGACATTCGATTTTTACTTCGACGCAAACTAAATGCCATTATTCTGTTAAAAGAAAATTACAAATGCCAGTAGAAGCAACTGACATCTTCATACAAAATATATTCAAGCTGGTTGAGGGATGTAAATATAGATGGCTGAATGAAGAAATTCTAAGGGATGCAATTGTTGCAGGGGTAGTAGATAACGCAAATCAAATGTAACATTATTCCAAGCAAAGGAAAGTAAACAGAGAGGCTGAAAAATGAAGAGACGACCAGAATTTCACTAAAGTTGAAAATTTCAAGACAATTTTGGTCAACACAAATCGTGACGAAGGAGGACCCCATTCTCTAAAATATCAACGTAAATTCCTGTAGATACTGCGACTAAGAATCTCATTCCCGAGAAAGATTCCTCGTACGATCGGTAACTTGTTCAACATGCTCCAAAGAAGTACATTAGCAAGCTGATTGGCGATGGTCTCCTTACCACTACCATATAAGGAAACGAAAGCAAATCCAAGAGTTACAGGAACGCAGTTTTCAAGTAGATGACAAAAACTGATAGACTAAAAAAGGATGTCCCTATACTTTTAAGCAGAGCATAAGAGCATGTTTCGAATGAATATTTTTAAATGGAACAAAAAACCACAGACTAATCAGTACAACAAACAAATGAAACGCATTGGTAATAGAACTTTTTCAGTGCAGGGAATGCTCCGGAGGGAGAATGCTCGATATATGAACCAGAACATAGTGAAAACACTTTACACCATCAACAGTGAGTCAGTTTTTCTTATCAGTCAAATAGTTTGCATAAACTTGGGTTGAGATATTTGACTGGTGTTCTTTGTAGTTTGAGTAACATTGGGGTGTTTGTAATTTGCCCCATGGGAGGAGGTTGTTTCTTCTTAGTCTTTTCACTTTCCTTTCTTTGATTGGTCCCCGAATTCGCTTTGGTTTGAACGTCTAAAGTGTTATTCTTTTTTATAAAGAATTTTAACGCGTGACACACAGTTCTAATTAGCCACCCAATACAAAATAGTTTCGTATTTTTCTACTATTTTTCGATTGGTCAGCCAATCAAAGCTCCGATCAACGCCCGTTGGTGTAGCATTCAGTCAATCCACAATATTGGGTTAATTAAAAGTCTCAGCACGCCTTTAATATAAGACATGGGGCAATGCACTCATGGACCTGATCAAAATATTTCATCGGCGATCTGTCAAGTTAAATTTCAAATTTCAAAACATAACTTAAATATTATTTTATGCAGTGACTTTTAAAATTTTAATGTATGGTTTCCATCGGATATACATAAATATATATTCCTATTAGGTCACCTGTGCACGTTCAAAACATGACTGTTTTGAACAAAACCAGTACGTGTGATCAGTAATGATCTTTTAAATTGTAATTTCTGATTTCCATCGCATGCACCGAAATATACATAAAACCGTTTTTCTCCATTTGTTCACCTGCGTACGTTTAAAACAAAATTGTTTTGAAAATAAATCACGCATGAATCATTCAAGACTTTTTAAATTGCAATTCAAACACACACTTTTATATTAAAAACTATATTTTTCCTGATCAAAACACTACCAGTTCGCTTATAAGTTATTAGCACAAATTAAACACGTCATCATGTCAAACAAGGAATAGTATTCCAACTCCTCCAAATGGGAGAAAGTCATAGATAATGACGAGGGGTGGCTTCTGATGCTGGAATTGTCACCAGGTCGTACCAGACGCAATATGACTAATCACGGTATTCATTATATTATATCGCATGCCATCTTTCAGATACAGAACATATTTATGCAGCTATAAAAAGGAAGCATTAATAGTCACCTGGGGTTGTAACAGTGACTATGTATCTCTGACCTTAAATTCACCGCTTACACTGATCACAAACTATAGCTCCACATAATGTCAACCACAGAAATTACTAAAATGCCATCTTGTCAATGATTCAGATTGCGGTTCATCTGATTCTCCTCAAAACGCTATATAGCGGGAAAGAATCAGATAATAGCAGATGTACTGTCACGTGAATAATAGAACTAAGTAGACCAAATATTTCCCTCGTGGAAGATGTAGCCCTACTCTCAATACAGATCATCCATCCTTTCCAGCTTCACCAAACAAGTTATAACAGATAAAACAATACTATAAACTGAATCCTGAAACCGACAAAATCCGAGGATATTGTTCAAATGGATTAACTACACCCATGAATTACGACTCATCAAAGAGTGTTGAACTACAGAGAACACGAAGCAAAAGAAAAGAAATCTCTTGATGTTTGAAGATAGAATTGCGATTCCACCTGATTTGATGATCGCAATTCTCAACCGCATGAATAAGAAACTTGCGAATAGTGGTGTCGTGCTACTCTTGCTTCATTCTTCAATATGATGACGTCACATCTCTTCCAATATTGACTACTTCACAAAACACGACATTATTTGTATAAAATGCAGATGAACGCAGAAGCAGCCCTTGTTTCCGTAATCATTTCCTGGACGACCGTAGTAAAGATTAGACATGCATCTTTGCAGCACAACACTATATATTTGCGGTGGACTATTATTAAGCATTCGTAGCAAACTAATCATCAAATTGAAAAGTATCTTTAAGTTCCATGGCGTTTACAATATTTTGATGTGATAAACATTTCCATTACAAAGTTTTCTAACTTTGGTGTCGATTTTTAGATTCATCCACACAACGAGTTCCCTTAGATGCCTTCAAATAAATGTACAAGTAGAAATAGGGGTTTCAGATTATAATAACTTGTTGGGTGGCTATATGGTTGGAGTTCTGTAGGCGTAAATGTGACGATAGAATGGGGACTTTAATTTTCATTTTTTTCGATTACTGGAAAAATTCCAATTTTCTAGTGAGCTTGCGGACCATGGTAATAGTTTGCCCTCTTTTAAAAAAGTTATTATAATGTGAACTCATATTTCTACATTGATTTGAAGGGATCTGTCTTCATGAAAAAACACACCCACAAAGCCATGACACAACACCATTAATATATATTAATGTTTTTTTGTTTCTTTTTACGAGAAGCGGTCTGGTCAGATGCAACAAGTTCATTAAATCAGTGCCTTAGACCGCTTGGCCATTATATTTGATCACATGAGCAGATGGAAACTAAAGATTATGAGGCCTGTTTAAAAATATCCGACCTTAGGCCAGAAAAAATATTTCAAATACGTGACGGGGTTGAGACCCTAATCTCCTTCAAAGTAAGCCCCTTGTGCTTGCACACACTTAGCCCACCGATCCATCCACTGCCGGAAACACCTCTGGAAATCTTCTTTTGGAATCCACTTGAAACGTTTTTTGGTGTTAATTGTTATCTGATTACTTTATAAAGGTGATACTTACCTTGCTAATAGTCAAATAACGTAGAGGACTATCAAGGGGCAGAATTTTTGTGGTCGCTTCTTGCTGTAAAATACAGAATTTTCAGTAAGAATCAATCGGAATTCAATGAACTTCTTCTTAGAGTTTAACTTAACTAATTTGTAACACATGAAAATAAAGTGCAGCTATGCTTTGTTTTTGTTATACACACACATATGTGTACACATATATATATATATATATATATATATATATATATATATATATATATATATATATATATATATATATATTTTAAAAAGAGTTAAAGGGACAATAATTCCAGGTATATTAAAAAAATGATAATGATATTGACTGTAATTCGGGCTATAATCGCCAAGTTTTAAAAAGTTTTTTGAATTGTTTTTGTACAATTTGCACCGAGGATGCCACACCAAGAAATAAATAAATGCATAGGAGCATTTTACAAAATATCTTGATGTTAGCCGAAACAATTGTCTACGAAATAAAAAAGTAAGTTGTAAAAAATGACGTGAATCTCTCCTCTGTGATAATGATGTGGTATTGGACTACATAAAAACACTAAATATAGCATAGCTCTAGCTTTAAACTATTGATCTATTATAAGTACTTTGTGTTACAAAATTTAAAAAAAATACACACACACATACATACATATATATATATATATATATATATATATATATATATATATATATATATATATATATACACGTATTTTGAGAATGATTAGTGGTGTTTGAAGCATAAAAACGATGTTTTAGTAATTTTTTATTCAATATTTCAAAGGCACTGCGTTTTTCTTCAGGAATAAACAGAAGAAAGAAAAACGGAAAAACGAAGAATAGGAAATGAGATCACCCCCGTGCTGGATATGAATGCGCTAGAAATTGGACGAAATGATTTTGGGGTGGTGTGGGGGTCAACAAAAATGGAGAGAAGAATCGGCTAGTTGTTGTTGAAATATGTTTAGATGCTGTCATTATTTTTTTTAATTATTTATTTTATATAAAAAATATGATAATGTAGAATTTAAATATAATAATCGTGTGTTGGTTATCTGCGGGATTATGACTTTACTTTTCGCCACTTCCGTTATTGTTGTGATTACCGAGTTATGTAAGTAAACGGCCAATGTCCGTGCAGTTTGTGTTTAGAATCTTGTGTTCTGTTGGGATAGAGTGACTTTGTGTTGTAATAAATGCATTTAAAAGTCGGCTATGGGTTATTAAAATGTGTCGAGTAGCTGTGTATTTAAAGAGATGTTAATATGATTGGTATCGCAATTGTCATGTGTCGCGTTGCGCTAATTGTAAATAAAAGATGTATTATCTAAGATCCCGATCTATGATCTGCAGAAGCCAACCGGCGTTATACTATATATTTTTATATACATAAATAAAAGCTACATTTGGGATGAGTGATTAAATTATCTATTTGTTTACATTGGTTAAAACTGACGTATGCATGCTAGCTTACATACACCTTTGGGAGCGGTGGGTGATGTTTTTGGATACTTGTCTCCCCACAAAAAGTCGGTAATTACTGGGAAGAAATGACACCTCCCGAACATGAAAAAACTGGATAGAACTAAAATTATATATATATATATATATATATATATATATATATATATATATATATATATATATATATATATATATATATATATAAAATATGAAACTAAAAGTATACTTTTAGTAGATAGAACCTATAGTGAAATGGTTTAAGCTCAATATATGAGATAGAGCAATTATAAAGATAGATGAAAGAAGAGGGATAAACATGTACGAATGACAAATTAATTTCAACTTCGATTGTTCAATGTATATATATATATATATATATATATATATACACTCTAGAACAAAATTGAAGAGAAACTCTCAAGGACCCTTTGAACTATCATATTGTCAGGAGAAAAATTGATAGTTTGAATGAATAAGAAACAATATTAGAGAAAATAAAAGACACAAAGGGAGAATTGGATGTGCGATTAAAATAAATAAATTTAATTCAAAGTTGTTTAAAAGGGCACAGTGTAAAATAGGAAAAAAGAGGATGATTTCAAAGTTCCTCAAAGAGATTCAACGTTTTCATAAATTCCTTCTGCCGGCACAAGGAAGGATTACGAATCGCAATAGAGACAGATTCTAGCAATTTCAAATAGTTTTTGAAATATATATATATATATATATATATATATATATATATACAAAGCATAAACCCATACTTATGGCAAGTAAGCACCACAGAAATATGTATTTCATTTCGTAGGAAATGAAGAGGCTAATTATCTCTGGATATACAACCAAGAGGCAGACAACAGACAAATCAGCAAACCAGTCAGTCACACATTTATGTTTTCGCAAATATAAAAGGGTCGACGTCTCCCAAAGTCGTATGGTAATCAAAAATGCTCATTGTGAAAACTACAGCGCTGAAAGATAATGCAAGTTCAATTTTCCATTGAAAAGTCCACGTATTTATATATGAAGTATTTGACCCTTGCATGGATAGAATCGTGAGCAGATAACCGCAAAAAAGGTCAATATCAAATGGGAAATCGATATTACTATTCTTCTAGTTGGGTTGTCCTTTTCTGTTTTTGCCGTTACATGATCGACTTCTCTTAGGAAAATAGTTAAAATGGAAGAAAATTCGACGATAACAAATTCATATGCCGAACTTTCTGTCATTACGGAATTAATTATCTTTGTAATTATTTAATTTTGTCACTATTTTTATTTGGTGAAGTTAAACTTTCATTAGGGAGTCCAATGGGAATGTTTATAATGTTTTAGCAAGATAACGTTTCAGTTTCGCTTGCCGAAGTCGGAAAACGCTGAAAGAAAGATTGAAAACACTGAAAACAGAGATAGATGGAAATATGTATTAATAATGTTAAATTAAATAACAACACAGAAAAGTCTTGCAAAACTAATTGAGTTTGCGACCTTAAGAAGTTCAACTAATAATAAAAAGAAAATTTGTGTGCTCTCTGAATTGCTCAGGTTCCAATAGTCATACTCAAATTAAGGATAAATATTCCTTACTTGTTGTCAGGACGGAATCATATTCAAAAGGAGGAAGTTTTTTATTTATTTTTCAGCTCGCCAACATTAAGTGTCTGTTGATTGGTCAAGGAAAATCGTCTTGGCCAATCAAAAGGGATTTTTTCTAGAATAAGAGGGGTGTAGTGATGGACAAGAACAGAACCACTTAAGAAGAAAGGGAGGTAACCATTTTTTATATGTTTGAAGTTTCTTTAGTCTGCTTTATGCCAGAGGTAAAAAAAATACGTTGGTGTTATCCATACACTCTAAAGGAATGCTTTAAAATGCAAAGGTGACACCCTGAATAAGTTCGATGCAATGAAAAACATTAACTTCTATGTGAAAATCGAGTTTACATGATTAAAGTTATTAGCTTCGAAAGAATAATAAAACAAATGACACCATTTTGAAATGGTCTGTATGTAGGCAAACGATTTCCTGGTCATTTTGTTTCCTAAAATGATTTTTCTATTAAAATGGATCGATCTAAAACACCGAATTTATTGTCCAAAAAACGAAACTTTTTATAACATTGCTTTTTTATTTAATACGTTTGAAGAATTTAATTAAAATTCAATTATTCGTTGAATGAAATATGAATGTTTTCATCGCGCTAAAGAAATGCTTTTTAAATAGTTATATGTATATCACTATTTCAAAAGCAATTTTTGATTGTCAAACATGATGTTATCGGATTGACATCCTAATATTTAATTATATCGGCGTAAACACAAAAAGAGAAAGCAATGCCAAATTCACTTCAACAACAAAAAATCAAACTGGGGTCATGAAAACCAGCTCCCAGAGACAGTCTAACAAAAAGGCCCCAAAAAACCAAAAATGTTGATGACGTGGGGCGCTCCCAACTACGTCGGCCAAACCACTGTTGAAACAATATAAAAGCAGACTGTGCGACAAAATCTCTCTTTCCTCTTTCCTCTTTCCTCTTTCCTCTTTCTCCTCATTCCAGTAAGCAGGTAGCAGCGACGTTTCGTTCCACCCCCCCCCACCGGCGTTCGGGTGCGGGGAGGCTGATGGACGTTTCTACTTACGCACGCACAGCGGCTTTTTAAAACTTACACACACACGCACATACACACACATAAAGGCTTACACATCTATCGTTCTTTAACACACACATACAAATGCCTAAACGAATTATCAACTCTATGCTCGCATGCACATTCACACACTTCGACGTACTAACGCCAAACCTCACACATGATTACACTACGCACATATAATGGCGGCCCAAGACCAAGGCCTTATGACTAATGCATTTAAAAAGATGGAAGACTTAGGAATGATAGCAAGTGCAGATTCTGCCGCACAGAAGTGGAGAGTGTGAATCACTTGATATCAAACTGCAAAATTATGTTAGCAGATGGTAGCTACACAACGCGCTATGATGGTGTGTGCAAATACATACACTGGAACATCTGTAAAAATCTGAACATCCAATGTAGCACTAAGTCCTGGGAACATCTACCAGAGAGGACTATGGGAAACGATAAGTATACTATACATTATGATTATGTGGTTCCTACATCTACCTACCTGGAAAATGCAGCAGTAAAACCGGACATAGTCATATTTAAAAAGGCAGAAAGAGAGGCAACACTGATTGAGGTGAGTGTTCCAAATGACGGTGGCTTAAATAAAGCAGAGAGGGAGAAGGTGACAAAATACGAAGGCCTAATGTATGCTATGAAGAGAAACTGTAACCTCAAAAACATCAATATTATCTCAGTTATAATAGGAGCTAAAGGACTCATGAAGAAAAATTTCAAAAAGTATCTGGAAAGTATTCCCGGAAAACCAAGTGCAACAGAAATCCAAATAATTGCACTTAAGGGAACGGCCAAAATCCTTAAAAGAGCACTCGGTTGGAGCCTCTAAATAGCAGGTGGTAGTCTGGCATTTGGAAGAATGCCCCGCCCCTATGCTAACGAAAACAGAAATAAGAAAATTAAAAAAAAGGAGAAAAATCAGAGGTATGAACATTTATCGTTTCTCTAACTGGACACTTGAAATAAACACTTAATGCTCTGTAATTTGTACACATATAAATATTTTGTGTTACTTTTAAACTACGTTTTATTCTTCCTTCAACTTATGCATGTCTTATCTTTAATTCAACTTTCATACATGTTTTTACATGTTTTATCTGTTTTTATTCTTTTAAACATCACTTTACACAATCTAAATGTAAGCGTGGATCTTAGCATTTTCTCAAAGACACAATATTTTACTAAGCTAAGATCCGCGCTTCTTACAATGTCGATCTTTTTGTAAAGGTAAGAAAATGTACGAGTCACTTCCGTTTCCAATATTAAATGAATATCAAAAGATTTTATCATGATTTTATTTTCTAAAAAAACTTATTGTTTTTTTTATTGAAGGAGTTGATCTTTTGTTTTCGTCGATTTCATTAAAAAAAACTTATTGTTTTTTTTAATGAAGGAGTTGATCTTTTGTTTTCGGCGATTTCATTAAAAAAAACTTATTGTTTTTTTATTGAAGGAGTTGATCTTTTGTTTTCGTCGATTTCATTAAAAAAAACTCATTGTTTTTTTTATTGAAGGAGTTGATCTTTTGTTTTCGGCGATTTCATTAAAAAATTGCTTGTTCTATTTTTGATCGTAACAAAAACAATTTCAAATTACTCGTTTTGCAGTAAACATTTCTAAGAAAACAAATAATTGAAAATACTTCTTATCATTAAATAAATAACATGTATCAATATTTCAAGTTCTTGTTAAATTAAAAATTTGGGAAAACACAAAATATTTCTATTTTATTTGCATAGTATAATTTAAAAAAAAATCTGTTATCAAATTGAACGGTGAAAATAAATGAACAGATTTTAATAGAAAAAAAATCAATTATTTGTTCGAAAAGAAAGACATTTTATATAGGATCTTTCTTACTCTTGTGAAGGTCAAATATTTATATCGACGGCGGGGGAAATATTAGTCCAATTTATCTTTGCTGAAAAATAATCTACAACGAAGGATAATTTCTAATTGGTCTGGAGTTTCGGTCCTCATCGGATAATGTGATCTTCGAATAAACACGTGGACATTGTTTGCCTTTTATATAAATCAAAGAGATGATAATAAACGTATTCTCACCCTGTTTGTCACGATGTGTCTGATCTTTGCTTCCTGTAGAAATGGCATATCTTTCTTTGTGCGTACATAGTCATTTTCGCGATAAAGCAACAACAAGTAGGTACAGAATTCATTCCAGTCAACATATCCATCACACGAAGTGTCCAGCTGCACAAAGAGACATCACATTAACTTTTAAAAAGATTAAAAAGAAAATAACATTTTTTAATTACATGATAACAGATAGGTAAATACAATTTTTCATACATCACTGCTAACTTTATTCTTTAATACGCTAAATAAAATACTTATAGATAGATATATTAAGTTACGTAGTTTGTTATTGTTTCTACTGGCGATAGAAACAGCGTTTTTATTTAGTATTTTTCCACTTCCTAAGCGGTAAAGAATATGTATTAAGTCACCCTTAATAGGAAGTGCCATTATTTTTAATATATATATATATATATATATATATATATATATATATATATATATATATATATATATATATATATATATATATATATATATATCTAATATTAAATTATTTTATTATATTTATACCTACGTACGACGTCGTTTCGAGCATATGGCTCTCTTCAGCACAGGGAAATAACAATCTCAGACGGTCATTGGGCGCGAACCCGGTTCACAGATACACCTTGAATCTGTAACCGTTCACCACGAGAGATTGCCACGTAATAACGGAGAAATTAAGTGATATTTATACTGAAAGCGGCGAGTATAAACATCTAAACATTCAATAGCACTCAACGACAGGATCGAAGCATTGCACTGAAGCTTTTTAAGTGAATGTTTATTTTTAATCTTTCCGACAGTGCTCAACTTTCAATTTTACTTAGAAGAGGCTTATATATATATATATATATATATATACATATATATATATATATATATATATATATATATATATATATATATATATATATATATATATATATATATATATATATATTCCATGATAAATGCCAGTATACTGAAATCATATGCCCTTAATAGGGTTAAGATGAAAATTCATATACACTAAATGTACAAAAGCAAGGAAATTCCCAAATTTTTACACTTTTATTGTCATTAATTAAGGGTATGACTACAAACCATTTCATTATCACATCACTACAGTATACATCTCTATGCATGAGTGGATGAAGTGTGTAAGGTGCGCTGAAGAAAAATTCCTACCAGTAAAATACATAGCCCTGTTGTGCTCGCATACCCTTAATGACAATAAAAGTGTAAACATTTGGAAATTCCCTTGCTTTTGTACATGTAGTGTATATGAATTTTCATCTTAACCCTATTAAGGGCATATGATTTCAGTATACTGGCATTTTTCATGGAATGTCACTACTTTTGTAAAGGCTATGCCTCAATACAATGGTCATTTTTAAGGTTTTTTAGAATTTTCTGGAAAACTAAGATATATGGTAAACTGAAATTAAAATGCCATCAACTAGACTCTAGAACCTCTATCTCTGCCCAAAATCAGCTGAATCCGTCAAATAGTTGAGGAGATACAGGGTGGCACATACGTACGTACGTACACACGAATAACACAAAATCATGCCTGACCTTTCTGGATCTCTGGGTTGCCTTGACTAATGATGCTGAAATTCTACACACTTATAGAACCTATCAAAAAAAAAATGTGCAAAGTTTTAACTAATTTGGTTTATTGGTTTTTGAGTTATGATTGATCAAAGAAATGAGATTTCTAGCATAGGCCGTTTTTGAAGTCTATTAAGTGATAGAGCGCTCTCGCGCCTCCCTTAATATATGTTAATTAAAATTAATTTATACATATATAAAATGATGACATTTCCTATTAAGGGCGATCTAATGCAATATTCTCCATACTGTTTACCGCTTAGGAAGTGAAAAAAACAACGCTGTATATATCGTCAGTAAAAACAATAACAAACTACGTAATTTAATATATTTAGGCGATAAAAAATCGTACATATTCCGGAAGGTGTCTTGGTCGGACAGAATCACGTGTCCATGGATTACTTTTATGTACGTTAAAAATTAGTTAATATATATATATATATATATATATATATATATATATATATATATATATATATATATATATATGTAAAGGAGTTAGGCTACCAAAATTTTGTAAAATGTTTTTTACAACATTTATTTATTATTTTGTTATTTTATCATTTTATAATTTTATATAACGCGTTTCAAACGGTGGTCCGCTTTCATCAGATATGTAAATCCATTTGAAGAAATGTCTTTCGATTTGAAAGAGTGTTGTTTCATTTGAGGAAATTTGTTATTGTTTGACGTTTTATACTAGCAGTAAAACCTGACGTTGCTCGTGGTTGAATGAGGAACACTACTATATTTTTTTCCACTACGCTCATATCACTATATTACCTTTTTACTGTCCCACGTTGCACCCCATAATATAATAGAAGAAACAGAAATTTTGGAAAAACTCTAAATTAATGTTTTATACATATGGTTTCAATTTCATTAAAATCGGAGATACGTATTTGAAGTTTTAAGGGTTTTTTCCCCACCCGTAACTCCCTTAGAAGGGACATAGAGAGATTTGCCACATTAAGAGGCAGGCAAAGATTCGGGACAAATTCCATCGTTCTCCCCAGAAAATTTTATACATTATTTAGATTTCATCAAAATAGAATATATGTTTTAAGAGGGGGTTTGCTCCCATAACTCACATAAAAGGCACTTAGAGATTCGGGGCCACTTCCATTGTCTTCCCTGGTAAATTTTACATATTAACATACTTTTAGTTTTTATGGAGATTCTCTAACCTTTTGCTCGGGATTGAATGAGAAACACTACTATGTTCTTTTTCACTATTCTCATAGCACCATATTACCTTTTTTTTTTTTATTGCCCCTTCGTTTTGACTCCTAATATAATCGGCAGATGCTGAAAGTTTTAGAAAACTCTCTGAATTAGTGTCTTATACATATTGTTTAAATTTCATTAATTAATAACGCCACATGGTGGAGTGCGTAGAGATTCGTGACCACTTCCATTGTCTTCCCCAGAAAATGTTATACATATGATTTAAATTTCATCAAAATAGGATATGTTTGAAGTTTTAAGAGAGTTAAAAATGTAAAACGGCTGCGTTTTACGCCTACTAGTATCTGTCCTGATACTATACTTTATCTTTTCTTTCCTTGGTCAGTGAAGGAGAAATCATTCTAGACTAAGTCAATAAAGTATAGTATCAGAACAGATACTACACTTTAACGTTAATTCAATTTGATAAAGTAAAAAATAAAATAAATAAACTGAAAAAAAAATTGTGAAATCGGCAAATATTGAAATCGAGGGTATAATTAGACACAAGGTCGATTTTTAATGTGTGGAAAATTCAGCACTCTAAAAAAGGGCGCTCTGGATTGGGACAAAAAATTAAAATTGCCTCTGCTTAGAAGGATTTTTACTTCACTGATCAAAATACTGTGGAGTGGGGGTGGGTGTTAGCCTCTATTTAAAACTAGAGGTGAAGGAATTTACCCCCCCCCCCGCATTTTTTCTTTAAGTTGATGATTTAATTTGCTTGAAAAGAACAGAGTAAATACTTATTTAAAAATATTGATTATAAAATATTGGATGGAGGGGTTTACCCCCCTATTTAAAACTATAGAGGAATGGAGCCTAGCCCTACTCCTCCCGAACGATCCTAATTTTTCGTTACCGAATTATTCTTGCTTTGCGCCGTTTTTCTTATTTATTCACTTGTGCCATGTTTACCGATGCCATTTTTACCGGTGCCATTTTTTTCTTGTGCCATTTTTTACCTGTGTCATTTTACCAAGCACCGGCGAGTAATACACGTGGAGACACGATAGATTGTCCAACAGTTTTATTAATACAGAAATAAAAAAAAGACTAATATGAAAGGAATATTTTCCCGCGTCTCTAGCAGAAACATTGCCTCACCTATTTCCACGTTAAAGTTATTTAACCACAAATGCAATATTTTAATGTTGTCTTCTTGAGGGAATGAACCCCGATCTAATGTTGTGAATCTGTGGGATAAGTTGTACATTCAAGAAATACATCCATTATTGGACTAATTGTGATGTTATCAATGCTTCTTTCCTCAAGGCTTTTTTCCGATGTACTTTAATAATACAAAATACATGCTAAAGTAGACTTTACTTCTGGAATTGAGTTATGTTTGAAAAAAAAATGGTTTTAATTGTTCTAATTAGCCGTAATTTATAATTAACTGAACAAGTCACACATCTCGTTTAGCTATCTATGTATTTCTCTCATCCCCATTTCACTATATGTTGACTCAATCACTCTCTTATATTGCATAATGTCTCCGTGAGTGTTTAGAGAAAGAGTAAATCTTTTTTCTCAGCGTTGCTATCTAATTTACATATGTGTATCGGGACCGACCACAAAAACGTATGTAAACGTATGTTAAAATATTAAATCTCTTTACTGCTATAAAAAGAATAATAATAATATTTATATATAGGTATTTAGTTCATATATATATATATATATATATATATATATATATATATATATATATATATATAAGTATTTAGTTTTTCACAGATATTCTATAATAAGCAAGCAAGTTCGAAGGGGCCATAATATTACATAAAAAATTAATAATAAAAACCTACAAATAAATTTCTCTGAAAAAAAAATGATTAATTTTAAAATCAATTTAGCAGAAAAGTAAAATCAAATTTGTGTATATTGATATTTTTATTAAATATTTACAAAAAAATCATTGAAAAATTTCAAATTTGAATCAAATTTAAATAACATTTGTTCATTTTGAAATGAATGGTGATAGTATAAAATTACATAATAAACTTGTGATGACGTAATAAATTAATTTTTTAAAAACATTTATTTGACTATAGAAAACAAATGTAAAGAAAAATAAACGAATCCAAATAAAATGTTATTTTCGACGTGGAATGATGTCTACTGAGAAGCTGTTTGGGATTATAGGCTTGGGACTTAATCACCGTTTTCACCGCGTAGTTTCTACTTGATATAGTGCATTCATTCTTGAGTAATGAGCTTTCAAATGAAATCCATTGTAATGATTGATAGTTGTATGAGTAAAGTGATCGCCCATAGAACAGAAATGAAAACAGAAGAGGAAAGAAGGAGTAAGAGTTACCTTTGTAAATAGTTTATGGACGTAGTCATTGTACTCGTCAGTTCCAAGGACTTTGGCGAGCGTCTCTTTAAATTCCTGCTTATTCATGCATCCCGGTTCTCTTTTCTCGACCAACGATGAAGTAAAGTAGCCACAATCTTTGCGTATGACGATGTCGCTTGGACAATGATTGTAGAAATGCTGCATCAGTTGTTCGAGGTGATGAAGCTTGATATTTTCCTCCAGACGCAAATTATTGTGGAGATTATTGTCAAAACTGTACAAACAAACAAAAACATTAGTGTTTTATCACATAATTTTGTCCTGTAGTCCTCACATTCCATGAGGTATGTTTCGGACAAAGGGGGAATAATTGCTGTTTTCTGGGTTGGAATCTATTGTGAGTAATTGACAAAAACAAGCTAAATATTATAACTTCTGTCACTCGAGCTAATTTATTACACGATATGTATATATTTTAAATTCGAGTATTGATTTACTCCTCTCCAGGAGTTAGGCACAAGGCCAATTTTTATCTTACTCCCACAAGTAAGATGTGACCCAAGGTCGGGTCGGGAAAGTGGGGTTTAAAAATTGCCTGGGCAGCCCCGTCGGCATTCCCCGGTAGGGGCGCCTCAGGCAGTAAGCAATAAACTTACTCCTCCCCAAAGAGGGGAGGCGAAGCCTGGGAGGGTGGACCTCCTAGAACTGCACAGGACAGACCCATAGATCGGCGTAAATCAAGCCCCGAAGGCCAAGACAATACCAGTCTATGGGGTGCAGTATCCATCGGAACAGATACTACACTTTGATCTGGGCCAAAAGGCCAAGAAATTCGAGGAGCACTACATAAATATCACCGTAAGCAATAAACTGTAACTATGACACACATACACATACACATACACATACACACATCTTCTGATAATTGCATGTAATTACTATTAAATGAAGAATGTATGTATCACTGGTCGATTCTTCTATCGTATAATTACCGGAAATATTATTTTCAAGATGGCGTGTTTGTGTGATAAGCATTTTACCGCATTTGACGGTCATCTGCAACGCCATATTGACAAAAAGAAAAGGTGGGAACTTTGACCTTTAACATGTTATTCCTTACAAAATAGAGGAACTAAAAAAACAGCCCCTTTTAACGCCTTAAAACATAAACATTGAAGATAATAACTTTCCTGTGGTTAGTATGAATATTCATTTTATCATTTTCGCTACCCATGTGGTAGTCTCCCAATATATTCTCCTCTGCACACTTAATCGCTTATATATATATATATATATATATATATATATATATATATATATATATATATATATATATATATATATATATATATATATATATATCCCGAAACAGTTTTTCATGGTAAACAACTGATGATCCCTTAAATAATGTTAGAAGCAAACTAATATGATAACTGTAAAAACTAAATTGACTTACATGAGTGATTTTCCACTGAACGACCTGGGACTTAAGTTTTTTTAAAAAATTTATTTATTTTTTATTTTATTTATTTATTTTATTTATTTATTTTTTTTTTAGTTTTAATGGTTGAGAAACTTCCGAGACTATATATATATATATATATATATATACATATATATATATATATATATATATATATATATATATATATATATACACACAGGGTAGCGACAAATAATAAACGCACTGGTAAAACACTGGTGCACTATTGCCAGTAAAAACAATAACAAAAAATCAACGTATATATATATATATATATATATATATATATATATATATATATATATATATATATATATATATATATATATATATATATATTACTCAAGAATGAATTCACTATATAAAGTAGAAACTACGCGGCGAAAACGGTGATTAAGTCCCAATCCGACCGTCGGAAATTAACTTCCTGCACTGAAGATTGCGTAAGCATGAAACATCGATGTCTGTAGCTAATAAATAATTAATATTTATTCATAAATATTATTAAAAGCCCCCTTTGCTAGGGCCGAGCACGCTGAGAGAGTTTAATAACAAACAGTACTACTAACTACGTTGCGAGATCAAACATAGTTTGTTGTTGTAGATCACTATTCACTGCTCGTTGTAAAATGCCCGGTAAAATTACTTGGCACTTACAAAGTTAAATTCCTCTTTAATTCCAAGCTAATTTGTGGTGGCCAATAGGAAACGCTCTTGACTGCGAATCAGTGATTGGAGTTCGCGCCCGCCGACCGTCGGAAATTAACTTCCTGCACTGAGGATTGTATAAGCATGAAACATCGATGTCTGTAGCTAATAAATAATTAATATTTATTCATATATATATATATATATATACTAAGTTATGAAAATATATTTATAGCAATTAAGCTACGTTTTAGCATGACGATTCCCTTTGTGTAGCTTAATTGCCATAAATATATTTTCATAACTTACTACCTAGCTCTACTCACGTATTGAGCACTGTTGAAGTAAATACTGAAAATAGAGACATAAAAGATTATATCTCCTTATAATATTTCATGTGGATACATGAAATAATAATAATAAAAATAGGAAATATTTAAACATGTTTAAAATGAATTTTCCACAAGATTGGGTTATTACTTCACATTTTTATTTTGTTATTTCATCAATATCGTGGAATAATTAAATGTTCTAGAATGATTATAAAGAATAAAGTAATTTTAATCAAGGAATCACAACTACTTTTATTATGAAACTTGACTCAATAAATGTGACAAAATTATAAATTTTGTGTAGATCTATATGAAAAAAGAAATCATATTTTCTATCAAATTTACAAATAGAAACTTGACTCAATAAATGTGACAAAATTATAATTTTGTGTAGATCTATATGAAAAATGAATCACATTTTCTATCAAATTTACAAATAGAAATAAGAAATACTGCAAAAGGCATGCAAATGGAGAACACGAATTGATTTGAAGTAATTTTGAATTCGCGTCCATTTAGGCAGCATCCTCTCATTCAGTCAAGTTATCTAAACACGTGAGTGCGTGTGCGTGCATGTGTGCATGTGTGTCAATATGAAGCTGTAACAAACTGTTTTGATATATTTGGCGACCAAACAATGTAACATACTACTAGTTGAAGAACGTTACTCACCAGCTCATTTTTCTGACAGATGAAAAGAGGATTTGGATCTTCTAGTAAATTGTTTCTTCTTGTGGGAGCCGTAACAGTTGTGAGTCTTATCGTAACTTGGCGGCGTTGGTCGGTTTTGTTGTTACATTTCAAAGGTGTCGATTGACAACGACGTTTGATGTGATGGCTTCTTCACACGAAAAGAAACAAAAAAATCACACCTGCCAAACGGAGATCGCACTCAACTACACGAATAAAGATGGAGAAATAAATGCTGGAGGTTGCGATCCACGGGCGACATTTTGTTTGGGTTGTGATAATTAATTCATACATCGATATTCACATGGTGATAGTATTGATATTTTCTAGCACCCCAACACTCCCGCCCCCTATCGAACACACTGTTCCATGCTCGTCGTTAAGTAGACCTTCAACTATGGATGTTTGTATAATCAACTCTGAAATCCTGTTTCCCTACTTGACGACTTGCCAGATTTATTTCATTCGTTATTGTTGTATATTACGTATCCATTCATTTCTTAATGTTGTCTGCTTTATATTTCTTTTATTCCTAGTTGTTGTCGAAAAAAATATTTCATTCAATTCTTATTGTTGTCTGTTATATTTTTTATTTTATTCATCATTTTTGTCTGTTACGTGTTTAGTTTGAATCATATTATTGTCGGTTACATGCTTATTTTTTATCCTTTTTGGTTTGTTAAGTATTTAGTAAATCTTATTAGTCCCCCGATTTATAAAATCGGGGGACCTATGTTTTGAGGCATTTCCGTCTGTCCGTCCGTCCGTCCGGATTTTTCTCCGCAACCATCCATTGAATTTCCTTGAAATTTTGCATGAAGTTGTAACTTTGGTCAGGTTAGAAAGTGACATTCTCCGATTTTTGAAAAAAAATCTGGTTACCCCTCCCAGGGGGTCAAAAGGCCCCAAAATGGCAAAAAATGACATTTTTTGCCCCATAATTTTTTATCCATCCATTCAATTTCTCTGAAACTTGGCCAAAATGGTGAGGCAATTGTTCCTAATAGAAAATAAGTATCGCTGACCTTGGAACAGATCTGGTTCGCGTCCCCAGGGGGTCAAAAGCTCCCAAAATGGCAAAAAATGACCCTTTTCTCCCATAACGTTTGATCCATCCATTCAATTTTTCTGAAACTTGGCCAAAATGTGGAGGCAATTGTTCTGGATATAAAATGAGCATTTTTGACCTTTGAAAAATTCTGGTTCGCGCCCCCAGGGGATCAAAGGGGGGTCAAAAATGTCCGAAATTGCCCAAATTTATTGCATTTTACACTCGCCACATCGAGTCACATACAGAGGGGGACCACGCACGCGCGGCTTGTTCTTATATGTTACGTGTTTATTGTATTCTTTTATTTTTGTCTGTTACATATTTACTTTATCCTGTATACATATATATATATTTGATTATATTATTGTTTCGTATTGTCGTCTGCTTCATCATTTATTCATTTTATTTAATCCATTTTATTCGTCGTTTTTCTGTTATGTGTTTAGTGTACTCCCTATTAATGTCAGGTTATTATATTCCTTATTGTCGCATTTCATTCAGTATTCTTATCTGCTACGTGTTTATTTCGTCGCATATTGACATCTGTTACTTAGTGCTGTAAGTTACGTGTTTATCTTTTCGTAATTGTTATGTGTTATGTGTTTATTTCATTCTTTATCTTTGTACGTTACAGATTAATTTTTATTATTTGTTGTTTATTACGTGTTTATTTTATTACATATTGTTTCATGTTATGGGTTTCTTTTATTCCTTATTTCTGACTGTTATGTGTTTATATCATTTCATATTGTCGTCTGTTACATATGTATTGCATTTTGTTTTTGTTGTATTTATTACGTGTTTATTTTATTGCATATTGCATATTTATTTATTTATTTATAACGTGTTTATTTTATTGTGTGTTTATTTATTTCTTTATAACGTGTTTATTTTATTGTGTGTTTATTTATTCCTTTGTTACGTGTTTATTTTATTGTGTGTTTATTTATTTATTTAATACGTGTTTATTTTATTGTGTGTTTATTTATTTCTTTATCACGTGTTTATTTTATTGTGTGTTTACTTATTTATTTATTACGTGTTTATCTTATTGCATGGTTATTTATTTATTGATTCATTTATGACGTGTTAATTTTATTGCATGTTGCATGTTTATTTATTTCTTTATTACGTGTTTATTGTATGGCATATTGCATGTTAATTTCTTTCTTTATCACGTGTTTATTTTACTGCATGTTGCATTTTTATTTATTTTTTATCGCGTGTTTATTCTATTGCATGTTGTATGTTTATTAATTCATTTATTACGTGTTTATTGTATAGCATATTGCATGTTTATTTCTTTTATCACGTGTTTATTTTATTGCATGCTGCATTTTTATTTATTTTTTATTACGTTTTTATTTCATTTTATTGCATGTTGCATGTTATTTTTTATTATCACATGTTTATTTTATTCGATATTTTTGTCTGTTACATATTTATTTAATTTATTATGGTGCTTATGCTGATTAGTGGCCATATAAAAATTATTTTTATATAAAAACAATAATATATACTTATTAAGCATTATATTCTTACTCACTGTACGAAAAAGTAGAAAAAATGATCCACTAGAACTTTAATTACAAGTATTTTTCCATTCTGCGTATCATAACAGTGATTCGTTCAGTTAGCCTCCATCTTGTTTTTAAGAAGATTTCAGTTATCTGCCTTTCAAATCTTCTTAAAAAACAAGATGGACGCTTACTGAACAAGTCGCTGTTATGATATGCAGAATGGAAAAATACTTGTAATTAAAGTTCTAGTGGATAATTTTTTCTACTTTTTCGTACAGTGAGTAAGAATATAATGCTTAATAAGTATATATTATTGTTTTTATATAAAAATAATTTTTTATATGGCCGCTAATCAGCATAAGCACTTTTATTATTGTTTCTGTTTACATATTAATTTTATCACGCAGACTGATTTCATTTCTCTGAAAGAAAAAATCGAAGAAAGAATTGTCAAATTTCAAGACCACCTGATTACTTTAAGAGGCTTAAAATGACAGAAAAGGAATACAAGTTCCTATTTGTACGTCAGTGATGGCGTTTCACCTTTGTTTTTGTTTTCCGTTTAAATTCCGACATGATTGCACCAAATTTAGCATGGATCTTCATTGAATTCACAGGTATGTCATGGAGATTAGACTATTACTACTACTACTACTATTACTACTACCACTGCTACTACTTCGAAGACTAAAAAAGAACAAACAATTATAGGAGACATTCTTGATTTGTCAGGTGTGCCATGGCGGATGATAAACTACTACTACTACTAATACTACTACTACTTGTAATATCGCTACTACTACCATTAACAAGATTCAAAACTACTCTACAGAATTGCACCAAATTTTGCATGAAGCATCCTGTAATTGTCGTGTGTTACATTGAGGAAATAAACTACTACTACTACTACTACTACTACTACTACTACTACTACTACTACTACTGTCATCATCATTATTATTTATTATTGTTATTTTTATTGTTATTATTATCATTATTATTATTATTGTTGCTATTTTTTATTACTACTGTTATTATAAAAATAATAATTATAATAATAATAATTATTAATGTTATTTTTATTGTTATTATTATCATTATTATAGAAAAGAGAATCTAATGAATAATGTTTGATATATTTTTGAGGAGAGCAAAGGGGACGTAATTTACCCTTTGGAAATAAATGTACCGATAAAGGTTAGTGCTCAGTCCTAACTATTACTGTTTCTTGTGCTGTTATCCCCATCAAGCCAGTTCGCTAATATTGCTCTCTTAAGAGAAAGTTTATCATTGGCAAACAGGAAGTGGTTTCGCGCGTTGATAGCGTGAAGTGCTAGGAGTTGGTTTATATCTGTGTTTGATGATGATGATGATGATGATGATGCTGCTGCTGCTGATGATGATGACTCGTCCACTGTTTGGACGAGTCTCCCATAGTCAGGATAGGTGCTATTAGTTGTTGTTGATATAGTCGCCATGGTAACGTAGCAAAACTCTGGCCTTTATGTACTACTGCTGCTGCTGCTGTCATCGTCGGCGTCGAGTGATGCCATTGAGTTAGTAAACCCGATGAGGATATTTACTCTTCGTCTCAGAAAAGACTGGATGTGACACAAGGCCGGTTCGTCTAAGTCTCTCTGCTGGTTGTGATGTGTTGATGTGATTTGATGTGATTTGATTGGTCGATGCAAGTCGGTCGCGAAGTCATGTCTATTTCTGTCGAAGTGATTACTTCCAGTTAAGTTTTCCAGTGTTTCCAGTGTCGACAGGTGGTAGAGAAAATGACCATTATAGATTGTTGTCGTCCGATATGGACGCTGTTTAAGCTAAATCACTTCCGTTTAATTTATTGGAGTATGTTGGATACGACAAGTATCACCTATGTGGCTTGGTTTCAGCACTATAGGATCTTTTCGACAATTTGTCTGAGTATTATTCCAAATATGATGTATTATGTCCGATGATGATGATGATGATGATGATGATGATGATGATGATGATGATGATGGTGGTGGTGGTGGTGGTGGTGGTGGTGGTAGTTATTTTTGTTAATAGGGCGGCAGATGGACTGTGAGATGATGCGATTTTTCTCAGATAAATCCCCGGTCAGTTCTAGACCACTTTGTTTTCCTAGTAGATATATCCTGTCCATGCATTGGTTTCGGTATATATATATATATATATATATATATATATATATATATATATATATATATATATATTATCATATGTAAGGTTAACCATTTTCTTGTCTGAGTATCGAGCCTATTTCTATTGTGGCCAGTCAATAACACCGAAGCCATACGAGATGACAAGGATTGCAAGTTGGTTCATGGCAGATATTTGATTTTGGAGGCTGATTTGAAGATCTTGTTAAGGCGTTTGATGTACTCTTTTGCCACCTTATTTCTCATCTTCTTATGTTCCACTATTACATTTTTCTCTATGCCGATGTATTTGTATGTGGCATCCTCTTTTAGGTCTTCAATAAGACTGTTATTTATTGGAAGATGTTCTGATAATGACTATTTCCGCTTTATTATGGTGCATTTAGTGTACTTGTCAAGTCCAAATTCCACGCAGGCATCTTTTGTGAATATGATTTCTGTTTTTTATAAATACTTTTAATTCAGTTAATCCAAAGAGATCAAGGGGCCCCTCTTGAGGCTAACACTTGATTTCCACTGAGTAAAATTTATATCCGAGGGCTCTCTTAAGGATAGATGTTGTCCCTTTTAGGGTTGCTATCTGTACTTCCCTACAGTTTGGTCTTCCGGGGATTGTGTCTAAGTATTTTATTAGTTTTTTTTTCACTAGACCAGTTGTCCCCACTACAACCGGTATGATGTTTATTTCGTCGAGGGACCGTGTTATTTTAAAATCATTTTTGATGTCTTGATATTTTATTATTTTTTCCCGTTCGGCTCTATTGAGGCCATAGTCGTTTGGGACGGTTAGATCAATGATGAGAGCAGTTCTTTCTGGTTTGTTCCAGATGACAGTGTCTGGTTTGATGGCTTTGTCTTTTATGTATCTGCAGTATGTGTCCGTAGGTGCGCTTTTAAATGAGATGTTACTGAAAATCCAGAGCCGTATATATCACAAGTGTAAGAGGTTTCCCTTTTTTGTTTAATTTTTCTTCAGTCGAAGTTCTCAGAAATAAAGGGGCCCCATAATTTCAATACTTAATCGATCAGGTTTTACGAGGACTGTAATCTATCTACATCTAGATAAACGATATAATAATCACTAGTAATGACGTCGAGCAGTATAAGTGCCACTACGAACAGGTGTTTGATAGATTCTTGAGATTCGATTCACGGATACATTTTGGGAAATACATTTTCGGCATGAAGGAAATAACTTTATTGGATAATTCTATTGAATATAATGGAATCTGCCAAATTAGCTGAGAAGATGAGGAGCGCCGCGGACTTTCCCCATGTCACAGTCGGTCAGGCAGCTTCACCGATCTTTTGGATTGATAAATTATTACGAGCGCTTTATCTTGAATTGATCAGCAATTTTGCAAACCCTTACCGACATGTTGTCAAGGAAGCGTAAACATGCAGATACCAATCTAGAAGGAAAGGTAACTCTTTTCAACGCAGAAAAAGTAGCTCGTGCTAACAATATGCAATTAATAACGACGCAGGTGCTCAACTAATATTGACGATCGATGCAACCGGCACTGTCATGAAGTAAGTCTTAGAACAGTTACGATGGACATCGACTTTTACTACGTAGTGAAACTTACTTATACACAAATGATATATAACACATTTTCACTGGAACTTTTAGCGAGTTATCTAGCTATCAGGAATTTTAAGCATATACTGAAAAGATTTTGAGGTCTATATAAATTCCATGATAAATGCCAGTATACTGAAATCATATGCCCTTAATAGGGTTAAGATGAAAATTCATATACACTAAATGTGCAAAAGCAAGGAAATTCCCAAATTTTTACACTTATTGTCATTAATTAAGGGTATGACTACATATCAACCAAACCATTTCATTATCACATCACTACAGTATAAATCTCTATGCATGAGTAGATGAAGTGTGTGAGGTGCGCTGAAGAAAAATTCCTACCAGTAAAATACATAGCCCTGTTGTGCTCGCATACCATTAATGACAATAAAAGTGTAAAAATTTGGGAATTTCCTTGCTTTTATACTGGCATTTATCATGGAATGTCACTACTTTTGTAAAGGCTATGCCTCAATACAATGGTCATTTTTAAGGTTTTTTGGAATTTTCTGGAAAACTAAGGTATATGGTAAACTGAAATTAAAATGCCATCAACTAGACCATAGAACCTCTATCTCTGCCAAAAATCAGCTGAATCCATCAAATAGTTTATGAGATACAGGGTGGCACATACGTACGTACATATAACATGATTTCATGATTGAACTTTCTGGATCTCTGGGTTGCCTTGACTAATGATGCTGAAATTCTACACACTTATAGAACCTATCAAATAAAAATTTTGTGCAAAGTTTTAACTAATTTGGTTTATTGGTTTTTGAGTTATGATTGATCAAAGAAATGAGATTTCCAGCATAGGCCATTCGTGAAGTCTATTAAGGGATAGAGCGCTCTCGCGCCTCCCTTGAATGTAAACCTCTGGTATATGCGATGAAGGCAATTTATGACGAAGAGAAACCAAACAGCTAGACTTAGCTACATTACAGGTTGTGATATTACCATAGTTGACGCGTGAACTTCACCTTTGCTACAGAAAGAAGAAATCTGATTCAAACTTGCCCGAGATCATTTCCACGTTATTCTTGGTTATCATCGCATTTTGGTAAGTATTGGACCTTGCAGCCGATGATGACTAAGTTGAGCAACAAACAGTTTATGTGAATTATATTTATAACTTATCGCATTGTAGAAAGCGTTTCCCTGTGATTTGCATCCAAAACACATTTTATTTAGTCTTGTATTGCAACGGATAATAAACGCTGAGCCGAGCGCGCATGATATGCTAGCGGAAAAAAAACTCGGCGACATAAAAAATGTCCACCTGGTAATTTCCACAGTTCTGTCGCACGTGTTACGTATATTCACGTAGATAGGGTAGGATCTCTACCTTGTTGTCAAAATCACGAATAAGTCCTAACGATCGCCGACCGGTTTTCTCATTCGTTTATACCTACGTCTTTATGAGATATGTAAGCAGAGACAGTCGCACGTGTTCTTTTACGAGAGTAGAGTTCTCAATACGATGTAACCGATATTATTACAACTGCTACAAGATTCCAGTTTAGGTCACTCTTATTCGGATAATCTATTCGACATTTAAGATAAAAACTATTAAAATTACCGCATAACACCATGTAATTCTTAGTTTTATCGTAGTAAAAATTGAACTTTAAATTTGCACACGATAATAACTAAGACAAACATCCGATCATGGCGGACAGAATGAGAACAGTCTACCGCCGTAGATTAAATAAAGGGTTCAATTTGAAGTTCTGTATAGGTTCCCGATATGTTCCCGAGTTCGACATAAAGATTCCAATGTTCGACTATAGGTGCACAAGTTCGAAACGATGCACCCGAAGAAGATCGAACGTACCACCGTTGTGAATCTCATATAAACGGTGAGAATAGTAGTCCGAACGATCCAAATAATCCAAATTATCAATTTTAATCCAAAAACGAAACATAAGATCGAACATTACAACGCTGTGAATCTCATAATAAAGATGAAAATAGTAGTCCGAAGGTCAAAATAATCAAAATTATCAATCCTAATCCAAAAACGAAACATAAGATTGAACATTACAACGCTGTGAATCTCATAATAAAGATGAAAATAGTAGTCCGAAGGTCAAAATAATCAAAATTATCAATCCTAATCCAAAAACGAAACATAAGATTGAACATTACAACGCTGTGAATCTCATAATAAAGATGAAAATAGTAGTCCGAACGATCCAAATAATCAAAATTATCAATCCTAATATAAAAAACGAAACATAAGAGCTTTATTGTTTACCCACTGTCCACCACTTATTGTTTATATGAATTACAATAAGTCAATTCATAATTTTTGTTTAGCTTTAGTGAATGGTTTTAAGAAGGCCAGTGGAATTGTCTTGATTTGGTAGATGAAATATTAGCGTGAATGGTTGCGACTGGCTAAGTTAGATAAGATGGGAACTACCAGCCTTTCCTCATGCTCCGACTATGTCTTTACTATATTTAAAATAACAGTAAAGGCGGGAGGTATACAGGGGTGAACTTCCGTTTTTTATAACCTCAGTTTTTTTCTGCCTAAAATCAGGAAACCTGATTTTCAAGGTATTCATATTTTTTATTAGATATCTACAATTTTTGAACAATATATTAGCCATATTCAAAGTTTTTACACTTAAATTATAAAATACCTTTTGCACAGATTAAAAGTATTTGTTTTAATTATCATCAATTGAAAAAAAATCTATAAAAAATGAAACAAAATTTTTCTTTTTTATTTATTTAGCATATTCATAAAATTGCAATATCTAATTTAATCTTCCCGTTTTTAAGTGTACTGTAATAGCTATTAAAACATTCAGTTGCCTCCCTTTGCACAGACCCTATTTGTAATGATTTTTAGTCTGGTATCTCGGGGAAAAACGACTTCAGGCCGCCTGGGAAAAAACAGCTTGGTGTGCGTTTGAAGAAATCTTCCTTTTTGTTCTGACATTCATAGAAGCAAGACGGCTCCAGCAACGATCCTGATTGCAACAATAGAGCACGCGTCGGAATATACATCAAAAGATAACAGCCGCCTCAAAAGACATTTATACCATAAATATAAACTCAACTGTCGATTTGATATAGAGATCACATTTCTAAAACCATCGAGTCTGTATTGGGTATTGAAGTAAACAAGTGTAGTTCCTTACCCTTACATATCTTTATTGACGAAAATTTCGATAGGAACTTAAAGTTCACTAATTTAGAAACTGCAAGAACTATTTCCTTTAATTTAAATCATACATTAGCTTTCATGCCTGTCAAAGGTAATGGTATTCGTGTCCATAGCGTTTTGGATGTGGACATGATACAATTTAGGTACTCTTATAATTGACGCACCATGTTTCCGTGACTTCGCGTCGTCAACGTTCGGGTAGGTCTCGGAAGCGCCCGAGAGTTGACGAAACATTTGCTTATAAACAGTTTATTTTCGTTAAAATAAAGAAAACAAACAAAAAATTGCTTAAAAAAAGTTGTTGTGGTGTTTATGTTAGCAAGAAAAAAATGTAAAAAAAATTGAAAATTTTTTTTTTAAATCACTACCATTTGCTTAACAAAGCAAACAAAATCATCTTTTGAAACTTCCCGGTGCACAAAAAAAAAAAAAAATTATTTAAAAATATTTGATTAACAATGGTTCCTTGGACAAAAAAGAACAAAAATAAACAGTTGTTTAGTTATGGTTTGTTCGTTCTTTATTTGTATATATGTATTTTAGTTCGATTTTCTTCGTCGTGATTTATCGGCTGCCAATTTAGCGTTTACCAGTTTTCGCCTCGTCAACTTCCGGGCGCTTCCGTAACCTGCTCGAACGTTTACGACGCGAAGTCACGGAAACATTGTGCGTCAGCTATAAGAATACCACAATTTATGAAAGGTATAGAAATGGTGGACTACATAAAGGGACCTGCTTTGAAATTTCCTTCGAGTATTTCTCCGCTATGCAACTACGAACATTTTTATACGGGAACAAAAATAATCCCAATTGAAATTAAGGGAAAACGTTTTGTTTTAATAACCATGGCGCTATAACTTTGAGCTATTCATCATGCTCAGATGCTAGAATGAATTGTGTTATGAAGCTAAATTTAGATAAAATATTCGGTATTGATTTCCTGGGCATAACTTCGGCAAATGATTCCATCTTTGATTACGAGAAGGATGAAATGAAAACAATTCAAACACTCTATAGAGGAATCATGCCTATCACATTAAGATCTCTTCGCATGGGCATAAAATAAAATCTGTGCCTTCTAACCACTAAGTAACTTCATTCTGTTTTATACAAATTCAAGCTTCTATATCCTTTAGAATTATCTTCAACTCATATGCACGATCCTAGTATCATTCATCACTCAAAAGGAGTTAGTGATGAAAATATTAAAATTTTAAATTCAAATGCTTCTAAGAAGGTCCCAAATATCTAAACAGATTCAGCAACGTCCTAAAAGGACAATAATACAAAGACATTAGAAATTCTCCAATTACATTTATATAGACAATTTATTACGCTTATATATACTATTATTATACATATATACACTACTAGCAAGGGTTACACGGCGTTGCCTGGGGCAAAAGTGTAACAATCTCTCTTTTCCTCAATTGCCCCCTCATCCTCGCTCCGAACTCTCTCCCCGGGGGAAAAGCATAACATATTTCTATAATTAAAAGTACTATCTCTTTCCTCCCGCTTGTTCCCCTCAGCCCCCTCCGATGTATATTTAAGTGATCGTTAAAAATAAAATTCTTGGGAGACGGCGGAGATAGAACCATCAACCTCTCCGTCTTGATTCTTCGTCGCTACCCGCCTCACCAAACGTATGAAAACTGAGGAAAAATAGGTCTTTTGAACGCTGTTTGAATCCGGGCTTTGTTTTGCACGGCGCGCATGCGCGAAGCGTAGGGCTACAAAAAGGCGAACAAATTTAAGCACCTCCATCACCGATTTCGTGTTAGTTCTACACGAAGAAATCAATGTTTTTCTTTCAATTTTTCGATATTCTGCGTCCGAAAGCTGGTCGGCTCAGAAAATGCCAACTTTACGGTTTGTTGAGTATCTTGGGATCCTTTTGCAGACATATAAACACACACAGACATCTCTCTATTATATAATAGACTAGCGAAAATAGACTCCCTAACGGTCGTCTATTTTTGCTAGGCTGCCGCGTTCTTGGAAATGAAAAAAATTTGTCTCCGAATACTTTTTTTGTTTAAAAAGGAAAAAAAAATTTTTTTTTTTTTTTTTTTTTATTAGGCGGAAAAAAAATTTTTTTTTTTTTGGCGGGAAATTTTTTTTTTTTTCCGCGCCAAAATTTTTTTTTTTCGCGCCAAAAAAAAAAAATGGAAAAAAAAAAATTGGGGGGGGGGGGGGGGGGAATTTCCCCCCCCCTCCCCCCCTAAAACAATCGAGTGCGAACGCAGACCCAATGTATTTCCAATGAACAGTTATACGATCATCCATTTGTAACTGGAAGAAGTTGGAAAAAAAACGGATTCTTTATCATTTAAAATTAAGACGTTTATATCACTTGTCGTCGTGGGGCAGATGGTAGCGCGTTCGGCAGTTATCGTCAAGGTTGCGAGTTCGAATCGTAGTCTCGGCGCTTAAATTATTTATTGCTTATTTCTGAAATTACGTTTACAAAAATTCCCCAGGACGGACAGACAGACAGACATCCTGACAGAGAAGTGCTCGTTATATTATAAGTGGACTAACAGTGGTTACCCGACGTTGCCCGAGGCAAAAGTGTAACGATCTCTCTTTTCCCTCTCTATTCTGATTTTTGATGAAAAGATCAATACAATGTAAACTGAGATTACCTTTATTTAAATTTTTTTTTACATAAATGTTAACTAATTAAAATAGTTCGTTACCTAAAACTGTAACAGAAGAATCCTCGTATTTTTATACAAATACCGAAACTTAATTAAAATGCAATAATGAGACCATTTTTTGTGAAAGCGAAGTGCGCGTTATTTGTAAACATTAAATCATTTACACATACTTTTAATGTTAATGAAATTGTGATTACAAACAAATATAAATATAGATAGTATATTGTTATGTATATTGTTATAATGGTAGAAACAGGTAAATGTTGATAAAATGTTTGGGGGCACAAATCATAGTTTAAATCCGTCGTCAATTAGAGGCCGGCCTCTCGACACGGAGATTTAGTGGTATTACATGTCGGCCCAGAAAACAGCCATATTGGCAATATGTAGGTATTGCTAAAGTTTGGAATCTACTTTGCTCAGATGAATAACTTCGTTTCAAAGTAATTTTATAACGACTCAAAACTACACTTACTTTTCAATTTTCTCTGGATTAGCAAAGCTTTTTCTTCGGGATTTGTCAGCGGCGTCTGAAATCTGAAACAATAATGCAAAAATTCATATCGGGTTTATGTATACACTTGAAATATTTCTCCTAGAACAAAAGTTACATTGTCACTCTATATCAATTCACAAATCACAAGCAATTTCTGTGGATGGAATAATTGCTGATTTATGCAATCAGATATTTTCTCATTGTCAAGCTTATGTGGCTCTTTCAAGAGCCAGGGAACTTCGCAATGTGTATGTATACACTTAAACTATTTCTCCTTAACAGTGGCCTTCGTAATTGAGGTCTGTTCACTGAAAAGTGACCTCATCCTAGTAAGACTGTCGATAATGAATAAGTGCTTAAAAAAGGATTATAAAACTTTCAAAATTGCATTTAATAAAACAATAGAACACGATTCGATTTATACTGAAACTGAACTTTATTCAATATAAATAAAATTAAAAATCAAGAATTCTAAATAAAAGGTTAAGAGCCAGGAAACTTCACAATGTGTGTCTTTGTGACTTTGATTCTAGATCATTGATCGTGATTGATAAATATGAATTAGAAGAGTACAATAAATCACGGGCTAATACTGGAAGAACAGATTTGCCTCCTTTGCCACCTTGCAGCAAAAAAAGCCTCCTAGTATGGCACATGATCCTAGAATGCCCCCCAAACAAGACTTAATTTGAGAGAAAATACAAACCAACAGAAGAGGAAAAGAAATGAAATTAGCCAAACTGTAGTTCATCTGCATCCTTTGATTAATCAAAAAAATGCATTTTTGCACATTCAGTTGTACAATCACTGAATCAATTGTCTGAATTTCTTGATTATTTGCATAATTTTAACAACATGAATGGTGTAAATCAAGCATTGAGAAATATCATCTTTAATAATCATAATAATGTTTCTACCTTGAGAAGAATCATTGGAAGAAGATTTGATGATGGAAATCAGCAATGTGCGCATGAATTTTGAAAAGAACTCTCACTTCATTTAGACTTTGTATTCAGAGAAAAACTTTAATTAATTCAAACTGATCATACTAGATGTATCGGATTGCAGCAGGCAAATTGTCATGTATAAAATAACAATGTTTGAAATTGTAATGCAACACCTGGATGTGGTATAGAATCTGAATTTCCATTTGAAATAAAAGAAGATTTGATATTAAATCATATGATTGACACAGAACAATGTAAATCTTTACTTTCAACAACAACTACTTTGATTAAATACTGTGATATTTTTTCAGAAAATACTGAGAATCAGTTAACTTGAACAATGTAATTCACTAATGATTTCAAATATCTAGTTAGCTCAATTGATAGATTTTTGATTAATAATGAAAAAGAAGTAATAATTAATTGTTATATTACTAACTTTAGTTCTAAATAGCAGCAAATACATGGAACTAATTTTACATTAAAAGCTGCCATTCTTCATTAAGGACCATCATCTATGGCAGGCCATTCTACTTGTCTAGTCAAAAATGGCACTGCAACTTTCACGCACCAGATGTGGTGCTGCAACGTTCACGCACCAGATGTGGTGCTGCAACTTTGTCATGTTTTTTTAATGGCAGGAATTGTATGCTAACTAAGCTCAAGGTCGCATAACTTTGCTAATCTAACCCGAACCAGTGCGTCAACGTGATTGTGCCGTAATATTAATATAAATTATTTATTTTATTAAAAAATAAAGCTTATTATTATTTTTTTTAGGTCGCTTAGATTACTTTACCGCCCCTCTCTTTCATTTCAAGGACGAAATATGTATTATTATACCCATAGTTGAAACTCAATGATCACCTTTACAAAAGATAACACCTTTAAACGTGTGAATAATAAAAAAATTAAATACAATTCACGCTAGAAAATAATTTTAGAAAATCGAAAATTTAAATGTAAAAACAAAATTAAATGCCTTTAAAAAAATCCTGTTGAGTTCAACACAAATATTAGTCACGACTAATTGGGAAAACATCAACAATATCATTTGTTTCGTTCGAAAATGGGATAGAATTAGTGACAATATTATTAATAAATGTCCTCCCAAATTACCTAATGTGATTGTATTATTTATGGAAAAAATATAATCTTTAAATTGAAAATATATTTTTAAATTAATTCTGAAAATAATATTTATACTGAAGTCAATAATAATATAATTTTACCGAAATAAAAATATTAGAATTTATTCTGAAAATAATATTTATACTGAAGCCAATAATAATACAAGTTTATTGAAATAAAAATATTAGAATTTATTCTAAAATTTGAAGAATTATTTTAGAAATATAGAATTTATTCTCATATTTTAATAATTTATTTGAACTTATTTGAAACACTGAAAATTAAATTTATTTTTAAATTAATAATAATTTTTTTCTAAAATAATTTGAAATTATTTGAACTTTTTTGAAACTTAGAAATTGCAATTTAATTCTGAAACTTATTCTGAACTCATTCTGAAAAATCAAAGTTTTTCTGAATTTATTAATATTTGAATTTTGAATATTCAGCATATTTTTTATCTTATTTTAATTTATTCTAAATAGTACAATTCTAAAATAGAATTAATACTGAAGTCAATAACAATTGAATTATGACATTTGGATTTATTCTGAAATAATTTAAAATTGTTTGAACTTATTTGAAACGCAGAAATTGAAAATTAATTCGAATTATTCTGAAACTTATTCTGAATATCAAAGTTTCTTTCTGAATTTATTAATATCTGAATTTAAAATATTCAACATTTTTTTATATTTGCTTATTTTGAAAATTACGATTCTTAAATTTTACAATTTAAAAAATTATTTAATTTTAATTGGAATATGGAATTATTATTTTAAAAAAGAAAAAAACGTATATTATAAAATAAAACTAATAAGAACAATTGGATTTTATTATTTAAAAAATAGAATAAATATTATTTTTGCTAATTCTTAACTTATTAATAAATGAATCTCTAATAATTCAAAAGAAGAAATTTTCTTTAAACGAAGAGCAAAAGAAAAAATAAAGAATAAGAAAAAAATGTTGGTGGATTTTAGAGGGTTAAGAGGGAGGGCATTAGTTCTAAGCAATCCAATTATTTATTTTGCTTGTTACCTTATTTTTAATAACTTAACATATGAAAGTTAAACTCTAAATTAATTATATAATATTGTAATTTGTGACTTTGTTTCCATGGGTAGTACTGAATACTGTAGTAGGGTTGTCCAGAAAGGACTAATGTATTTTTTGATAATATTCTAAAAATATATCTTTTTAAAAATTATATAAGTGAATATATTTTTTTATTGTTATTCTATTTATTATTTTTGAATAACTTCATTTTAAAACTTTTGTTTACACTTCTATTTTTTAAAACTTTTCCTAGTTGTAGTAATTTTTGCATTTTTTTCAAGTGACAAATAGATTAAAAAATGAATAAAAAATGTTAAAACATTTTTTCAACTGTATTTCAAAAAGAAAATTAAAAAAACATAATGATAAAGTGATCAAGCGATAAACGTTTAGTACGACTATCTTGTTGATTTGCCCAAGTCATCACATTTTTTGTTTACTTTAGGTGACTATTTAGACGAAATCTACTGTATAATTAAAGAAAAAAATATTTTTGCTGTTTTAT